>JBBCBC010000008.1:16532092-16855925 GCA_037126765.1 Stenogyne calaminthoides | reverse complement strand
ATGAGAAAATGTGGGAGTTGGATAGGGGATGAGAAGATGAAAATAACAAAGGATGTGAGGATCCCGATGTTTTGAATGGGGTGATGAGTATGACTTTGATGAAAATAGGTTTCTGATGAAGACAATGATGAGCCTAACTACCTTATTTTCAATCCTAGAACTACATTTGACCCATATTTCACCGGTAAGTCGATATTCTCAACAAATAATTGAAGAAAGTTGTTCACCTCATGCCATCAATAATAAAAAGAGAAACATACATTTTACTAAAAACGATGCTAGAGGATTTATGCTAAGTGAAGATGAAAATGTAGCCGAAAATCAATGCTATGAGAAGAAAGAATGAAATGGTATTTCGTATAAGGGTCTATGAGACAAACACACCAGTGCGGCACCTTTCTCAAAGGTGAAGAAATCGACTCCCCACTTGGTTGAGCGGAGAGATTCCTTCAGAGATGGGAATCAAATGTGAACAGGATATAGGTGGTTCACGCTGACGATCTCATGATACAAAACTAATGGTGTCCAAAAGCAAGAGATTTATAATGCTAAAAAGAAGGATATAATAAAGATTGAGGGTGATCCCGATCCGCAAAAAGATCCGGGTCATATGTCAAGAACTTAGGAAAAACTAATCCCGGTTCAACAATACCGGTAGGGACTCATCTAGATAACGGGGTTACAAGGTTCAAGAGAATGTATGTGTGCTTTGATGCCAAGAAAGAGAGGCTTTGTTGTCGGGTAGAAAGATCATCGATCGATGGGGTCGCCATTTGAAGAGTAAGCATGGTGATGTGTTGATAACCTGTTGTCAGGGTAGATGGAAACAACAATTTGTACCTATCGCTTATGTCATAGTTGAAAAATAAAATAGGACAATCGGGAGGGTTTCATCGTTTCCGCAAGCAAGATCTGGCCCATTGAGGCTAGGTGAATATACCTTCATGTCTCGATAAAATGTAGCGGATTGATTCAAGCATTTCACTATCTTCCCCGGTGCGCATCACGTGTTTTGTGTAAGACATTTACACAACAACTTCAAACAGTCGGTTTCAGAGGGACAAACATTGAAGCACGTCATTCGAATGTCACAAGAAGATTAATCAGAGGGAGAGTTCAACATAAAGATGAGAGAACTTAAGGCATCGAATGAGGAGCTTTGGGAATGGTTTGTGAATAAACCTCCAACACAAATGTCAAAGGCTTTTTTAAAAGGAGAAAAGCCAAACGTGACATAACCGCTTCAACAATGTTTGTGAGTCATTCAACTCTAACATTCTAGATGCCGAGATAAATCTATTATCACCACGCTAGAACGGATTAGAGAGCATTTGATGAGGAGGTTTTGAAGAATGGGTGGATTTGGGCTTGCAAAATGGAAAAGAGATTGTGTCCTAGGATCAACAAGATATTGGAGAGGAATGGTGAAAGGGTTGTTGATTGTGTGCCCATCAAGGTAATAAATATTAATTATCGTGAGTAGCTTTGGTGGTGGACAATACACAATTGATTTGCGTATGG
Source organism: Stenogyne calaminthoides (assembly GCA_037126765.1). Taxonomy (NCBI): domain Eukaryota; kingdom Viridiplantae; phylum Streptophyta; class Magnoliopsida; order Lamiales; family Lamiaceae; genus Stenogyne; species Stenogyne calaminthoides. Next base: position 16,854,404 of record JBBCBC010000008.1, on the reverse strand, counting down.
GAATGCACTTATAAAATACGGGCAATGACTGATACCATGTGCACATGTTATCTGTGCAATTGTATGTGAAGGCCTATACCCGCAGATTTTGTGCATGAGTACTACACTATTGAGTGGTACTTGAAGGCATATGAGAATCCAATCTTTGGCATGAGCTATGAGGCATTATGGGGTGAGACCTTGTATATCTCTCCATTGCCCCCTAATTTTGGGGAAAAAATCAAAAGAGGGAAAAAAAACAACCAAAAGGAGATTAGAGCCTGATGTAAAAAGCTAAAAAGACTGGAAAAAAAGAGGTTGAAAAGGCAACAAACCACCATCACTTGCAGAAAATGTGGTGTCAAAAGCCATAATTCAGCTGGATGTAAAAGCAAAGAGGTAATTATGTTTTGCTATTGATTATTTTTTAATTATGACTTGTCTAATTATTCATTCCCTTAATTTTTGATTCCTATAGAAACAAGATGCAACTGCAAGTGTTGTTCAAATTTCATCCATCCCTAGCCCCAAATTTCAAGTCAACTAATTCTCAAAGCTAGAAAATCTCAAGTGAGAATTTATATATCAATATCCTCTCATATTGATGATTACTATAGATTGAATCATATTTATAATAAACTATTGATTCTCAAGGTGCAAGTAAAACTAGTGCAAGTGCAGGTGGTGTTAGTGGTGTTATTGGAGTACAATGTGCATCTGGAGTGGATGAAATCTTGATAACGTATTTTAAAATTTATTTGTAGTTATTTTTTGACCAATGAATTTAGGGAACACCTTAGCCAAACCAACTACTACACAAATCAGAACAGAAAGTTCTACAAAAAACTTCAAACTACAACTGATATTCCTGTCTTCTTTTTTTTGTCTCCTCCTCAATCGCATCTTCGAGTTTCTAAATTTGAAACTTCGGGTCTCAGATTTCATTATGCAACAAGAGGATCGTTTATCTATTTTTTCAAAGAATACACTCTCGTGTTCATTAACCCTTTCAACAATCAAGGTATTTTTGCTTTTGCCCTCTCACACAAAGGTGCATCAACCCAACGAAAAAACTTACAATATCCACCGTTCTACAAAAATCAAAAGAAGATAAATTTTAACATCAAAAACTGATTGAAAGTTGACTGAATTTTATCATAAATCCTAAATACAGAATAAATCGCACCAGAATCCTAAATACATAATAAATCGCATTAATCGCATAATTCACATAAACCCTAAATCGCACTCCAATTGAATCAACACTAATTCAAAAAATAAATCGCACCCAATATAGAATAAATCGCGACCGAATATAAATCGCAGCCTAATATAAATCTTACCGATAGTTTTTCGCCAGAAACCGCCACCCCGACGCCGTTTTCTTTCCAACAAAAAATATCGCCCCCACCTTCGTGAGAGGTAGCATCTCATCTCTCGAGAGCTTCCACTATGTTGAGACATTTGCAAGATTTTCGTTTATTCGAGTTTCAAATCGACCAAATTTCTTGAGTTGTGAAGAAAGAGACGCCGATCCGGGTTTTAATTTGGGGGGTTGATTTGGGGAAGAAACAATTTGGGGGGTTTAATTTGAGAAAGAGAAGTTTCATTTGAGGGGTTCAATTGGGGAAAGAGAAGTTTTATTTGGGGTTTTAATTTAAATAAGTGCCGGGTTTAATTAATTTGGGGTGTAAATAAATAAAAAATTGTATTAGTGACGGATATAAAAATAAATAAAATGATTAATATTAATACAAGCTTAGCGATTCCGCACGGAGAGAAGGCGACGCAAGATTGCGCTGCGATACAAAATGACGCCAAGCTGCGGTCGCTTTCCTTCGTCAGTTTGGTAATTTTGAGGTCAAAATTGTACAATTCGCAAAATTTTGGGGACCAATTTTGTTACTCAAAATGTTTTTAATTCATTTCAAAAAAAAAGCATGTTTATTTTACCATTTTTGATTTAATCCTTTAAATTATCGTAGGTCACTTTAAAATTAAAACCACCAAGTTGGTGGTATTAATAAGATAGTTGCGAATAAAGGATTCACATGTTTATTAGCGCCGGCTGGCCTGATTTCTTATAGACCTACCAATCAGTTTTTACTATATTAGTGGCCCAAATTTTTTGGGGTTATAATGTCCTACCAATCGAGGCCATTCCTACAAACCACTAATTTGACACCGGCCGCCGCCACATTTCTCTCCTTTGTCTCCGCCAACAAAATAGCAGTCACGCCTCAACAGTTCTATCATCCCCATTCCCACTATATGAAACCGCCGTCGGGCATCGTTGTCCATCAGACCTCACCTCCATAGCAGAGCCACCGCCGCTTGTTGCTACCCCCTCTTTTCAGATTGTGTTGTTCCCTTTTTCAGATTTTTCAATTTTCAATATATGAAATAAATTGCTTTTTTAGAATTTTTTTTGTCGAATTTCGTACTAGCTTTTTTCGAATTTGAGGTATTTTTTGTTGAATTTTTATTATGTTTTTTCATTTAAAATAAAATGATAGAATTGTTTTTAAATAAAAATAGCTGCGAAGAAGGGGGTGGAAATGGTGGTAGATCTCTGAGATTTGTCAGTGAAATGGTGCAGGTAGATCTGCACAGGCGGTGGTAGAGGTGGTGGTTGGAATGTTGATGAATCTGCAGACACGGCGGCTGTCGTTAGTTAGTAGTAAAAGATTAGCGTTTTAGTGGTAGGGTAATTTGGTCTTTTAAGTGTAACTTTTTTGTTATAACTTTTGTCGGTGGTGCATTCACTAAATATGGCGGTGTTAGTAACCTTGGCCTAAAAAAACCGAGCGGACAACCGTTTGTATAGGCCGACCACCAAAATGGCTTAATTGAAAATGAAGAAGACGTCAAATGGGAATATAAAAACAACAATTCTTTAACATCAAAATACCAAAGAATGAAATCTGTGAATTTTAAGTGCAAAACAACCTTACCGGAAATATAGATATAATATATATTAGATAGATATTTTTCAGTTTGGGGTATAGTTGTATCCCCTTGTACCCCACTATATATTTTGAAAAATAATGTGTTCAGACTCGAGTTTGGATTACTGAATTTACATTTGATTTATTCTGAAAATAAAAAACCAAAATAGTAATGACAAACATTAATTAATTCACATTAAAAAGACGGGGTTTACCGAGAGTTTTTGCCACGGTAAAAATCATTGCTAAACCAATTTTTTTCGACAATTGAAAAACCATCGTTAAAACGAGTGTCACTAAAATTAGCGACGATTTTTTTTTTCGAAAATAGACCAGGATCGGGGTCGGGCAACCATCGATAAAATCGTCGCTAAATAACCGTCGAAAAACCATCACAAATTTCCAACGGTTGTACCATCATTAAACCGTCGTAGATTTGCGATTTTAAATAACCGTTTTAATTTGCAACGGTTATAACCCTCGTAAAACTGTCGCTAAATTAGAGATTTCGGGAAAAAAAATGGCTCTAGGGTAGTTCAACTCAGTACACAGGGCGCCTCGAAATGAGCACCGAACCACCCGAGCCACGGACCAACTTCAACATAACCACCAAGGTAAATATTTGTTTAACATAAATATTTGGATTGAAGTGGTACCCAAACTATTTTTTTTAATCGACAAATGACTACTCGAACCCATAACCCCACAGCATAGATAGTGGTGCTCTAACCACTTGAGCTATTCCACCTCGTTAGCGCAATATCTATTTGAATTAATACTATAAGAAAATAGAGAATTGTCTAAGAAATTTTTCAACATGCCTACAAAATTTTCAACGAAATAATTTTTTCCTTAAAATGACTTGTCATACAAATTAAATTTTCTAATCATATATGCATGCATTTTCATTCCTCAATATACATACAAAAAATTTGCCTACAAAAATGTAATTCATAGGTAAATTTGTTTATATATCATTTCTAAACTATAAATATATGAAAATGTAAATTGCCTAGGGAATGTAATTTGTTTGGCTACAAAAATTACAAATGTGTGGCAGTTTGTTCATAAGTAATTTGTTTGTCTACTTAAATTCTAAAAATTGCAGAAAGAATTGTGCAGAATCCTCACTATTTGAGGACCAATCTATTTTTCTTGGAAAATTCTATAGCCATTTGAAGAATTTCGTAGACAATTCTTTATTTTCTTGTAATGGAAGTCTTGAATAGTAATTGTTGCATTTCTTGATACAACATTCTTCATCGCAGTTCTCTATGGAGCATGGACCCAATCCATCCGTACACCTCTTCCCCGCCTTAATCTGCGCCGTTACTGCCTGACCGCTGCCTTCCATTGTTTGTGTTGGTAATGCCTACAACTGCATTATTATTGTAGCACACTGTAACGACACAAAGTGTGTGTTTTATGTATGTAGTAGGTGCAGTCGTGCAAAATGCAACTCAAATACATTTTATAAAAATGCAATTTGTTTATTTATTAAAATATACAATTTATTTTTATTTATATAAATTATATATTGCAAAAATGCATTTGAGTTGCAGTCCATTAGATGCATACAAGATGTTGCATTATATATATATATGAAATATATAATTATATATAAAAAATTGAAACATAAGATATGATTTATACATGCATCGTCGTCATGCACATGTTATTATGTCATGAAATCACACTTCAGATGATACGGCCTCACGGCTGGTATTTTATAAATTTGATATCGACACTTTAATATTTTTAGAAGTGGATGATTTGTGCTAAGTTTCAGACTGCTTTCATTACGTATGAGAGATAGAGATGAAGGAATTAATATAAACAAATTAATTTTGCAATTTTCTATGATGTCGGATTTTAAATGAAAAAAATAAAAAAAATTCATGGTATATATAAGAGATAATATTCTTTCAATGAGGAATGAAGCATACCTGAAGTGAAGAGGAGAGTGATGACAAAACAATAGGACAGTGGAAGGAAGGCCATTTTGATCTATATCTTGTAAATTATAGTTTGATAGGTTGACCTTAACAATTGGCGTTATTATATATTAGTCCATATGAAACATAATATTAAATTCAAAATTAAAACTACTTAAATTTATCATTTTTCTCTTTATTGAAATTTACCTATTGCATATCCTAGCACGATTTAAGTTTATAAATTATGCAAATAATATTAATTCCTATTCACGAAATAGCAAAAAAAAGGAAAAAAGTAGGTATAATAGTTAGAAGAAATGACTTCATTTTCCCAAGAAGATTATATTTCTAAAGCTGTAATGTTTATTTTCCTTGTTTTTTTATTAAGGCATGATGTTTTTACCAAATCGAAAAAATCTATAAATTTAAATTCAAGAAAATAAGAAATTTCATAAAAAAAAACTACATTATACATATATATAATTTGAATAATTATAAAAAAAAAATTATACGAAATATTAACTTTTGCCAAAAAAAAAATGAAAAATCGTAATATTAGAGAATTATATATGAAATTTAAATAAATTTAAAATAATTTATATTACGATTCGTCTACCCCGTTCACCTTCTCTTCCACCTCCAGTACTCTTCAGTAATAGTGGTGAAGAACAACTTTTTTTTTTTCAAAAGCTTGTACATAGTCGATTTGGACTGTCTTGGTTGGCGTTACTGAGGAATTGGAGTTTTGAGGGACTTTTAGATTTTTAGGAATTGACTTATTTTAAGTTTTTTAGAATTGGGGCATTTTTTCAGATTTTATATTAATTTCAACTTTAAGGAATTGGAGCGTATTTTTTCAGATTTTAGAATTTCCAGACATCTACTTAATTTTCAAATTTGGGGGCATATCATTTCAGGAATATTTTTAAAATAAATTTTCATAAATTTTGTAGTATGATTTATTATTTTTTTTGGATTTTTAATATATATTTTTTCAGATTTTAGGATTTATTAATATATTTTAGGATTCATTAAATAATTTTAAACTTTTCCATACTTTAGAATTATTTAATAATTTTCATCTTTTATTATGTTCTACCCAGTCAACAACAGGTCAAGGGATACTAGTCACGTGTTCGCCAAGGAAACACATGGTTCAATGCACGAGTTCGAGTACACCCTGGCTCCTAGTCGTGCTCGCCAAATATGTAGGTCCCACTGTGGTGTCCGCTAATAACCCCGGCGCGCACTGATCGGGGCCCAAAGAAGGACGACACACATGTCCACCACGACATGAAAGCACGAGGAACATAAGACCATCACGAGAGCAACATCTTCAATACGCCAAGTAGACCAATAGACCGGTCGGAAACCAATGCCAGACACATGTTCATCATGTCGCCAACACGCGAGATGCCCCGGCAAGATAACATGTGCTCGCCTGCTGGGGCTTTAACACGGCGGACCCCACCTGAGCGGAGCCCCGGACAAGGGCATGAATACACGTCCGCCTCCCATTAGGCGGGCACGTGGCCTATCCACGATAGGAATCCACATTAAGCCTGGCAAGCGGACAAGATGCTAGACATGTAGCACCTGGATGACAAGTCAAAGACTTCAAGCACAAGCAAAGACAGATGTCGGCCAGGGAGTCCCACAGGACACGTGTCACTACCACATGTAAACTTATCTTGCAAGAAAAGGTAGCTCATGCTAGCCAAGGTAGTTCATGCTTGCCAACTTGTATAAATAGACCCTTTGAGGTCAAATAAAAAGTTCAGAAATTTCCCACTCAGCACCTCTATATTTACTTACGAACCTGTGTTCGACACATATGATTCTTGTGTGTTAGTTAAAAAAGCATTCAGCCGCGTAAGATTTTTCACATAAGACGACTAACAACAAATTATATTGATTTTTAATTTATAACTTTTTTCGTGATTTATTAACAGTTTATAATTTTTTTAGAATTTATTTATTTAATCATAATTTTTAGTATTTTAACAATTTTAATATCTTATTTGGTTAAATTTTTATTTTCATATTTTTTATGTTGTATTTTTAATTTACAGGATTTTAAGTTTATAGGTTGGTTAATATAATTTACATAATTTATATATTTGTTAATAAAAATAAACATAAAGGACCAAAATTGGATAAAAAATGACCAAAATTGGACAATTGGCAGTAATCCCCAAATATTAAAAAAAAAAAATTGACGAAAAAAGGACCAAAATTGGTCAAAAAGGACGAAAATGGTATACCATAGTACCAAAAATGATAAATAGAAATTTAAAAAAATTATTTTGATATGAGCCAAACTTACACGATGTAAAATGAAATTTTTCATATAAATTATTGAATCCGACCAAAGAAACATGCATGATCTATTTTAAAATAATGATCTGGGACAAAGAGGTCCATCATGCTCGCAGACACATATACGAGTAGGAAAACGGATAATGTCAGCGCAATATCCGCGTGGATTAAGGCCAGAATAGTAATTGTTGCATTTCTTGATACAACATTCTTCATTGCAGTTCTCTATGGAGCATGGACCCAATCCATCCGTACACCTCTTCCCTGCCTTAATCTGCGCCGTTACTGCCTCACCACTGCCTTCCATTGTTTGTGTTGCAATGCCTGCAACTACATTATAATCGTAGCACATAGTAACGAGTGTAAGTACGCCGAGTTTAATATTTTACATATATCAAGTACACCGCAATAATTATATATTTTGAAACGTATGGTGTAAACAAGCCTTACATGTTTTAACGAAAGAAATTGCATATTTCATAAAATACACTCAATCAAGTGTACAGACCTTTATACATACAAAGACTTGCCATATATAAATATTGAAGCACATATTTTAATCCATTTGACTTTACTAGCTAATTTACCTTTTTATGTATGTAAATTCATATTTGCATATATTATTGATCTTTATAATGCGCGTTAATAATTGACCTCCTAAGAAAATACTATTGTTATCAAATTATTTTATTTTTTAAATTTATAATTATATAATTTTTAATATTATTAATTGACTCCCTCGACTAAATTCCCGGTTAGCCATTGACTCAAGATTACACACATATATATATATATATATATATAAAATGAATTAATTTTTACAGTTTTCAAATTTAAATTTTTAAATAAGACGGAAATTTGTTTTATTTTTCATATATTAAAGAGACGAGATTCTTTCAATAGATAGTTGGTTATACCTGAAGTGAAGAGGAAAGCGATGACAAAACAAGACAAGGGATGGAAGGCCATTTTGGTCTATATCTCGTAAATTGATTTGATAGGTTGACACTAACAATTAACGTTATTTATATTAGTCCATATGAAACATAATATTAAATTCAAAATTAAACTATTTAAATTTATTATTTTATACTTTATTGAAATTTACCAATTGCATATCTAGACACGATTTAAGTTTACAAGTTATGCAAATAATATTAATTGCTATTTACGAAATAGGCAAAAAAGAAAAAAAGTACAAATAATAGTAACGAGGGGCCCATGCCCTAGCCAAATCAGATTCCCTCGCTAAAGCCCACGTCAAATCGCTCACCAATTTTCTCGCCAATTTTAACGAGGGTGTGGGCCCCTCATTAATTCCCTCGCCAATCTGGCAAGCAATTTGCCGAGGAATTAACCCCTCGCCAACTTTAATACTGGCAAAAAAATGCACCCGACCAGATTCGAACCCGCATCGCTGAGCTCCGCACGCCCCCGCGGAACCACTGGGACACGTAACCTCCTTGTACTCTATACATTTTGGGCGAATTTTCGCCCTTATGAGGAGTCGAATACGCGACCTCCTTGTATGTGGAGGTCTTGCGTGTTCCGCCAAACCGCTTGGGCAAGGCTACTTATTGGTTAAAGAAGTCTTTCTTAATATATGTGTATCATATATTTTGTGTTATTTATTTTATTTCTTATATCATTTAATTTTAATTATTTATTATACATACTTTGGTTTAATTAAAATGTTTATAATAAAATTGTGAAATAAATAATTTATATTCTTTTGCACTATTTATTAACATGAGTATATATTAATCATTTTTATTAAAATATCTTCAATAAAATTGATTATTTTTATTAAAATATTTTCAATAAAATTGTCAAATAATCACTTTTATATTTTTTTTCACTATTTACTAACACGTGTACATATATACACTTATATTGATCGTTTTTATAAAAATATTTTTAATAAAGTTGCCAAATAATTACTTTTATATTTTTTTTTCACCATTTACTAATATGTGTACATATATACACTTATATTGATCGTTTTTATTAAAATATTTTCAATAAAATTGTCAAATAATCACTTTTATATTCTTTTTCGCTATTGCACATGAGAGTTTATAATAGAATATAGATTAGGTCAAAACGTGTGTATTTTTATAAAATTAATCCTTAAAAAAAATAGTATGTAAAAATTAAAAAAAATATTCTAACCTCAAGAATTTACCTCGACTATTTTTAGCATATGTATCTTTGAGGGTAATTATAATGCACGACAAATATATAACTGCAACATTTTCAATAATAATGCCTCAGGCAAAATTTCGCAATATATGTCACATGATAGTGCTAATATTTGAACCTTACCAAAATATTATATATCTCATTTAACAAAAAAAAGAAAAGAAATAAATTAACTAGAAAGTGTATGATATAATATATGTAGGTCCCGAACGGGTTTTAGTGAGGCGGTCTGTCTGGAGGGGTTAATAGACTTCAAACTTTTCAAATCAAAACATGAATAGCAAGTTTCGATTAGAGTGTGTGTGAATAAATGTTTGATCGATATCCAACTTATCGATTGCCTCGAGGGCAAATCGGGCCGGGTGTCTATCGAATTAACTGATGTGCTAAGATAAGTTTAACCCGCAGAAAAACCGCTTTTTTCAAATCGATTCTAAGTTATCTGTTTTATATCAGATGACAAAGTGCTTGCTTAATGCAAATCTGATCATGCCTTATAATATGCATGTAATATATAAACATGTGTGTGCAGATAGTGTAAAACAGATAAAGCAAGTAAAGGCACACAAGATTTTTATAGTGGTTCTACAACTTGTCCCACGCCCACTCTTTCCCTATCGCCAAGGCACCAACTTAACCAACCGATTTAGTTTAACGTGTTAGTCCAACACAAAGACAACAAATGTTTCAAGAGTTCTCACTCAACCAATCCTTAAATCGTAAACTAGAAACCCTAGTCTGAAATCTTGCTAAACAAACTTAACCTAACTTTTGGTTTGGGTATAAGATTTGTTGTGTTCCAACTAGAAATCTATCCTAGTATTTGATTGCCTAAAGCTAAAGGATAAGATTTTTGTGCTAAAAACTATGGGATGAACACTTAGAAAAAATATTCTTGATTTTGTGTTCTTCATGCTAAAATTATGGATAGCTTTGAGCTTGATGATAATTTCTAAATCTTACTATGAAGGTCGATCCCATATTTAGGCACCTAAAATCGAATTAGCCTTTGGAGAGCAATTCAAATTTCGGTCTATTTTAAGGTAGATTTGCAGTTTGATGACGTGCACAGAGGCTTACATGGCCAAAAGTATGTAAGCTTGTCCTTTCTAGCCGCTTGATCTCGATCCGCCGAATCCCGCGACCGTCACCCGGTGACATATGTTTTTTGCTTTCATTGGTTATCAAGTACACTAGTTCAAAGGTTTGATTTACCAACTTATTTTAACATTCTTCTTGTATGATGAACTCAGATGACTTTTGATGAACTTTTGGTTGTCACCCCGATCGGCCGACCGATCGCTTTTTAATTGATTAAATTCTACCGATTGAGTCTTCGATGTAGGTCAGTCTTAGCAGACAACTTATAGACTCTATTCCGCTCTAAAAATGTAGGTTATCCGAGGTCTTCTTTGGTCTTGTTTTTTCGACTTCAAGAATCCGACTATCTTCCGATTTTTGATCTTTTCGAATCTTCGATCTTCATGTCTTCACCGATCATCTCGACTATCCGACGCGGAAAACTAAAAGTTCCGTTTCCAAAACCAAAACTTTTAATTAGAAAAAACAGATAACCAAAATATAAAGAACATAAATGTTGGGAAATTTATGTTTATATTACCGCACATTATAGAATACCAGCTTGATTTAATTATCGCTTATAGAATACCGCATAATTATCAGAAGAACAACCGATGTAATAGATAGGTCACATATTGAGGGGGAACCTCAATATGTATAAGTCGATCCAAGATCCAAAGAACAACCGATATCCGACAGCCGTAATGCTAGAGAAGAACAGAAGATCATATCGATCCGATCTAGTCGATATCTCACCAAGTCATAAAGCTCAAACTCGTAATACTTGAAGATCGATGACTTCCGTAAGATCGCATCAGAAGACCTACATCACCGAGTCCGCTAGTTGAAGCTAAGTCAACCTAAGCACGTAAGACTCCATCGTAGACCGATCGATCAGCTTCGACCGATCAAAGTCACCACCGTGAAAAAAACGATGTTTCACCTAATCATACGCCTATGATCCAACAAGAAGAATGTCAACCTTAGTTGGAAGAACAACACCGAAAAGTGCGCTCATAACCAATAAGAACAAGACACGATGATCGGAGCCGACAATTAAGGGATTTGATGTCGCTTTCTAACGGCTATAAAATACAAGTTCACGCTTTTCGCCATGCCGCTCTCAAGACGCCACATCAATCCTCAAAAACTCATTTAATATAGCCCGAAATTCAAATTGCTTCCAACGGCTTTTTTGATTTCAAGGTCTATAAATATGGGATCACACTTCAGAGTGAAAACACGGAAACACCGAACAATCAAGAAGCTCAAGCAATTATCGATTTCCGCATCGAAGAACACGATCAAGAAGATTATTTTATTAAGTGTTCATCCCATAAGTTCTAGCATAGAAATCTTTTCATCTAAATTGATAGGCTACCTTAAACACTAGAAAAGATTTCATAGTTGAACCAAAACAATCTTATCCAAACCCAAAGTTAGGTTAAGTTGTTTAGCAAGATTTCGCATCAGGGTTTCTAGTTCCGATTTCGATCGGCTGAGGAGAACTCCTTAAATATCCGCTTTGTAATCGTGGTTGAACTAACACATAAAACTAAGTCCAGCTTGGTTGTTGGTGCCCCTTGTGATAGGGAAGAGTGGACGAGGGATCGGTTTGTCCGAACCACTATAAATCTTGTGTGCCTTTTACCGCTTTGATTAACCTGCCTCACACAATTGCACACAACCTTTAAAGCGATACATATTCTAAGTTGAGATCACCTAGCACCAAGCTTCGATTCCGATCAAGCTTGACACTTCACCAACCGTTAAAAACACTAACTTTGAATCTGATTTATAAAAACGGTTTTTCACGGTAAAACTTAAGCTTCCGCACACATCGCTTAAACCGATAGTTATCGAATCGACCGGGCTTTTCAGCGATTAGTAAGTTGGTTATCAACCCAAACCGATTCACTCAAGACTGATCAAAGCTAATCGCCATCACACCGACCAAGACAAAAAGTTTTCGTAAGTCTATTCACCCCTCCCTCTAGACTTCGCCTCACAAAACCCGCTCGACCTACAAGTGGTATCGTGAGCAGCTTGGTTCTACGCACTAATCGACTTTTGTGTATCATCGATTCTTGAGGAAGAATCTTTGTGGTCGATCGAATCGATCTTGAAAAACCTTCTTAAAACTCATTCATTTTCCAAAAACACTCAAAGATGGATAACACCTCGTATGTATCATGATCTCCGGGTTCTCAATCGATGAGTATGCAGATTGGGCCATATATATGTCCAACCATCTAGGTTCGATTAGTGGCGTAATGATGGAAGTCATCGAAAGAGGACCCATCATCATATATTACGACAACCCCGCAGTAGCTTGGAGGAGATCCAGACTTTTGCCCCGAAGTCTTGTACTTAAAAAGCCCAAAATTTGATGGATGCAAGAGGAAAGGAAATCGATACTCTAGATACTATCGCAAGGCATATTATCATGAAAACAATGGATAAGGTCACTAAGAAAAAGATTAAGTATCTCAAATCATGCGAAAAGCAATGCGGGATACTCTAAATTAAAATATGCGAGGAAAATGACCAGATAAAAGACAAATTGTTCGCAGTTTAACCGGGTAAAGTTCAAAAAATTGAAGATGTCGCCAAACAAAACCATCAACTAACTCGATGGAAGGATTACAATGTCAATAAACAAGCTTCGAGAACTTGGTAGAGAGATGTCCGATAAAGATATCAACTACAAAATTTTAAGGTCTCTCACCAAGAAATGGGATATGAAGGTCACGAATCAAGGATTGCCAAGACATTTCAAAAATGAAGCCAAGTAGCTTGTTCTTGAGCCTTAAAGCTCACGAAGTTCGATTTAATTGAGAGAGGACAAGCAGATGAAGATGAGGTGCCCGCCAAGCCTCAACTTCCAAATCGCTTGCTTTTTTAAGGCAACCAAAGAAGAGATTGAAGACCAATGAACCCATTGAAAACATCATAAGTCGCGTAATGTGACGCTTCGCTACTGTGAAACTAGAGAAATCAAATACTAACCGGGTAAGTATCAAGATTCTATAAAGATTATCAACATAGCCGAGGAAGAGATAGGAGATCGCATAAATGATCTCCGTGAAGAACTGATCCGATGATCGGAGAGATCACAGAGATGAAAGGAAAAGAGATAATCTAAATGATGAGAGAAGAGATAACCAATCGCATGTAAGAAGCTCGATTACTATCGAAAAGAAAATCACCGATAGATCATACAGATGGAGTGATTCACCCGAAGAAAAGGTTCCGTGGATCAAGGAGCGTGGTTTAATCAGAGAAGCCAGTCACTACAAAAGAAGACCGCCTGCACTGACGCCAAGAGAAAGGGAAGAAAAGAGGAAACAAAGAGAGCAACGACAGGACGTAAAAGCCATGGTTGCCGACACGCCGTGAATTGACGATTCAGATTCCGCCTCCGAGGATTCTCGATACCCTCTCAGAAAGATTTTCGTCCCGACGCTGAAGGTCATGACTTCTATGGAAATGAAGATCCGATATTCTTTCGATGATGATGAGATCTCGCCGATGGCCAAGGAGGACCAACTGAGGTAACCTCCAAACCTACTTTGTTCGCTTTACACACCGCTATCATTAGCACACCCGCCGGGAGATCGACCACAGCTTACTCGAAAGCAATTGCTTGAGGATCTCTCCAATGCAAAGAGACACTTATGCTATAGTGGAAGTTCGAAAATGACAAGCCGAGGACCGTAAATAATCACCATAAAAGAGAATGATCTCAAGAAAGCCTCCGAACTTAAATCGGCAAAACCGCCGTAAGGCAACCGAGGAATTTAAAATTCGAAAGTTAAAGCTTCGATCGAGAGAAGCAGATCAAAGATCACCGGGTAATTAACAAACAAAGAAGTTCGATGACTTCAAAATCCCGCAAGCAAAATTCGATGAGCTATTCCGAAAGCATGAAAGTCTAAAATCATCCGAGGATAATCACAGAAAAGAAAATAGAGGTTTTTACAAAATCATCTAAAACCGCTCAAGACATGAACACCTATTTTCAACAACGACAACAAGAAGGGACTTGGGTATGAGAACCCTTCCACATCCTCAAAAGCCCCTACCGATTCATCTCAAAAAGGTGTAATCGACGAAGTTTCGGCAAAGATACACCAAAAGCCAAACATGTATCTAATAAGGAAAAAGACCAATTGAGCAGGTAAGGCAAGGCAGCCCAACCGTATGGGGAAATAAAATGGACCCCAACCGTAAAGCATCACCGAGAATCAACAAAGAACCCAGCTTTTCCGAAGAGACCTCAACTCGATCAACAGATCGAAATCGAAAAAGACAACCCGTAAAAGGGAAGTCCAATCTGAGACCCAATCAAGGTCACCGCCTAATAAGCATGCTTCGTAAACCGCAAAACCACCTATGCCGAAAAGATATGAATCTTTTGATGGTAGCAAATGATCTACCCCTATAATCGTAAATCTAGGGTCACGCACTGTAACCACAATCGATGAAAAAAAGACAAACAAAAAGATAAATCCCAAGTCTTCTAAGTCATCCAAGGTTCACACTAATAATCATACTAATCGTAAAGCATATAAAAGAGACGATGATTATGTTGATAGGTATGGGAGACAAATCAGCCTTTCGATCTAACCGATCACAATAGAAGTGCTCGCTTGTATGATCCCCAAAACTAATCCTAACCCCTCGTGACCCAATCCAAAAGGGTACCTAAAGCCCGATTTGGCCGCAGGATCGCGGGGTCCGCCAACAAAGCGAGGTGTGCAAGCAACTATCCGGTACATCGATAAGGATGCTCAAGGCACATGATCGAAGCAAACATCTCCTCAAATTTTACATAGAAATGTAGCGGCCCGCGGTACTTTTTCGGTGATGATAACTTTGGTTATACCAAAGGATTCTAACCTTAGAGAATGATGATGTACAAGTAACCGAGTCTCAGATGTCGAAGGTCCAAGCACAACCTATTATCTGCTTTCACAATTTCATGACAACGGATTCAAGTTGAGTTCTCGACCGACCAATGCACTATCAAGAATCGAGCCACTCAATGTATTTTGCTAACTCGTTCAAGGAAAGGGACGATCTACACAAATTGATTGAACAAATTGCCCAAGAAATGCATGCCCGATTGTCAAGAGTTCCAAAAGTAAAGAATTGCTCGCACAAAAAAGAATGAGCCATCCGAACTTTAAAACTCTTAATAAGATAGCAAGGATGTCTCTAGTGGAAGGACTTCCAATGAAGTATTTTCAAAGGATCGTATATGTATCGCATGTCGGCGGAAAACAGTCAAAGCTTCATTCAAGGGAATTTTGACCGCATCCAAAGCAGAGTATCCGCGCAATGCCTATATGGATCTATTTGGACCAAGCTACACCAAATACCCTCAACGGACGAAATATACTCGTAATCGTGGATGACTATTCCAAGTTTATTCGGTTATATTCTTACATAAGAAGAATGAGACGACAAACGAAGATACCCGAGCCGCTAAAAAGATTACAAAACGAGAAGGGTGTCAGCAGTAGTAAAAATCGACGATAAAGGTACATAATTTCAACTCTTTTATTAATCGATTTTTGCTCTAAGTTTGGTATACAACATGAAACATCACCGCAAGGACGCCACAACAAAATGGAGAAAGCAGAATCTGAGAACAGAAATCCTCAAAGAAGTTCGCCGCACGATGTTAGTCAACATGCAATACCAAGCCGCTTCAAGGTATAATCAACACCGCATGCCATACTCGTAATGTATGTCTTCCGACTAAGGCTCACTACAAAACACCCTATGAACTGTGGGAAGGACGTAAAACCTCGTGGTTCTTACTTCCATGTTTTTTTGGTGTAAGTGTTTCATACACAACAATGGGAAGAGTCATTGAAGACTTTTGAGGCCAAGTCGATGAGGGTATATTCTAGGATATTCCTCATCTAGCAAGGCTTTCGTGGTTTACAAATGCATTTAACCCTACTTGTGGAAGAAACACCCCATGTAGTCTTTTGATGAAGCATCTTCCTAACAAGAGAAATCATTCGTAACAAGACGCACTGATCAACAAGTACCGATGCTCGTAAAATGGATCACCTAATGATCAAGGAAAAAGAATCGTAAACCGTAATAAAGATACATTCCAGATCTAGTCGATTCACCGATCATTCAGATCCTAAGGTACTAAAAACGCCGATGAAGAAGTTCGACATAAATGAGATAAGATCAACCGAACCCATCCGTGCCTCGGGGGAACACTGAAGTTCCCACGAACGACATCAAAGACATGATGAGTCCAACATCACCGAGACATGTTCTTATCAAGTGGATCATAATTCTCGCACACTACCCCCACCGCTAGTAATGAACCTTTATCGAAAATGGATGATGTTCTCCAAACCGACGCAAATCGTAATGTATGACTCGATAACCACCATCCAACCGATCGATTATCGGAGACCCATCCGATAAAGTTAAAACTAGACATCGATTGGTGAAAGTGCCATGTATTGTCATATTTGTCTATGAAGGAACCAACAACAATAGAGGAAGCTTCTACAAGACGCAAGTCGGATTCTAGCCATGCAGAGGAGCCGAAATAATCGACAGAAATCAAGTTTGGGAACCGCAGATGCACCAAATCATCAAGACGAATTGGCACGGGCGGGTTTTTCAAGAACAAGAGAGATGAGAAAAATGTCATCACCGTAAATAAGGCAAGACTTGTTGCTAAGGGGTATTCACAATCGTAATTGATTATGACGAGACCTTTGCACCAATCGCCGCCTTTAAGCCATTCGGGTCAAGCTTTCGCATATGCTTCCCACGAGGGTTCACCGTGGTATCGATGGACGAAAAGAGTGCATTTTTAAACGGGTACTAGCAGAGGAAGTTTATGTCGAACAACCTCCGTGCTTCAAAAAGAACAACCAAGTGTACCGCTTAAGAAAAGCTCTTTATGGTTCAAAACAAGTCCTCGAGCTTGGTATGATACACTCTCTCGCTTCTGATCGACAAAGGGGTTCACTAAAGGAACAAAGGACGTAACCTTATTCGTATTAGAAGATGGAGAAGATATTCTCGATGGTTCAGATTCACGTGATCTACATCATCTTCGGATCTCCTAACAAGAGTCTATGTGAAAGATTCAAAGAACCGATGCAAGGGAAGTTCGAGATGTCCATGATGGGACAGATGAATTACTTTCTCCTCCGTGAAGCAAAGTGCGTATGGATATTCATCTCGCCAAGAAAGTACACTAGGAATTTATCGCTAAGTTTGAGTTCAAAATTGCAAGGAAGCCAAAATTCCTATGATGACCGGATTCAAGACGGATCCGTATGAGGATGGTCGAAAAACAAATCGAAAAGAATATAGGGCTCTCATCGATCTCTACTATACCCGATCGCAAAGCGCACTCGATATCACCTTTGGCAAGAGGGGTGTATGTCCCATTTCGTGCAAATCCAATGCAAAGCCACCTGTAAGCAAAATAATCGATTCTTAAGTATCCAAGGACAAGAAACCTTGGTTTATTTTACCCATCGATGATAATCTAGAGCTTAGTGGGTATTCTCGATTCTCGACATGGAGGTTGCAAGATCGACAGAAGTCAACCTCGAACACATGTCGGGCTTTTAGGAAGTAAACCGATCTCGTGGTTTTCAAAGAAGGCATATCGCTAAGTATATCTACTATCGGGCGGTAATATATGGTCAGCAGAAGTCGCTGTTCCCAACCGCTTCCGCTTAGTCAAGAAATGAGGATTATAACATCGTAGCTAAGAATGTACCTATATTCTCGCGACAAAGAATAAGTGCTATTGCAATCACTCGTAATCCTCGTTTACATACAAGATGCAAGCATGTGGATGTCGACACCATTTTATAAGAGATCATGTTGAAAAGAAGAATATCGTAATGGAAAAGATTCACACCGATTTACGTAAAGTCGATATTCTAACCAAGCCACTAGCCGAGATTAGATTCGAGAATTGTGTAATGAGCTAGGGCTTCGATCTTGGAGAAAAAGCACCTAAAATGCTTGATGGATTGTTCTCTCGAACCACCGGTTAAGAGACTAAACCAAAGTGAAAGGAATCATTGAGTTTGGTATCTCAATCGATCGTAAGATCACCAAGGAACCGATGTGAGAAATCGATCGATTTACGAAGTTATCGATTAAAGGAATCGATCGATTTAAGGTTTATCGATTAAAGGAAACGCTCAATTTAAAAGGAATATCCGATTAAATCACTTGGTTATTTTACATCTTTGTAAGTCGATTTAATGATATTCAACAAGCAAGATTCACAGATTAAAGCCTACAATCGCATAAGAAAGCAGAGAATTTACACAACAATGGAATAATAGAACTTTTCATTGATAAAGACCAAGGTCGACACATTACAAGTTACAAGTACAAAGGACCCGGAGGTCAAGACATAAGTCATAACCGAAAACCCTAAACCTATAACCCTAAACCCTCATCCTAACCCAAGAAGAAAGGAGAGAGAGAGATTTTAAATCGATGCTCTCATTTTCCCCACTTAACAAGGGGTGAGAGAGGGCTTTAAAATAATCCTAAAGCCGCTAAATCAAGCTAAAACCAAAGGGAGCGAGAGCGGCGCTGATAGATTTCTAAGCCGTGAGCCCTAGAGACCAAGTCAATGGACTCTCCAACAGAAAATGGAGCACACGTGCAAGAAATTGGTTCAAAGACCTTATGGGCACATGTGCTACATGAAAAAATTGAGTTGATATACGAAGATCACCGTTGTCCGATCAAGACCGTATATCAAACTCATGTTTTATATCGATCGAGTCCGCTTGATGCTAGTTACGCCATAACGATAGACACACAAGGTGCATACGGTTAGGAGAAGTTTTTCGGGCCATGATAAAGAGATCCGCCACCGCAGGTGGTAGAGAAGCTTGGCAACAATTGTATGTGAAATCTTTGATGACGACGAAAAACAAAGGATAAGGACACACAGGTTGATTTGAGAAGTCAAATCATTGAAAAAGGGGTAAAGGTGTTTGCCTAAGTTTCACCTTAAAATAAGGGTTCACCGTAATGCATGTTTTTAAAGAAAGAAGATAAGTATGGTGAATGGGTTATGTTGTGTAAAAACATTGGTCCAATTTATAGAGGCCAAGCAAGGGTGCAAATGCAAATTTGATTTCAAAAAGCCTTTTAGAGAAATTTCAGATCACAAGGACAAATGTAGAAATCACGCGATCGATAATTGATAAATTTACTACGGATTGACATATCAAGATATACGCATTTATAATTACGATAAAAACAAATCGCTACCAACTTAGGAATAGAGACTACTATTCTAGACTAAGTTTTGGCAGAACACTTATCCCAAGAATTGGCTTGATCCGAGAAGAATCGATTAGGTCAACCAAAATCGACACATACTAAAATCGACGATATGAAGATCACTTGAACTTGAAACCTCAACAAATCGATATATCACCTATGAGAAAAATAAAAAATATCACTTGAAGGGGGAACTTCAACCGATCGAGAGGATCGTAGGAAAATCGACAAAAATGAAACAGATCACTTGAAAAGAACAAATGGGAAATTATAAGGTTTAGGCAGTAAAACTAAGATCAACAAGTGGAATCAACTTCAAGTGGTATTGACCGACACTTATATCACCAACCGATACGCCTTTTCTTTTCCCCCTTTGTTATTTGCTTATTTATCTGATCTTATCTGCTTTTATTTGCCTTTATCAGACGACACCGCGGTGACGATTCCCCGCAAATCATTTAACGCGACGCGGGGTACATGTATTAATTGCTACAAAATGAGCTTTTAAATCCAAAAGGTTTTCAGACGCATTTTTTCCAACCATTCGATCAAAACCGCTTAACTGATCGCCTAATCTTTTCAAACGGTTGATCTTCCAAATCTTGTCTTTTTCCCCCTCATCTTTATAAGGTTCATCAAAACCCTACCGTAGTTTTCCAAATCACAAACTTATGCTTTTATTTTCCTCAAAACTCTCCAGACATTTCTCATTCAAAGTGTTTTTTTCTTAAGTTTCAAATTTATCTTCCTCAAAAATGTAATCGTGTAATTTCTCGATTATTTGATGAATCATTCTTTTAAAAACCATTGATCTTAAAGATTTTGTCAATCGATGATATCCTCGTATTATGTTTTATTGTTTCTTGGTTTCCGTGATATGTGATATTCTTAGTATTTATGCACAATTTTAACCGAATCTATCTTATCTCAGAGATGATCACTACGGTATGGGTAAAATAATGTGCAATTATGCGAATCGACATTAAGGATTGTCGAGGACAAGTTCGCATAATTTGGGGTTACAAAGGATCCTAATCAATGGAAGTAGAGGAAATTTCAAGAAAGCAGACTTGAGAAATATTGTGCCGCTTTCACCGCAATCCAAAGGATGCAAAGATGAAGCCCTCGAATTCGTAAGGAATTTAAGGGTGGATACAGATGCTCCAGAGAGAAGAACTACTTTCGACAAATAACGAGAAGAGATCGACCGATTTAATGAGGATATAACTCGTCTGTTCAAATTTACCAAAAGGATTTAATCTCGGCCGCCACTACAGGAGAATCAAGATGAGCCGATCGTAAACGAAGCTCATCGAGAGGGCCGACAAACATCATACGCCAGCTTTTGTCGCCCAATGCTCAAGAGGAAATACCGATTGTTGTTTGACATTTTGTCAAAAAACAATTATGGGTATTTCATTCAAATTTCGATGCTCTTACATCACCAAACCGCAGACAAAGATGGTCAGAATAATTGATGAAGCCAAGAACATCAATCGGCATGGGTTCCTAAAGGCCATTCTACTCCAAGAACATGATAAATTTGGAGTTGATGAATGGAGGCAGTGTCTATCTCAAGAAGAGGATCAAAGAATCTCAACAAGGTTGCAAAGATCCTACAAGACAAAATGCCAAATGCCGATGGGGAAATGTAATGGATCAAGTCCTACAAGGCATTCCTTCCACCACTTTAGCCATATTTGGGCCACCGTGACGATGATATGCGCCAACTCCCCAAAGACGGGAAGGGAAAAAGCAAGGAAGCAACTTCGCCTACACCAGATGCCCCCAAAAGAAAAAAAAAAAAATCGGTGAAGGTCCAGAGAAGAGGCCGAGAAGGCGGCAGCCTCCATGACTCGATGCTAGAAGATGAGTCGATGAAGAAAGAGCGCCAGATCACCATGCACCACAAAAATCAGTGAAAAATCGACAGCAAAGCTTCTCAAGCCGAGAGCTCGCCAGCTCATTCTCGAGGAAGAAGCACGAGACTAACGATCTCCTTCTCCAACAAATCGAATGATTCACCACTCGACTAATGGCTTCGAAAGCATGTCTCTCCTACTTTCCACCTCCCGCCTCGCTAACCTCCGAAAACTACACTACATCATCATGAACCGAAACCCACTGCTAGGAACCAGCGCACCTCGCTTCCACAACAGTAACTCTCTCGCAGTCGAGCCAATCGCATAACTTCCGCCTACTCAAGCACCACCGTAACCTCCACATCTCATCAACCGAATCGATGATAATTCCCGAAGTCTAGATCATCAAAGACCATCACAGGAAAATGGTCGTAATGCAAATCGAACGAGAAATTGATGAGATGTATCCAAATCGGGTCGCCCATCCTCGCTATTAGAGAATAAGTTATGGAGATCCTCACCGAGAGATCTCGATTAAAAAGCTTCTCGATTTTATAATGATTATTGAACAAATGGGCGGGTGGCCGATGAGTTTGCAGATTTTGATTTCGAGCATGAGGAAATCGCTAAAAAGTAGATCACCACCGAGCCGATAACTATCAATCTATCAAAGCTCGATCCACAGAAGTTCGGGTTGATCAACAAGGCGAACCGAGATCGCCAAGAAGCTCCCCGGGCGAAGATGCTACAATGAAGGATACAGAGTCGCCGATGATAGTGGAACTGTGTCCGCAGCTCATGACCAACCACCGAGGCACAAAAACAATCAAAACGATCAAGGACGCAAAACATTCCAACATCTCACATCATCACGATCAATTTCGTGAGATCGATCTTGTCTCAAAGATCTCCCCGAAAGAAGAAGTTGAGGGAGTGATAGCCGATCGAGGCGATTGGCCTCAAAGAAATAACAGATCAAAGGAATTGGCTATTTCCCGCATTGCAGCAATCAAAGATCGGGCTTCTCCCAAATCGTGACCACCGTGGTTCACCGAACTTATAAAATCCGCTGATGACAAGTCGATTCAGGATCAACAACAAGTTTTTTTCCGATGCTCACCGAAAAGCTCGAATCGACAAGAGAAACTTGACAAACTGATTTTTACACTTTCTATCGCCATGGAATCTGCCAAGACCGAAATGATCTCAAGGTTGAACATCTAACCGCCAAGTTCCGTGTTTATCTCATTGCAGATCTCAACAGGCAATATCACCGGGCTTTGATCCCTAACTTCCCACTCACAACTTTTTGATCAAACCAAAAAGGGGAAGGACGGAGGAGAAACCAACCGACATGATCGTAACAAATGAAGACCTAATTCGCATAAATTGAAGCCTATGGACAAAGACTAGACCATCCGGATCTTTTGCTAACGGTCTCTCAAAGATGGAAAAGTCAAAGGCAAGAAAGGTAGTCATTCAAGGTGCCGACATCACAAAAGGTAGATGTCATGGGTGCCGACATCACAAAAGGCATTTTACCACTCGACATCACAACCCGCACTTTACCCACTCGATTAAAATAGTCACAAGAAGACAAATAGCCGACATACAGCCGATAAGAATCGGGCCGAGAAATGGCCCAAAGAGCAAATTGTCAAGAGGCCCAAAAAGCTAAAAGAAGAAAGAAGGGCGTAAAAATTGACAGAGGCGTAAAAATCAAGAAAAAAATTCAGACGAGAGCGAAGAAAGGAAAGGCCGAAAAATTGCATTGTAACCTCACCGCCAAAGAAAGAGTTGATGAGATCATTCCAAAAACCGCCGCACATGCTAAGAGGTTTGAGGAATGGAACAAGATCGTAAGTGAATGGCTTCGATGCTTTTGTCCTTAATCTTGTTCCACGAGAAGAATCTCCGTGATGATGAATTCTCAACCGTTAGAAAAATAAATATCCGTATTTTCTCAAGTATCCGGAAAATGAGGCCAAACTTATCAATGTAAAAATATCTCGCCAAGAGTATGATCTGGCTGATTACTCAAGAAGGCGATGGCTCATTTGACAGACCGGCATTTCAGAGATTCTACTTTGACATCCCGAGCAAAACGCATATAATCGATCCTCAAAGCAGACTAATGATGTCAAATGGAAACTATATCGATTTTCAACGCATCTCAAGATCAAAGAGAGATGCCGTATGATACAAGCCTAAAGAGTGAAGAATCAAGACTTCTCAGATCACCGCTTTTAAATTCAAACTTTTCTCGATGTAACATGTAATCGATATATCTAATGAGAAAAGTTTATTTTTTGATCCTAAGACAAAATCTCATTGTCTTTCCTCGATTATGTGCTTTTTATCGCTCTATATTTATCAACTGTGGTTTGGTTTCGTGTGTTTTGGTTTTATCAAAAAGGGGAAATTGTTGGGAAATTTATAGTTTTGATAAAAGTTCCGTAAACACATGTATTAGGACCAAATGACCAAGTAATCGATCGATGTTTATATTACCGCTTATAGAATACCGCTTGATAATTATCAGATAAAACAACCGATGTAATAGATAGGTCACATATTGAGGGGGAACCTCAATATGTATAAGTCGATCAAGATCCAAAGAACAAATTGATATCCCGACAGCCGTAATGCTAGAGAAGAACATAAGATCGATCGATCCGATCTAGTCGATATCTCACCAAGTCATAAAGCTCAAACTCGTAATACTTGAAGATCGATGACTTCCAAGATCGCATCAAAGACCTACATCACCGAAGTCCGCTAGTTGAAGCTAAGTCAACCGCACACTGAAGACTCCATCGTAGACCGACCGCTTCCGATCGATCAAAGTCACCACCAGTGAAAACTAATGTTTCACCTAATCATACGCCGATGATCCGAACAAGAAGAATGTCAACCTTAGTTGGAAGAACAACACCGAAAAAAGTGCGCTCATAACCAATAAGAACAAGACACGATGATCGGAGCCGATAATTAAGGGATTTGATGTCGCTTCTAACGGCTATAAAATACAAGTTCACGCTTTTCCATGCCGCCTCAAGACGCCACATCAATCCTCGCAAACCTACCTTTAATATAGCCTCAAATTCAAATTGCTTCCCAACGGCTTTTTTTGATTTCAAGGTCTATAAATATGGGATCACACTTCGAGTGAAAACACTAAAACACCGAACAATCAAGAAGCTCAAGCAATTATCGATTTCCGCATCAAGAACACGATCAAGAAGATTATTTTATTAAGTGTTCATCCCATAAGTTCTAGCATAGAAATCTTTTCATCTAAATTGATAGGCTACCTTAAACACTAGAAAAGATTTCATAGTTGAACCAAAACAATCTTATCCAAACCCAAAGTTAGGTTAAGTTGTTTAGCAAGATTTCGCATCAGGTTTCTAGTTCTCGATTTCGGATCGGCCGAGGAGAACTCCTTAAATATCCGGCCGGTGTAATCGTGGTTGACTAACACATAAAACTAAGTCCAGCTTGGTTGTTGGTGCCCCTTGTGATAGGGAAGAGGGACGAGGATCGGGTTTGTCCGAACCACTATAAATCTTGTGTGCCTTTTACCGCTTTGATTAACCGCCTACACAATTGCACACAACCTTTAAAGCGCAAGATACATATTCTAAGTTGAGATCAACCTAGCACCAAAGCTTCGATCCCGATCAAGCTTGACACTTCACCAACCGTTAAAACACTAACTTTGAATCGATTTATAAAAACCGGTTTTTCACGGTAAAACTTAAGCTTCCGCGACACATCGCTTAAACCGATAGTTACCGAATCGATCGGCTTTCAGCGATTAGTACGCTGGTTATCACCAAACCGATTCATTCGCGACTCGACAAAGCTAACCGCCTCACACCGATTCAAGACAAAAGTTTTCGTAAGTCTATTCACCCTCCCTCTAGACTTCTCGCCTCACAAACCCGCTCGACCTACAATAAACAATAGAAATCGAAGACAATGAGACATTGTCTTAACATCGAAAAAGGTAAATCATTTCATTGATTAATTTTTGCGCTATAAGTACAAGAAATGATAATAAAAAATTACCTAACATCCGATCTAAGACTTCATCTTCTCGATCTCCTACTTATCTCTCATTCCTTCAGAATTTGAAAGATGTCGCACATTCTTCCGAAAGCACTTCCTTCCGCGCACCTTTCTTCAATAATGTTCCTCTCTTCAAAATAGCATCAATGTATGCTCTTCCTAATGCCATCGATCGTAGTCTTGATTCTTCTTGAGAGGAGGGATCATATATTCATATCTCGAGCAGGTAGGGTCTTAGTGCCATTTTCTCCCTCCCTCGCGAATTCTTTGTAGAATACTAGATACTTTGTCTCGAGCTAGTCCAGAAAGATCTCATCAAATACATTGTCATCTTGTTCTTCTAGGACTCATCGGATCATGAAGTCATCGATAAGACAAGTCAATTTTTGTTATTCTCCGTGGATCATGAAGGTCTTCTCTCGCAAATCGATCTCATTGACATTTGCACTTGTAAGGCATTTTCTACCCACGCCTCAGATTCACCTTTGCAGCCTTCTTTAACTTCGCTTTCTCCCGAATGTCGATCCAGCCAACAGATCCTTCAAATTTCTTCCTCTTGGTGGCCTCATCGATGACCCTCTTTCGCTTCGGGCCCGGCCTTCTTATTCCCCGATCCGTCCTTTGATAATAGCAAAAGCCGATCTTGAACAACCGCTTTTATGAGCGCGAACGCTTTTGTCTGCTTTTTCCTTCGTTTTCTTTCTTTCACCTTTCACTGCTCCTTCTTCTTCTTCTAGCTTCGGCAAGTTCATGACTTCTTGCTTTCTTCTTCCTGCTTCCATAAATTTTTTCGAATAAAATGAGGAGAAATCCTCAATTTTATCAACTCTAGCAGTCATATCAATCATAGCAGATTTCTATTCAGAAATGGCCTTGTCCTGAATGTCCAACTGTTTAGTGTGTTCTTCAATGGTTGTGAACAAATCGGCCAGTTCAGTGTCTTGAACTTCAGCAGCTTCACCGCTTGTCTTTGATGCGCATAATAATAAGTCGGGCTTGAGTAGATGGGACAACATGTTTTTCTGATGGCTCTCCTTCCCCCTTTTTGGTTGCATCAAAAAGCTTTCTTAGAGTCTTCTCAAGATTGTCGAACTGAGAGAGCATTTCTTTCTTAAGCTCGTCCGCCTCTAAGGATCAGATCCCAATGTATGAGGCAGATGGAGCTGTTGGGATAACATATGTCAGGATCTATCGGGATGACTTCATAAACACAAATTTAAATTAACAATTATTACTAGCATGAATTTACCTAAGTGAATTCAAATAATAATCAATCCAACAACAACATACAAATAATATTTCACGAAAAGATCTTAAAGATGCTGAATTTCTAGAGTTTACGAACGCATTCGCTGGAGAGACGGGCCCGAGACAGACAGATCAAGTATTTGGATACCCACCAAAAGTCCTTCTCAAGTATTCCCAAGTCCTCGTCCAATAACCCTGGTGGAAGGTTCTCCAATGAACGATTTATAAAACAAAGGAAAATAAAAAATTGTTGCACCACCTTTTTGGATTTCTAATTTTTCCAACTCATGGAACCTTAGGGGATGAAAAAATTCATCCCCTTATTTATATAGAAGGGGGGGGGGGAACGAAATTTTGGACTCAAAATAAGGTTAGGAAAGATCTTTTCGATCTCCAAGAAATCTTGAATATATCTCATACTTTTTCCATGTGTATTTTTCCACAAAATTTTCACACCCTTTTATTTAGCCAAATTTTTGAAAATAATAGGATCTTTCAAGATTGATCTTTCTTGAATTTATGAGATATTCTTGTATTCCTAGAATACATATCTTTTTCCATAAAAATCTTTCCAAGAAAATCAAGAAAATTCTTATTCCTATTATTTCTCTATATATTTCAAAAATTACCATTAAAGAAACCAAATGGGAGATTTCTTGAATTTATGGGATAATCTTGTATTCCAAGAATACTTATCTCCTTTCCATAAAATCTTTTCAAGAAAATTCTTCTCCCTGTTTTTCTTTAATATTTTCGAAAAAATAAGGAAAATATAATGCAACAATAATTTATTTTATTTTTAAGCACCTTTTATTTATTGGACTTTAATTGGGCTACTTGAGGGGCCTTTAGGAGAATTAAGATGAACCTTCCAATGAGCTCAATTCCAATATTGAGCCACAATATAATTCAAATTTCATTAATATTAATTAATGCCACTATATAATTAATATTGCAATATCCAACTTAACCCATATTACGGTAATATTGCTCCCGGTCATTATTTTCCGTGTTTAAGATTATTTAGTCCATTAATTAATTAAGCCACTGAAAAGCTTTATATTAATTAATATCTTTATCCTTAGAGTAAGAACAACCCAACTTTATTATCCATACCGGAAAATTAATTCTACTTGCAAGATTTGGTATGATAAAGGTTCCGGGCCCACCAAGGGGACCAATCAAGCAAGACATTGCAAGCACACGATTCTCTCAGATATTTAGCAACCGTCAGGCAATTAATATTATTGCCCAAGATATAGGTATCAAGTCAAAATGATTCTTTCTCATTTATAAGTCAAAGCAATAACTACTAATCACACACGCTTCTTATTAAGGACACGAGATTAAGAAATCAACAACCATCGAGGTCTAACTCTTCATCCCTTAAGTCAAGACGAATGAGTTTATCCTCTCGCAGTCCGCTTCAAGACATCGAATGCACTAGTGTAATCTCTTGGTCAAGACAAGTCAATCTAAGTCTTACACTATCTGTTGCGAAACACGCACTCGCTTACAAGGCACTATTAACGGATCTTCGCGGATCCGCATCACCACGCTAACTACAATGTAACGCATGCTATGAACGGTTTGTAATAAATATATATAACATTCAATCATATTTAAATCAACAAAGGATAAACAATTTATTTCAAGAATAAGTTTAATACATAGGTTATACAAAGTAAAAGCATACTTTCAATGATAACCCCAACAGAGCAGACTCAAGCATTTTTTACACAACCTCTTCTAGGGTTTTTTTCACAAGAGAAACATAAGTTTCAAAATGCTTTTACGGAGCCTCGCTTGAATCGACCGCATCGTAGATTTGTACGCCTCCTTAAAAAGTATTCTCGACATCGTAAAAGCATGGAGATTTCCAAACCTAGTTTCTTTAACAACAAATTCCACCTCTTCATCTCTCATCATAGAAACTTCGTAATGCATTTCCACCAGCTTTATGCGGCAAATCGATTCCTCTCAGATTCAACAAGCCTTATGGTTCTCCTCCATCCGATTCAACAGATTGTCGGCTAGAATGTTGAATCGAAGCTTCCACGATGCCTTTAACCCCATCCGCATTAGTCGTTAAACTTGGTCCAGGTGTCAGCGGAATCACTACCACCGGTGCAGATGTTTGTTCCTCATCGCCTAGGGTCTCATCCGTTCACCTCAACCGGTTCATCGACAAAGATACTCAAACTCCTCAATATACTCAGAAAACCCATCTTCTTATTCACCACCAGCAACATCATCATTTGTTGCTAGTTCAAAGAAATATTGATACTCCATCCGCAGATGCTTCATTCTCGAAGTTTCAGTCCACGAACTCTTCATTTCCCATCCCCCTAGACCATCGAAAAGTCTTCAATATTTGAAGTCCGATATCTCTAGAAGAGAATATCACCCACCGGCGTCGAACACTGATGGTCAACCGTGATCGTAATAGTTCTTGTTCGATAGTTGTCCACTCTTCACTTCGTGAACTGATGACCGGTTTTTCCGCTCAAAGCATTCAAAGATTTTTCTCGGTGTTGAATAGGTTGTGTGCAATCGAAACAAATAAGGCCTTTTGCCCGCCGCCGCTTGATATCTAGAGTTGCTTTCTATATGGCTCGTTGAGGTGGTTGGACAAGTTCTCGTTGAACTTCGCAGATGTGGTTTCTGCAAGTTGGGTTGGCTCAGATGTGGTAAGTTCTGCTGAGCCGGGTTTTTCCGGGGTGGTTTGTCTGGGGGGTGAAGGTAGGGTGATTTGTAAGGGGATTTCTCGTCCGGAGGGGAGGGTGATCTCGGGTAAGGGGTAGCTTCGCTTCCTTTAAATAGAGAGCTCAGTGAGCGTAATCGATGGTTCTTCGACTCATCCCGGCCTCTTCCAAATTTTTTCCTCCTCTTCTAAATTTACAACCTCCATCTGAACAACTCCTTCTTCCCCCGCCGATCCCTTCCCGCATCGACCGTGGTGCTCGTAACCAACAAAGCCAGCCTCCACAAACTTCCTCCAAAATCTGTTCCTCAGGCTGCACTCCAGCAGATTCCAAAATCTCCACATCACTATCTTCGTCTTGAAGCCCTCCAGATGGCATGCCCTGTTGGAATTTATAGGCACGTAAAACACGTAATCACATGCGCAGCGAAAATTAAAGTTCACCAACAACGAACAATTAATTGCATACATATTATAATAATCATAACGAGAAATCTTATAGTAATTCGAGAGCAGATTTCTCAACTACGGTATCCACGTAATCCTCAATTACAGATTTGCACGGATTTGCCAGCGTTGAATCCCGAGACAAATTTGCTAGAAAAATCCAAACTCTAGATTTTATGGAGAAAATATGAAGTGATACTTTTTGTGAATCCCAATAGCTTGTATATATAGGGAGACTTAGCTTATTTCGCAAGCTAGCCCAATTAGGGAAATAAAATCCATAATCTTGAATTAAATTAATTCCTTTTAATTTAATTCCCTAAATATAAATCTCTACGGATTTAAATGCCTTATACGAAAATATCTACGATTTATTTCCATATACATTAAATCCTACAATTATATTCCAAATATAATTATTGGGAATTCTTATTTAATTAAATCCAATTTAATTAAATATTAATAATAATTAATTCCAAATTAATCTATTATTAATTACTTCTCCATAAATTAAATATTAAATCCAATTTAACATTTAATCAACCAACTATAATCCGTAAAAGGAACTACTTGTTGTGTGACCCATAGGCCCTCATATACCGAAATGTATTAGTCAAACTAATACCTTTTAATTGAACCCTAGTCAATAAATCGACATTCTCAATATATGAGGTAATGCTATAGAAAACATGCAACCACCAGAATCAAAACGCCAAGCAATTGCGATTCCTCCTTTCATTCACGTAATACTGATTAGTCTTGAACATGATGAAGTGTATATTCAAATAACTTAATCAATTTATCTCAAATCACTAATTGATCATTAGTGTCACACTTAGTCACAAAGTCTAAGTCGACGCATTGATCAATGACTTAGATCCAATTATGATGAGAAGATGAGTATTCTCTAAATCCACTTTGAGGAATGAATCCTTTTCGCTCAACTACCACGCATACGCACTTCGTGATGAACCCAATCCAAGCCATATCTACCCATAGACGGGTGCAAGCGCTTGGTCATGGTCAAAGTTCATCACTCCACACATGTCGCATGATTGACCTCAAGTCAAAGGAGTATCCCATCGCCCCCACTAACCGAGACACCTCGTAGACACACATATAGTGGAACTACATCAAACTAAGCTTTCTGATGGGTATACCAAAGATTCTAAGGTATTTGTTCATCCATCATGAGATACCTAGTATCTCGCAAAGAAGTGAGATCTTACTACACTCTCTAAGAGTATGATGCAGATCGCACACCAATCTCCATTGCATCATCAATATCCCTTTCTTGATGATCCTCGATTGGGGCCATTTAAGAATCATTCTTAAGTCATCCGAAGTTCTCACTCACCAATGGCAAAGAGTTGTTGGGATTATAATCAAGAGTATGCTTTTACTTTGTATAATCAAAACCTAATTTTCGACTTATTTATCAAAATAAAATTGTTTATCAATGATGCTTTAAATATGATCAATGTTACATATATTTATCGATAATTGTTCAATAATTCAGACGTGTTACATCAGAAGTTAATTTAGTGATACCGCATCACGTAAGATTAAATTAAATTAATTCCTTTGTAACTAAAAAGTACGCCATTCACGCACCCAGATGGAAATGAACAACCATCGCGAAAGGTTGAGGTGTAAGGCTCGGGATTGGTTTGTTTTAACCAAGAGATTACACTAGTGCATGACCGATTCACCGAATAGACCCACAGAGGATAAATTCATCGAATCGAACAAGGAAGAATTAGACCTCAAATGTTCGTTGTTTCTAACCTTCGCCCCTTAAATAGATCACGGGATCGATAACTATTGCTTTGACTTATCATGGGTAGCTTAATCGAGTGAGATTCAATACTTTTTATCTTGGGCAATATTATTGGTCACATGTGATTGCTAAGATTTAATACGAAGAATCGCAGTGCAAGCACGCTTTGTTTGATTTACCCCTCGAGGTTCATAAGTTTTATCATACCAAATCTTGCAAGTGGAATTAGTTTCCTGATAGATAATAATGTTGAACCGCTCTCTACCAAGGACAAAAGATATTAATTAACGGAAAGCTATTTCAAAGGGCTTGAATTAATTGATGGGCTAGATAATCTTAAACACACGAAATAATGACCGGAGCCATATTGACTATAATATGGGTTAAGATGGATAGTGCAATATTAATTATGTAGTGGATTAATTAATATTTACGGGCATGAATTATATTGTGGCTCAATATTAGATATTCAAGATCCATTAGAAGGTCAAATCTTAATTCTCCTAAAGGCCCCCCTCGAGTAGCCCAACATATAGTCCAATAACCGAAAAGATGATTAAAATAAAATAAATATTGTTGCTTATATTTCTCTAAAATTTTCGAAAATTATGGATAAAAGAGGGAGAAAGATTTTCTTTGAATTTTGTTATGGAATGAAGATATGTATTCTTAGAATACAAGATTATCTCATTAAATTCAAGAAATCTCCCACTTGGTTATCTATATAGTAAATTTCGAAATTTTTG
The DNA here is from genome assembly GCA_037126765.1 of Stenogyne calaminthoides. Taxonomy (NCBI): domain Eukaryota; kingdom Viridiplantae; phylum Streptophyta; class Magnoliopsida; order Lamiales; family Lamiaceae; genus Stenogyne; species Stenogyne calaminthoides. The sequence continues at coordinate 16,821,757 of JBBCBC010000008.1, read as the reverse complement.
AAAATAGAGGGCAAGAAAGATTTTCTTGATTTTCTTGAAAAGATATTATGGAAGATATGTATTTCTTGAAATACAAGAATATCTCATAAATTCAAGAAGATCCAAATCTTGGATTCTTGCTTCATCAAATTTTCGAAAATAATGCCATAAAATAGATGAGGTGGAATTTTGTGGAATATTTTAATTATGGGAAAAAGAATATATGGGATATATTCAAGATTTCTTGATGACCAAGAAAAGTCTTTCCCCACATTGAAAAAAATCACTAAAATTTCACCACCCTCCCTCTTATAAAATAGGGATGAGTAGTTCATTCCCAAGTACAATTTCATGTGCCGAAATATTAGCAAATCCACATAAGTGGTGCAACAAAGTTTATTTTTTTTCCTTTTGTTAATTGTTCATGAGTATCCTTCCAATCGGATTGTCGAGTAAGGGCTAAGGGAATACTTTGGAAGTCCTTTTGGTTAGTCCGTCCGATCAAGTCAATGCCATCCCGAGAGGTACGCTCACGTAAAGTTCCGTAGATTCCGCATGCGAGGTTTTACGTGGGCTTTTATATGCATGATATGTTGTTGCAATAATTATTTGAATTAATATAGATTAATTCATGCTAGTAATAATTAATGAATTAAATTTGTATTTAAATATTCACCCTAATAGATCTCAGTAACTCATTCCCCAACAAAGAAGGACTCAAGGGAACACATATAAGAATAAATGCAAACAATCAAACATAATATTCTAATGAGTGTAATTCCATACATTTAATATTAAAAAACAATAATATTAAACCGTAATCAATATTATCTCGAGTATTATGTCCTTACAATGGATTGTCTCTAGACACTAACACTAACATACTCCCACTTGAACTAGAGCCAATCACCTACATGTCTAACCCCTAGACCATCAAAATGTCTAGTGTGTACCGAACACTCAAAGCCTTGGTGAAAGGATCAACCATGTTATCCTTCGTGGGGACACGTTCTAACTCTATTTCTCCTCTAGCAATTATCTCTTATCAAGTGATAACGCCGTATATGCTTTGTTTCTATTGTTGATCTCGGCCTTAGCTTTATGCAACCACACCAAGATATCGCAATACAACTTTATCGACTATCGCACTCGTAACTACCTCTAGTTCACTTAAGAATTGTTTTATCCAGATGTTTTTTTGGCAGCCTTCGGCCGCAAAGAATGTACTTTTGGTTGTTGAGTCACTTAGTCTTGTTTGGAACTATTCCAACTAACCGCCCCACCATTGAGAACGTAAACATAGCCCGATCGCGACTTGTAATCATCACAAATGATTGAAACTCAGATCAAGATAAAACAGCTCGACCGTCCTCCCAGAGACCAAGAAGCAATCTTTGCACGCCTAAGGTACTTAAGAATGTTCTTGACAACAATCTAGTGAGGTTCACCGGATTCACTGGTATCTACCAAAGGCACAAATAAGGCCACATCCGCCTTGTGCAAGTCATGGCGATATGATGGAGCCAATTGCAGATGCATATGGTATATCCTTCATAAGCTACGGATATCACCAGAAGGACAATCCTTTTAGACAGCCTTTATCCCATGACATGAGAGAACCTCTTAGAGTTCTCCATTGCAAACCGCTTTTAACACCTTATCTACGAGGTTGATCGAAATAACCCCAACATCCTCTCGATCTATCCCTATGGATCTTGATCCCTAAGATATAGCAGCCTCACCAAGATCCTTCATCATGAGGTCCTTGATAGCCAATCTTTAACTCGCCTCGCATAAGAGGAATGTTGTTTCCTATAATCAAGATGTCATCGATATACACAACTATGAAAATAATATTTTCTCCCATCAATCTTATGATAAACGCACGGATCTTCCGACAATTTCGATGAAGTCAAACGATTTGACAAATTTCATCAAATCGATATTCCAACTCCTAGAAGCTTGCTTTATCCATAAATGAACCTTTTTAAGCTTGCACACAAGATTAGACTTCGCTTAGATACAAAACCTTCAAAGTTGAGTCATAAACACCTCCTTATCAATGTTGCCATTGAGGAAAGCTTTTTGACATCTATCCGCCAAATCTCATAATCGAGATGTGCTGCTACCACAAGTAAAAATTCGAATGGACTTGATATCGGCAACATGTGAGAAAGTCTTATCATACCAATGCCTTCGCCGACTATAACCTTTTGCCACCAACCTAGCCTTGTTGGTTTGTACCTTGCCGCTTGCAGACGGTTTATGTTTGTAGACCCATTTGTAACCTATGGGTTTGACCCTTTCGCAACTCAACCAAGTCCTGCACTTAATTGGTGTACATCGAGTCCATCTCGATTTCACGGTTTTACGTTATTTCTCCGAGTCAACATCTAATGTTGCCTCAAAGGTAAGTTTTGGGATCGCTTTTATCCTAATCTCCATCGTTATCATGTTCTCTCACGAGGAACCCATAATATCTAGTGGGCGGATTACTCCTAGTGGACTTACGGAGTCGCTATTGTGCAGTCGACATTTTGATCGCGAAAATTTTGTGGTGCATCAATTTCATCAATGTCCCGGAGAGCCTCAAGAGCAACACTTTCAAATGCCTCGATTTTGAGTTTGAATTATGTTGTTCTATTCAGCCCACTTGGAGTTTGTTGCAAAGGCAATGCAACTGAATTACACTCCCAATCGGCCGAAAAGAGGATCACTAAGATAAACTTCCACCGTGAGAGAGCCAATGCTCCCAATCCTTTGTCACGCTTTTTTGACAAGAGATCGGCCTTCTTGGTTATCCCGCGGGTTCTTGAACTCTATATCTTACTATTGTTCCTTAAAGACATAGTCTTCTTCGAGGAACATGGCCCCTTCCTAAAACAATTATTGTTTGTTTCTCGTAGATAGAAATAATATCCTCTCGCTTCTTTAGGATATCCCACAAGGTAACCCTTTTTCACCTTTATTCCAAATTATATCAAAGAGCATCTTTTTCATAATTGCGGGCAACCCCACGCTTTTGATATGTGAAAAAAGTCAAGGCTTCGCCATACCATAGTTCATATGGCGATGCTCAACCCGATTTGATGGAATCATATTCAGAATGTAGATTGAGGTTTGGAGCGCATCCCCATAAGAATGTTGGAAGAGAGGAAAATCTCATCATGGATCTTACCATGTCTAACAAGGTTCTGTTTCCTTTCATACCCCATTCATTTGGGGTGTGACTTTTAGGAGTCCATTGTGATCGATTCCATGGAACTTCAAGTAATCAAATGAATTCATGGTTAAGGTATTCACCTCCTCGATCCGATCAAGAGTCTTGATACTCTTACCAAGTTGCTTTTCTACTTCAACTTTGAACTCCTTGAATTTCAAAAGACTCTTGATTTGTGTTTCATAAGATACACATACCCATATCTTGAGAAAATCGCCAAGAAAAGTGATGAAGAGGCAAGGACCCCCTAGCTAGAGTGGGGAAATGGTCTACATACATCATCAGGATCAATTCTAGAACTTTTTGGCACCAACCTCTTTCCCCAGAAGGGTTTGTTGGTCCTCTTACCCTTGAGACAGATTCACAATTTCCATAAGACTCAAAGTCGAACGAGGTTCAAAGAGTCTAACTTTCTTAACCTTGCTATCCTATTCTCATTTACATGACCAAGCCTACAATGCCACAAGTAAGTCAAGTTTTCATGATTACTAAGTTTGAGTCGCTTATTTTGTATATTAAGAATATTATGTCTACAAAGGCAACAAGTATAAACCATTCGATAAAGGAGCATTTCCATAAACATCACCATTGCTTAAAAATAACAATTATTATTTGCAAAATGGAAGGAAAAATCTTCAATATCCAACATCTAATAGAAATAATGTTATGGGGTAATAGAAGGAACAAAATAACAATTATTCAGCCTAAGTCTAAAACCAGAGGGTAAATCTAAAACGAAATGCCAACACGCTCAAAGCAGAACTCTTGCTTATTTCCAACGTAGGGCGATTTCAATAATCGCCTCATATCCTTGAGACCCTACACATTTGTACAAATGTGTGAGCCACAATTGGTATCTAATACCCGGGTTTAGTATCATTTGTGGACATGTTTATCTCAATAACAAACATATACTGCTCCAAAGCTTCAGACGCCAGGTCTTTTTTTCACCGCTAGAAACAAATTCCCTTCTTCCAATGCCCCTTCGCATAAAATAGGCATACATCCTTGTCCACCCCTCCTTCTTTTTAAATTCCACCTTTGGGCTTAAGAAAGCTTGGCTTGAGCCTTTTTTCCAACCTTTTCTTTTCCTTTCAGAAAGGTAATAGTAGATGACTCACCATGTGCACGGCTTTTTCCTTAAAGATCGAAGACTAAAAATCTTTAGCATGTTATGCAAATGTCGATTCCTTCTTATTCATATTAGTTTACCACAATATGAATCGTGTCATCAAGAATGGCATAAACAAAGAACGCTGGTCTTGAGCTCAATGCCCGCATTTCCACCAAGTTTCAATTAGCTCAATCATCTTCAACACATGAGGAGAAACCTTCCTCCTCGCATAATCAAAATCTAAACAGATCTCCACTTCATAAATCTCTTAACAAGATTCGAATCAAAGAGATCCTTCAAATGCTTAATCATCTCGGGGAGCATCTTCATGTCGTTGGGGGAATGATTCGCATCTATTCTAAAGTGAATATTTAAATACAAATTTAATTCATTAATTATTACTAGCATGAATTAATCCTATATTAATTCAAATAATAATTGCAACAACATATCATGCATATAAAAACCACGAAAACCCACGACGCGAATCAACTAAGTTTACGGAACGCATTTCCTGGATGGCAAGTGTCTTTCCTGGACGACTAACCAAAAGGACTTCCCAAGTATTCCCTTAGCCCTTGCTCGACAATCCGGTGGAAGGATACTCGCAACAATTAACAAAAAAGGAAAAATAAACTTTGTTGCACCACTTATGTGGATTTGCTAATATTTCCAAAGACATGGAATTGTACTTGGGAATGAACTAATCATCCCCTATTTATAGAGAGGAGGGGCACGAAATTTTAGTGATATTTCAATGTGGGATAAGACTTTTCTTGGTCACCAAGAAATCTTGAATATATCCTATATATTCTTTTTTCCCATAATTAAAATATTCCACAAAAAATCTCACCTCCTCTATTTATGGAGAATTTTCAAAAATATGTGATGCAAGAATCCAAGATTTGATCTTCTTGAATTTATGAGATATTCTTGTATTTCAAGAAATACATATCTTCCATAATACCTTTTCAAGAAAATCAAGAAAATCTTTTCTTGTCCACTATTTTTTCCAAAAATTTTCGAAAAAATCACTATGAATAACTAAGTGGGAGATTTCTTGAATTTAATGAGATAATCTTGTATTCCAAGAATACATATCTTCATTCCATAACAAAATTCAAAGAAAATCTTTTCTCCTTTTTATCCATAATTTTCGAAAAAAATAGAGGAAATATAAGCAACAATATTTATTTTATTTTAATCACCTTTTCGCTTATTGACTATATGTTGGGCTACTCAGGGCCTTTTAGGAGAATTAAGATTGACCTTCTAATGGATCTTGAATATCTAATATTGAGCCACAATATAATTCAAGCCCATAAATATTAATTAATCCCACTACATAATCAATATCAGACTATCCATCTTAACCCATATTACAAATAATATGGCTCCCTGTCATTATTTCCCCGTGTTTAAGATTATCTAGCCCATTAATTAATTCAAGCCACCAAAATAGCTTTCCATTAATTAATATCTTTTGTCCTTGGTCAAGGAACGGTTCAACATTATTATCCATACCGAAAACAAATTCCACTTGCAAGATTTAGTATGATAAAGCTTATGAACCTCCCCCAAGGGGGCAAATCAAGCAAGCGCATTTCTGCACACGATTCTTCAGATAAATCTTAGCAATCACATGTGACCAATAATATTGCCCAAGATAAAGTACGATTGAATCTCTCACCGATTCGCTACCCATGATAAGTCAAAGCAATAGTTACCGATCCCACGTGATCCTATTTAAGGGACGGTTAAGAAACAACGAACCACCGAGGTCTAATTCTTCCATGTTCAGCTCAAGAATTTATCCTCCTCAGAGGTCCTATTCAACAAGATCACCATGCACTAGTGTAATCTCTTGGTCAAGACAAACCAATCTGAGCCTTACACCTCAACCTTTCGCGATGGTTGTTCATTTCATCTAGGTCGTGAATGGCGACTTTATAGTTACAAGGACTGTTAATTTAATCTTCTCGTGATCGGGTATCACTAAATTAACTACAAAGGTAACATGTACGAATTATTGAACAAATTATGCAAGAAATATATATAACATTCAATCATATTTAAAGCATCGCTGATAAACAATTTATTTCAAGAAATAAGTCCGAAATTCAGCCGATTATACAAAGTAAAAAGCATACTTTTCAAAGATAATCCCAACAATCTCCCACTTATACTCAAAGTCCGCTTTTAAGTATACTACAACATGCCTCGAGTAGTCCGTGACATCTAATGTCACCTACACGAACCTAATAATTTCTCCCACTTATACTCAAAGCAGATTGGCAACGGCCTTGACACCCATTCCACTCACATGTCTCTCGAATGTATTCAGAGGCGCAGACGCTTTGAATGGATCTCGCTAGGTCGCCCCTCGACGCTATCTTTGCCACATCTATATCTCCTCTCTTAACGATTTCTCGATAAGATGTCTTTCCTTTAATGTGTTTGTTTGACTCGTGGACTCTTGGTTCTCTTTGAATTTGCAATCGCCTTTAGCAGATATTGCTAGACAAATTCGTAACACCATCCAAGTCCACTAAGAAGATCTAGAGCCCAATCGGTTCTTTTCACCGCTTCACAAGCAGCCTACTTACCCGAGTCCCATGGTTGAGTCAAGATGCATTTCGCTTCACACTCATCCCATTTGATGGCTACACTTCCCAAATGGAAACACACTAACCGAGGCGTATAATTTCGAATCTAAATTTGATTGGAACCGAGTCCATGTAGCCGATGGGGATTGAGTATCCGACCGATAAATCAACATTCTATCCCGAAGTTCTTTTCGTAAACTTCGTAATGTTTTTAACTGCCGCCCAATTCGCTTTCCCTCGAAGTTACTCGATATTCATACCATGCCTACGGAAAGCATATATCCGGGCCTCGCATACAAAGAATGCATACATAAGGTTTCCGACACCAAGCACAAGGAATACCTTTCATGTCATCTATCTCCTTTTCGCCTTTAGGGAACATTTTCGATAGATGGATTCCAAGTCCGAAAGGTACTTAATCCTTTCGAATCTTGATGTCAATTGTTTCAAAACCAAAGGTTCTATGTATGAAACTTCATGATAACCCGACCATCCTTTTCTTGTGATCTTGATCCCAAGGATGTGTCCGGGTTTTCCTAAGTCTTTCATATCAAACCGCTTTTGAAAACCATGCCCTTACGCCCCGATCACACCTTCACATCGCTCCCGATGATCACAATGTGATCTACGATAAGACTAAGAATACCAATGCAGCTCCGACACGCTTTTTATACACACAATAACTTTCAAACTCGCTTTTGATCAAAACCCATAAGACTTTATAATATGATCAAAACTTTGGTTCCAAGTTCGATGCCCGCTTGAGTCCGTAAAATGGACCTCTTGAGCTTTTTACAAACCGGGTGTTCTCGGCCCGCTTCAATGAAAACTAGGGGTTGTTGCATATGGATCTCTTTATCAAGACTTCCGCATGAAAGTCGCCTTTGATATCCATTTGCCGCATTCAAAGTCGAAAAATGCGCAAAGAATCGATAAGAGAATACGGATGGACTTAAGCATGGCTACGGGCTAAAAAGTTTCCTCATAATCGATCCCTTTCTTTCTCGAGTATAACCTTTCGCCATTAGTCTTGCTTTTTAAAGGTTTCAACCTTCCCGTCCCGTCCCTCTTTTTCCTCTTATATACCCACTTTTATCCAATGGGTTTGACCCCATTAAGTGGTTCGACTAGCTCCCACACTCTATTATGAAACATAGAACCCATATCGCCTTTTCATTGTTGTTTGCCAAGAAATCAGATCCATATCTTGAGTGCCTCATTATATGTCCATGGGTCTCGATTCCTGAATCAAGTCCGAGGACTCTCCTATTCCCATGAATCTCTCGGCCGCCTAACAACCCTCCCACTATAACGAGGTTCCTGCCAGAAAAACGATCGCTTGGTATATCATCTAGTAAAGTTGGCACCGAGGTTTGCCCTCTAAGCTCATTTAAGGTAATCTCACTGGGTTTTCTTTTGGTTCTATAGTTTTCTTCCAAAATCTAAAGTGGGTGCGGATGTCCACCTTTTGATCTTCTAACTATAGAACATTCACCCTTTTGTTCCCTCGGGTATCCTACAAAACAACCTTAATTCTCGACGAGGATCCACTTACCGGGCTTCCTTGTCCAACGCGTAGGCCGGACACCCCAAAGTTCTCATGTGTTCATACTAGACTTCAGGCCCCGTCCACAATTCTTTAGAGTTCGGGAACCGATTTGATAGCACCAAGTTCGTAATGTAAGTCGCTGCTTTCCAAGGCATGACCCCGTAATCCACTTTCCGTGATAACTCATCATTGATCTAACCATTTCCAAAAGAATTATGTTGCTTCGCCTGAAACCCCGCTTTGTTGAGGGGTTCCGGTGCAAGAGTCGATACAATCCCTTCATCGATAAGTAGTTCAAAAACTCATTGTCGAGGTATTCGCCTCCACGATCGATCGTAGAGACTTGATACGCTTTTCCATATGATTCTCTCGCTTGAGCCTTAAATTCTTTAGAATTTCAAAGGTCTCGATTCATGCTTCATAAGAAAATGTACCTTGAGTAATCATCAATAAAATTACTCATAACCTCCTCTTGCTTTGCTTGACATTTGACTACATACATCTATGTGAACGATCTCTAACACTTCTTTAGCCCCATTCCCTTGGCTCCAATGCCATCTTGGTCATATCACCTCCAAACATGATTCGCAGTTGAAATCGATTCAACTTGGAGACGCCCAAAGAACCATCTTTCACCAACCTTTTGATCCTCTTTTGGATTTATATGACCTAATCTTAGATGCCAAAGAAGTGTCTCGCTCACGCCCGATGAACGCTTTTCTAAAACAGCTTGATGTGTTATAGGATACATTTCGTGAGTGGTGTGCATGGCTTAATTGTATAGAGATTTTCCATCAATGTCCCGTAATGTATACACTCATCATTTCAAAAAATGATGTCATTCTTATTAGAAGAAACTTAGTGTCCTTTAATCGAATTTTAGAAACCGAAAGTGAATTCTTTCTAAAACCGGGAACATAAAGATAATCTCAAAAAAAAAAAACTTTATCTTCAAAAGATAGGTGCACTTCTCCCATCGCTTAATCGCTACTCATGTAGCATTGCAATGTCTCGCTACTTCAGTAGTATTGCAATAATCGTTATTACCGTAAAGATTGCAATATCCGCCACTTACGTAGCATTGCAATGTCTTCTACTTTCGAAACGCTTACCCAAAGGTGATGAGGATCTCACTCCCACTATGTTGCCGGATCATTTAGAACCCGTGAAGCCAACATGATTAGTGGATCTCGATCAACCACCCACGAATGAGAAGTATACGCCGCTAAACAAGTTTCAAACAACTAGTGTATGAGAATTACCTTTCTTTCCGGCCCTTTTGGGGTGGAACAGTAAAACCTCCATTGTCCTCTCTCACCGCAGCCTTAAGCACTTCCTCTTTGATTTTCCTCGACACAACAAGCATTCTCATCTTACCATCGCCTTTGGCAACAATTGAGTTTTATTGCTTATGGCCTTTGGTCCTCTTTTTTATCTTGCCTACCCTTGCGCCTAGAAGATGAAGACGGACCACTTGCCGTCAAAGCTTGAGTTTGGTGCCTTATCATCATTTCTCGCCGAGTCCAAAAGTTTGCAACAAATTAGCTAGCGAGGCCAAAATGCTCAAAAACCTTTCTCAAGGCGAGAATGAAGTACAAATTCATCCGAGTCTCCAGATCATAACTGCACTCGTAATCTCAAGTTTGTTCAGATGGGCCATCTATTTTGAGGACGAAATCCCTTACGGTTTTTCCTCCACCATTTTCAAATGATTTACATCTCTCGCAAGGTGATCCGACGAGTCCCGCATATTTTGACTCGTCAATTCATCCGATTTTTGTGTGTCAAAATCCACTTGTGGCTTTTGTGCGCTAGACAATTATAATTTTCCAATCAATATAGTTTCCATACATATTGTATTGACTTTAAGTATAATAACAAAGGATTAAAAGGTAACGACATGCCGAACTAAAATAAATAACTATATGCAAAAGACAAGTATATCACAAGGTTCGATCACATTTCATCATATTTAAAATCTCAAAAAAATATGAACATGCATCACCAACATTCAAAAACAAAAAGCTTTAAATAAGCCACGCTGGTGGGTCATTATTTAAACACATTCAAGTTAAGTTACAAACAAGAACAAGCATAAACCCTTAATATCCAGATTAATAGTTGGTTCTACTTGACCAATATAAAATTGACAGGACTTCGAGAAGTATATGCATATCAATTTTATACCTAAGTAATAACCATGATTAAATACAGATTACTATTTCGCTTTGATCGAGCCTCGCTCATCGCCGCCACTAGTAATAACCCACAATCATCCGCTTGGAATTCATTCATGTGAAACCTATCTTTTGACCGTCTCCGCTGGGGGAATTTCTCCAAAAGAATTCACAAATAAATAAATCATGGAGGTCAAAATTAATTCAATTTTATTATCCTAATAAAATTGTCAATTAATTATTTAAAACATACTTAGTAATTTTGAAGTTGAGATTTTTTCATTTGGCAACCCTCATGCAAACACATTTAAACAAATTAAATAAAGCATAAGATAGCACAAATAAATCAAGCAAAAAAAAAAAATAAAACATATTGGGCACAAATTATCCAATTGTCATGGTTTGATTTTTCTTGGCTTGATCTTGAAGAAACACGCCTCGATTTCTCCCACTCGCTCGCTCCTCGAAAATACTTCGCCTCGAACCGCCACGCCAAGCAGCTCGCAGCCGGATGCACGCCAAGATCCGCCGCCGCCGCTTGGCCTCAGACAGCCCAGGCAGCCTCGGCACCGCCTGGCAGGCCACGCCTGCCAGCGCCTCGGCACGCCTCGGCAGGAGTCGGCAGGGGTCGGCAGTCCTCGGCAGGCGACGCGCGCGTCCGCGCGCATCCGCGCGCGCGCGCTCGCCCGCCGCTCCGCCTCGCCCGCGTCTCCCGCGCGCGCCCGTGCGCGCGCCCGCGGCGTCCGCCCGGCCTGGAGCACGCACCGCCCGTGCGCCGGCCTGCATCTCGCGCGCGCTCGGCCCGCCTGGCCTCGCCTTGCGCCCATGCGTGCCAGCGCGCGCCCGCGCCGCCACGCCTGGTTCTCGATTTCGCCCTTTAATTTTTCATCTCTTCGCTCCTCGATCCGTTACAATTTATTTACAAAAATAAATAAACCTAGATCTAGACTAGTCTATTACATTGATCAAATCAAACAAATCCTAGTCTACTCGTGGATTTTCTCACGAGGCAAAACAAATCCGAATCTAATCAATTAAAAACCACGCTTATATGCATGCAAAATAAAACATTAAAATCCATGACAATTGATACCGCAAAACAGATCTAACAGCTTACTATCCAATTTCAAATTTAATGTCCGTGAATTAAATTACAATTTAAAAAATTCAGAGTCTCAAATGTCTGGCTTTGATACCGCTTGTTGGGGAATGATTCGCATTGATCTATTCGGGTGAATATTTAAATACAAATTTAATTCATTAATTATTACTAGCATGAATTAATCCTATATTAATTCAAATAATAATTGCAACAACATATCATGCATATAAAAACCACGAAACCCACGACGCGAATCAACTGGTTTACGGAACGCATTCTCCTGATGGCAAAGGGTCTTCGGTCGGACGGACTAACCAAAAGGACTTCCCAAGTATTCCTTTAGCCCTTGCTCGACAATCCGTGGAAGGATACTCGCGAACAATTAACAAAAGGAAAAAATAAACTTTGTTGCACCAATTTGTGGATTTGCTAATATTTCCAAAGACATGGAATTGTACTTGGGAATGAACTAATCATCCCCTATTTATAGGAGAGGAGGGCACGAAATTTTAGTGATATTTCAATGTGGATAAGACTTTTCTTGGTCACCAAGAAATCTTGAATATATCCTATATATTCTTTTTCCCATAATTAAAATATTCCACAAAAATCCACCTCCTCTATTTATGGAGAATTTTCAAAAAATATGTGATGCAAGAATCCAAGATTTGGATCTTCTTGAATTTATGAGATATTCTTTGTATTTCAAGAAATACATATCTTCCATAATATCTTTTCAAGAAAATCAAGAAAATCTTTCTTGTCCACTATTTTTCAAAAAATTTCTAAAAATCACTATGTATAACCAAGTGGGAGATTTCTTGAATTTAATGAGATAATCTTGTATTCCAAGAATACATATCTTCATTCCATAACAAAATTCAAAGAAAATCTTTTCCCTTATCCATAATTTTCAAAAAAATAGGGAAATATAAGCAACAATATTTATTTTATTTTAATCACCTTTTCGCTTATTGACTATATGTTGGGCTACCAGTGGGGCCTTTTAGGAGAATTAAGATTGACCTTCTAACGGATCTTGAATATCTAATATTGAGCCACAATATAATTCAAGCCCATAAATATTAATTAATCCCACTACATAATCAATATTGACTATCCATCTTAACCCATATTACAAATAATATGGCTCCCTACCATTATTTCCCCGTGTTTAAGATTATCTAGCCCATTAATTAATTCAAGCCACCAAATAGCTTTCCATTAATTAATATCTTTTGTCCTTGGTCAAGGAACCGTTCAACATTATTATCCATACCTAAACAAATTCCACTTGCAAGATTTAGTATGATAAAACTTATGAACCTCCCAAGGGGGCAAATCAAGCAAGCGCATTTGCACACGATTCTTCAGATAAATCTTAGCAATCACATGTGACCAATAATATTGCCCAAGATAAAGTACGATTGAATCTCTCACCGATTCGCTACCCATGATAAGTCAAAGCAATAGTTACCGATCCCACGTGATCCTATTTAAGGGACGGTTAAGAAACAACGAACCACCGAGGTCTAATTCTTCCATGTTCGGGCCTCAAGAATTTATCCTCCCCAGAGGTCCTATTCAACAAGATCACCATGCACTAGTGTAATCTCTGGTCAAGACAAACCAATCCGAGCCTTTACACCTCAACCTTTCGCGATGGTTGTTCATTTCATCTAGGTCGCGAATGGCGATTTATAGTTACGGATCGTTAATTTAATCTTCTCGATCGGGTATCACTAAATTAACTACAAAGTAACATGTACGAATTATTGAACAGCTTATGCAAAGAAATATATATAACATTCATCATATTTAAAGCATCGCTGATAAACAATTTATTTCAAAATAAGTCCGAAATTCGGGCCGATTATACAAAGTAAAAAGCATACTTTTCAAAGATAATCCCTTAACATTTGCAACTCGAGTCATCCCGAAACACATCGAGCCCGAAGCATCCTTCGATGCTTCTTCCGAGCTCGAGAAATTCAATTCAGGGTCCTGGTAGTTTTGTGTGTCCAATCCAGATTAATCTTTTTTTCGCTCGATGTTTCAAACGAGAAAATTTGGCCCCGCCAATTTGTTCGCTTCCAAAACGCTTCGCTGATAAGTTATTCATTTCAACAATCCTAGAGAAATAAAATAAGACGTGAATTAAAAACACATAATTCATATGATCAATATTCAAAGAATCAAAATAAAATATGGCCTTTCAAATTTATTTTATTCCATTATTTTCACATATTCAACGAATTTCATCTAAAAAATACTAATTTATATCTAATATAAATCATAATGGACTAGATCCACATTCCTACTATTATAATCTCAAACAGGGCAATATCACAATAAAGATAACCGTAGGTCTTCTAAACCAATTGCAAATCGAATTTCCTAGTTTGTTTAACCTAGTTCGATCGATGTCCTCGCCTCTATTTAAACAAAGTTAAGTTGGTTTACAACCATCAAGCGGTGACATTACATGTCCCTATAAAAGTCCCGTTAGATGTAGATCCAAGCAAAAGACGAGGGTCTTTAAGTACTCATTGGAACGAAATCTCCGGTTTACTTTTAATTTTGATGGAAGACATCTTATCAAATTAATGAGAAAACCATATTTTAGAGAGGAACATTTTTAAAGGCGGTGTATTAATTGCTTAATCGAGATCCAACATGTTAATCTACATCACATTTGAGCAATTATTGGGCGCCGCCTACCCAAACATGATTTACACGGACTAACATTTATATGGGCGTCTTCTACCCAAACAATAAATACGGTCCGACAGTTATTGGGTGTCGCCTACCCAAACAGTTATAATGCGGACTGTAAAGCATTTAACGAATTACATTTTAAAACAGTTAAACAGTGGGATTTAATAATTCCTTTAAACCGAATTTCAAAATCCAACTTTAATTCGATTTTAAATTATTAAAACAATAATTAATCTAATTAATTTAAATAAAAGTCCAACTTTTATTACTATTTTAAAATTAATCTAATTAAATTTTAAATAGATTTTATTCATTTGTTTTTACGAAGGCTCATGTGCAAATTCTAAAATTGCACGGAGGGGCCTGTCATAAATCCAATTTTGGCACAGTACCTCCCCTCATCATCGCCCGGTTCCCAAAACCTTTTCCAATCGGGTCAGCAGACATCAATCAAACCATCCAATAATTCATCACAATTTATCCGAATTATTCCAAACAATTCACAAAATTGCTCAACTATTGGGTTCAATTAATCTCACTTTCAAACATCCAATCGAAATAATTAGACATTCAATCAGGGACCAAGACAAACGAAAATCACAGAACCAGCCACTGTACAGCGCCCGTGCGAGTCGCCGCCGCCGCTAACCGCGTGCGGGCGACTCGTCATAGCGAGTACTCAAAACAAAACGTGCGGAGCCGCGGGTTCATCGATTTCGTCCAAGATAAGAACAGACAAGCCAGAGGTCAGCCGATTCGGTGGAGCACCACCACAAATCGAATCAAAATAGGGCACAGATGTATCGAGTTGCACGAGATCGAGGACCGCTGCCTTGAGACGAAGCGAAATGGCGGCGCTCCGCCACGAACCGAAATGCATTAGAGCGCACCACCACGAGACGTGGGTGCTTGCAATCGAGGCGAAATAGATCATGGGTGAAGCGGCGGCGAATCACAACGGGGCGCGGGTGCGCAGCCACGGATCCAATCCGTTGTGGCGGCGGCGCGAGCTCATGTGATCGACGCGAGTTACGGCTCGAAGCCATTTACTCAAGCGCCGTACCGAGTCGCCCGTGGAGCCGGGCTGCACGCATCGATAACGGCGACGCCGGGGTGTTTCCCAAAAAACCGTAAACAGTGTGGCGATGAAGACGACGGGTCCAGAAGACCAAAAGGGGGAACAAAGCAGAAAAACCCCCAAAATCATTCCAAGGGGTGCAGTCTGTTCTAAACAGCCGTGCCCCTAGTTTTGATAAAAAAATATTTTAATTTTTAAATCAAAACCAATACACTATGCAATTAAACAAGAGCCTGAGCTCTGATACCACTGTTGGAATTTATAGGCACGTAAAACACGTAATTACATGCGCAATGGAAATTAAAGTTCACCAACAACGAACAATTAATTGCATACAGATTACAATAATCATAACGAGAAATCTTACAGTAATTCGAGAGCAAATTTCTCCACTACGGTATCCACGTAATCCCAATTATAGATTTGCACGGATTTGCCAACGTTGAATCCCGAGACAGATTTGCTAGGAAAATCCAAACTCTAGATTTTATGGAGAAAATATGAAGTGATACTTTTTGTGAATCCCAATAGCTTGTATATATAGGGAGACTTAGCTTATTTCCCAAGCTAGCCCAATTAGGGAAATAAAATCCCTAATCTTGAATTAAATTAATTCCTTTTAATTTAATTCCCTAAATATAAATCTCTACGGATTTAAATGCCTTATATGAAAATCTCTACGATTTATTTCCATATACATTAAATCCTACAATTATATTCCAAATATAATTATTGGGAATTCTTATTTAATTAAATATTAATAATAATTAATTCCAAATTAATCTATTATTAATTACTTCTCTATAAATTAAATATTAAATCCAATTTAACAATTAATCAACCAACTATAATCCGTAAAAGGGAACTACTTGTTGTGGACCCCATAGGCCCTCATATACCGAAATTATTAGTCAAAAACTAATCGGCCTTAATTGAACCCTAGTCAATAAATCGATATTCTCAATATATGAGGTACGCTATGAAACATGCAACTACCAGAATCAAACGCGGGCAATTGCGTATTTTCTCCTTTCATTCACGAATACTGATTAGTCTTGAACATGATGAAGTGTATATTCAATTAACTTAATCAATTTATCTCAAATCACTAATTGATCATTAGTGTCACACTTAGTCACAAAGTCTAAGTTGACGGCATTGGCCAAATGACTTAGATCCAATTATGATGAGAAGATGAGTATTCTCTAAATCCACTTTGAGGAATGAATCATTTTCGACTAACTACCACGCATACGCACTTCGTGATAAACCCAATCCAAGCCATATCTACCCATAGACGGGTGCAAGCTGCCGGTCATGGTCAAAGTTCATCACTCCACACATGTCGCGGCGATTGACCTCAAGTCAAAGGAGTATCGCGATCGCTCCCACTAACCGAGACACCCGTAGACACATATAGTGGAACTACATCAAACGGTTTCTCGGATGGGTATACCAATATGCTCTAAGGTATTTGTGCATCCATCATGAGATACCTAGTATCTCGCAGTAAGTGAGATCTTACTACACTCTCTAAGAGTATGATGCAGATCGCACACCAATCTCCATTACACCATCAATATCCCTTTCTTGATGATCCTTGATTGGGGCCATTTAAGAATCATGCTTAAGTCATCCGAAGTTCTCACCACCAATGACAAAGAAGGACTCAAGGAACACATATAAGAATAAATGCAAACAATCAAACATAATATTCTAATGAGTGTAATGTCATACATTTAATATTAAACAAACAATAATATTAAACCATAATTGAATATTATGTGAGTATTATGTCCTTACAATGAATTGTCTCTAGGACACTAACACTAACATGCCCTTCTTCTTCGAAGCATTGTAGTGAGCTTCCTTTTGCTTTTTCTCACTGTATCTTCAAATTTTTACGAAGCAAGCTTTAGTGGCCATCCTGCTTTTTTTTCATAGTTCTTTTCTCAATGACCTCGCGCCTTAGATTGCATGTATGATGAAGCATGTGCCTTGTCTTTCTTTGTCTTGGGCACGATGGTACAGGGTCATCATCTCTTTGGCCTGTTAATTCTTCATCTCTTGAGAGGATGAATTTGAATTTGGGCAAGTACTATTTCCTTCCTTGCTCAGACCAATGATAGTTTGGAATTTTGTCAGCCAGAATAAGAGAAACCTTGTGGATGTTGCTGACCTTCTTAGATAGCACAACATGATTCTGCTCATTAATCATGAATCTATCCGTCTCCTGCAGCAATTTGTGCTTGAATAGTCCCAACCAATTTATATCTTGTGCCTTCTCAATTATAGCAGTCATCACACTTTGCTTCTGCTGGGTCACGGCATCAGGACTGAATGCAATCCCCAAGATTACCTTTGAGACAATTTCAAAGAGTAATATGTGCTCCCTCTTCAAATATGGTGCTTTAACATTGGTGATATTGGTGTTGTTGGCAGGTCTCAGAAGCACTATTTGAAGGTATTCTTTATCCGTTATTCCAGCCGTGAACTCATCAGGGAGCGTTCCTTTCTGCTGGTAGGGCAAAGATTCTTTGAAGATCATCATTGGACACCTCTATTCTTGTTCCGCCAACAAAGGAATAGAGCTCCTTGTTGTCTGTCTCCTTCAAGTTCCGAAGAAATTTCAGGGACTCAATGGTATAGACACTGTCCAAGTGTCTATAGCAGAATTGTTCAATCCGCTAGCACGTAAGCATTCCAAAATTTCTAGGGATTCTGGATATGTTGTGGAGGTGAAGATCACGTATTTCTCGTCAACGATCTCTTTTACCATTGAGGCATAATCACAAACTTCAGGGGTTGCTTTTGAAGTTGCCATTTCTGCAAATGCATACACAACCTAAATTAGGTTTTTCAAAGTCCATATGATTTTAATCAATGCTAAGTGTAGTGGGCAATATGTAAGATATTTGCACAAATAAACCCCAAATACTTATGTTGTTCATAGTTTCAGGCTGTTAAGCATATAGCAAATTAAATTCAATGAAGAATGAACATATGAACAGTACAACATATACATACACAATCTATGACCCTAATGCATAATATTCATGAATGATAAATTCAAAGTAAACAAATTACCAGAAAAACGATTTGAAGATTTTGAAATAAGTTTTAATCGCTGAATGTTAAATTTGGAAAACTTTCTGGATAAGTTTGAGTGTTTGAATACGAAAATGCGAAAAGTTTATTATTTTTTTTTGGAAAATGAGATTTAGGGTTTTAAATAGGTGGGAGGGAAAGTTTTTGCACGAATATTTTTTAGAGTACTTGAGTGTCTGTGTTTTAATCGGACGATCAAGATTAGGCTGTTGAAAAGTAATTAAATCGTGCGGTCAAGGATTTAAAACGGCAGACTTTTGGACTTAAAAACTCGCAATAAATGCATTTAACACAAAACCCCACGTCCGCATTTAATGCTTGCAGGCATGACGTCACAAAGTAATGGGCACAGTAATAAGTAGTATAGATTAGCATAGGCTTATAGAAAGATAAATCAGAAAACTTATCCGATCGATCGATATTCTAATCACCGCTTACCACGCTTGTTCGACCGCTTGCCCGACATCGCTGACCTTTATCGATGGTAGTCTAATCCTTAGTATTTTTCCAACAATGTCCCACTTTTCTGATCAGGTTTCTTCTGATCCTATCTGATCAGTTGACGTTCCCCCTTCAAATGTTATCTCTTTTCTGATCACCGACCGTCCTTTCGATCAATTGAAGTTCATTTCAACCGATCCTTCTTTTTTCGATCATTATAACTAACTCGTCTTTGGAAACCACCCACCAAAGATTTCTCGTGCACTTTCTCCTAAGTCCGTAAGTCCCGCTCATTACATAGTTCTCTCGACTGACTTCAAATAGTGGCTTGGTTAAGATATCGCCTTTTTGCTTATCAAGATGGATCTTTTTCCATTCGATATTCTTCTTTCCACATGATCTCTTATGAAATGATGTCCGACGTCCACATGCTTGCATCTTGTATGTAGAACTCGATTCGAAAGTGATTGCAATAAGATTATTACTATCACGTATACGGGCACGCTCAGAGCTAAATGTTATAATCCTCACCGCCGACTAAGCCGTGAGCAGCTTGGGAACAACAACTTCCTCAAGGCCCATGTATTCTGCTTCAGTAGTAGATGTGGCAACAGATGTCTTCTTCTTTGAAAACCAAGAGATCAGTCTACTTCCTAAGAACTGACATGTACCTGAGGTTGACTTTCTATCTATTCTGCAACCCCCATAGTCAGAATCAGAATACCCACTAAGCTCTAGATTATCATCCGGATGGGTAGAATAAAATAAAGGTTTATCGTCTCCCTTCAAATACTTAAGAATCCGCTTAATCGCTCTGTGTGGGCTTTTGCATCGATTTGCCTCGAATCGCACATACACCTACTGCAAAGATTATGTCTTGTCTGCTGGCTGTCAGGTATAGTAATTGTTGGGAAATTTGTATTTAGTTTTGATGGAAGTTCCAAAACAATAGGTTAGGACCACCAGACTGGAATGATCGATGACTTAGAATCCAAGTTAGATGACCAACTGAAATGTATAGACAGCTGATGTATAAGATAGATCACATATTGAAGGGGAACTCAATATGTATAGGTCAGGTCAGAAGATCAGAAGACAAGTATAGGTCAGAAGACAAGACAGAGTCAGAAGACCAAACAAAGTCAGAAGACAAGACAAGGCCAGAAGATCAGACGATCAGATAGTCAGATGATCAGGTGAAGACATTAAGCTCAAATTCAGAAGACCTGAAGATCAGAATACTACCAGAAGATCAAGACCAGAAGACCAGAAGACCTACATCAGTCGAGTCTGCTAGTTGAGCTAAGACAATTGGCACCAGAAGACTCTATCGTGACTCGACGATCACCACACCGTGTGTCAATCGATGTTACACCACCATACGTTGTTGATCTGAACAAGAAGAATGTCAACTTTAGTTGGTAGAACAAACACTGAAAAGTGTACTTGTTAACCAATGAGAACAAGAAACGTATGTTCGGAGCTGACAATGCGGGATTCGGCGCTGCATAGTCAAACAACTATAAAGGACAACTATTCATGCTTTTGGCCATGCCGTTCCTGAAGCACGTCACATCAATCCTCAAGAATTCTACTAAAATAGCCCGAAATTCAAATTGCATTCCAACCATTTTTGATTTCGAGGTCTATAAATATGGGATTGTTCTTCATAGTGAAGACACGGAAATTATCATCAAGCTCAAGCTATAAAAAAATTTCCGCATCTAAGAACACAATATTCAAGTTTATTTTATAAGTGTTCATCCCATTTGTTCGATAGAAATCTCATCCTCTAGCTTTTTAGGCTATATAAACACTAGGATAGATTTCCGCTTGAACCACAACAAATCTTTACCCAAACCAAAAGTTAGGTTAAGTTTGTTTAAGAAGATTTCGCATCAGGTTTCTAGTTCGATTTCGATCGAATCGAGCGAGAACTCTATAAACATCCGCTGGTTGTACTGTGTCGACTAACACAATAAACTAAGTCCAATTGGTTGTTGGTGCCCTCAGTGATAGGGAAGAGGGACGAGTATTGGTCATCCAACCACTATAAAAACCTTGTGTGTATTTACTTGCTCTTAACTGCTTTACACTACTGCACACGACTGAGTTTAATTTGCATACATATTTTGAGTTAGGATTAGTCTGCAACAAGCAACTGATCTGATCATTTTGACACTTCAGTCATCTGATTGAAAATAGACTGCAGAATCTGGTTTGTTAAAACTGGTTTTTCACACGGGTTAAAACTAGCTTTTCGCGACATCGCTTAAACCGATAGATAATTTAACCGATCTACCATCAGTGATCAAGAAGTTGATATCGCCTAAATCGATTCACTCAAGACTCGATCAAAAGCAACCTGCCATCACACCTGATCTTGCACGAAAAGTTTTCAGAAGTCTATTCACCCCTCCCCTCTAGACTTCTGCCCTCACGAAACCCGTTTGGGACCTATAGTAATGATCCAAGCCCTATATTCTTTCTGATTAGTTTTCTGACTATTTTTGTCTAGATCCATCTTGAATCCAGTCATCATAGGAATTTTGGCTACCTTACTGTTCTGAATTCCAAACTTAGCCAACAGATTCCTAGTGTACTTTGTCTGACAGATGAATATCTCTTCTGCACTTTGTTTAACTTGAAGACCCAGAAAGTAATTCATCTGACCCATCATGGACATCTCGAACTTCCCTTACATCAGTTTGCTGAATTCGTCACATAAGCTTTTGTTGGGAGATCCGAAGATGATATCGTCCACATAGATCTGAACCATCAGAATGTCTTTGCCGTCTTCTATTCTGAACAAGGTTCTGTTTATGATTCCTTTAGTGAATCCACTGTCTACCAAGAACTGGGATAGTGTATCATACCAAGCTCGGGGAGCCTGTTTAAGGCCATAAAGAGTTTTTCTTATGGGTACCGCTGGTCCCGTGAAAACCCATTTTGCGCGCAATGAAGCAAATATGTCGTATGATGCATATAAAAAAAAAAAAGAAGGAAGGGTGATTCCAAATTTTTATGCTTTTAAGCTCATGTGTTGTGTCTTGCTTATAATCGAATGCATATGACAAGCTAAGAACATAAAGCAAGAAGAACACAACAATGTATAGTGGTTCGAGACTCAATCTCCTACATCCACTCTCCCCGCTCCTAGGAAATTCCTTCAAACACTTCCTAAGGTTTTTCTCGACTACCTTTGTAGTTTACTAACCTTTCTACTTTGAGCTTTCTCGACTACCTCTCGTAGTTTACTTACTCAAATCGACTTATCACCCCTCACGGGTTCGCTCGACTTATCACCCTCCTGGCTCGCCTAGATGTTTAACGAGTTCACACTCCAACGGGACTTATCACCCTCTCTCTGGATTGCTTAACAACTACCTCACTTCACCACTAGTTATCTCTTACGAGAATCGGGTTTGGGTTTGGTGTTGTTCTCCAACTATGGTGAGATTTTCCCTTACATTTGTTTAGCCTTCAATGCTAAGGATGGGAAAATCTCTAAGCTTAGATACATCGTGGGTTGCTTAGATTGGGTCCTAGAACACTTTGAACATATTTGTATATCTACGCATTTGTGTTCTAGGGTGGGAATGCTTTGAGTATATGTCCTCTTAAATTCAGAGCATCGCAGGTTATATTCTCCACGATCCACACTTAATTTGATGGAAGATCTTGTATTTATAGTGTGGATTTGAATGTTACCGTTGGAGAGAATCACATTCAAATCCATACTATTCTTTGTAAGTTCCGCAGCTTTTTCAGGCTGGTTGTCTTCCTCTCATCGGTCCACGCCACCGGATTCCAATTACTATATTCCTCACAAAGGGCTCGGAACATTCAGATATATCGAAAGTATTCAAGAATTACTCGAAGTCTTCAAGAATTAATGTGCCTTCAGGATTCTCTGAGTCTCAGTGTCTTCAGAGACATACTGAGTCTTCATTTCTTCGGCCTCATAATCGAGTCTTCAGATTCTCTGCTTTATATCGAAGTCTTCGATTCTCGATCCTCATATCAGGTCTTTCAGATTCTCACCTCCTCATAATCGAGTGTTCGGATTCTCGCCTCATAATCGAGTCTTCAGATTCTAGCCTGATCTATATCTGCCGACTATACACAAAGGCAAGTGCATAACATCCCTAACACTCTAAAACCAATCCTCGACTATCTATCAAGATTATCCTGAACATGTCATACTCAGGGGTTTTGGGATTTAATCAAAATCCTCTTTATTAAATTCATTTCCCAACAATTTCCCCCTTTTTGATGATGCCAAAACCATCTTGTTACAAAACACTTAACCTATACTCAGGTTTCAGTTTTTCCTATTACAAGAATGGTATATCTCTTAACAATCAATTCAGCAATGAATCTCCCAACAATTTCATCACCAAACAACAATAATCAGGCATATCAAATATAAAGACATGTAAAAAGATAATGAGGTATTATCTTTGAGCATAAAGATAAAGTTTCATTGATTGTATGTTATTAGTTACAGATTACAATGAACTTATCAAAAGTAAAGACAAAAACATAAAGAAATTACAAGTCTTCAGTCTTCTTTGATCTTCAGCTCTGGCTCTTCCTTCCTCTTCAACGGACCTTGTCTGATCAGGCATACTGACACTCAGGCTGACTGAGTTTAGTTTCTTCTGACTTCAGACATCCTGACCCTCATGTGTCTTTTACTTACTGACCCTCAAGTCTTCGACCTATAATCGAGTCTCAACACTTTACTTATCGAGCCTCGATCGCTTTTCTTTATCAATCTCGATCGCTTTTACTTTATCGAAGTCCTCGATCTTACCGAAGTCCTCAGATTATTTTTACTCAAAGCATCCGATTTCTTTTTTGCCCGATCCGATCAAATCGACCGATCGAGATACATACCTTCGTGATCAACATATCGTAATAACATCAGTCATCATATCGTTAGCATATCAGTTTATCATATCCGATCTCGATCACGCCCCGATCTTGATCGCTCTATCGCTTCATCTTCCGATTCGCATTCTTCTTCCGACGGTCGGTTTTAGCTTTTCTTTTTTTTCTCGATTTTGCATAAATTTCATCACTTGACTCGAACTCATCTAATTCATCCGATCTCGACGCCTCATCTCGCAATTTCGCCCGATCTCGATCATCTACTTTTGATTCCGTGAGTTCCCTCAATTTGTTCTTTTCGCTCCCCTCAACTTGTTATCCAGAAATTAGCTTGAATAACACAAGTTGATAATGTTTTGGCATAAGACAAAAAATATCCCAACAATTTCTCAATTGATAATGACGACAAAACATCGAATATATGCATTTTCAAAGAAACGGGTTTTTTTTTAAAAGATCACCTGTGGTCACCCGAAAATTAGTGAACCTTTTGAACTCCCGCTTTGATACCACTTGTTGGTCCCGGTGAAAAATTTGAAGATAAGAAGTGAAAAATGACCAACAAGTGCTCGATACCACTTGTTGGTCCCGTGAAAACCCATTTTATGCCAAGTATGAAAAATATGTCGTATGATGCATATAAAAACAGGGGTGAAGGAAGGGTGATTCCAATTTTTATGCTTTTAAGCTCATGTTTTGTGTCTTGCTTATAATCGAATGCATATGACAAGCTAAGAACATAAAGCAAGAAGAACACAACAATGTATAGTGGTTCTGAGACTCAAGCTCCTACATCCACTCTCCCTGCTCTTAGGGAAATTCCTTCAAACACTTCCTAAGGTTTTTCGACTACCTCTCGTAGTTTACTAACCTTTCTACTTTGAGCTTTCGACTACCTCTCAGTAGTTTACTTACTCAAATCGACTTATCACCCTCTCGGTTTGCCTCTGACTTATCACCCTCCTGGCTCGCCTAGATGTTTAACGAAGTTCACACTCCAACGGACTTATCACCCTCTCTCTGGATTGCCTAACAACTAACTCACTTCACCACTAGTTATCTCTTACGAGAATGGGGTTTGGGTTTTGGTGTTGTTCTGAACTATGGTGAGATTTTCCTTACATTTGTTTAACCTCAATGCTAAGGTTGGGAAAATCTCTAAGCTTAGATACAACGCGGTTGCTTTAGATTGGGTTCTAGAACACTCTTGAACATATTTGTATATCTACAGCACTTGTGTTCTAGGGTGGGAATGCTTTGAGTATATGTCCTCTTAGCTCAGAGCAGCATCGTGCTATATTCTCCACACATCCACACTTAATTTGATGGAAGATCTTGATTTATAGTGTGGATTTGAATGTTACCGCTGGAGAGAATCACATTCAAATCCATACTATTCTTTGTAAGTTCCGCAGCCTTTTTCAGTCAAGTTGTATTCCTCCCCATTGGTCCACGCCACCGGATTCCAATCGGCTATATTCCTCACCTTCAAAGGTTCGAACATTCAGATATATCGAGCATTCAAAGCATCATCGAAGTTTTCGCAATTATCGCGGCCTTCGATTCTCTCGAGTCTCAAATCTTCAGAGACATACCGAGTCTTCATAATAAGTCTTCGGGCTTTCACCTCATACCGAAGTCTTCAGATTCTCGGCCATAATCGAGTCTTCAGATTCTCGGCTTCATACATCGAAGTCTTCGTGATTCTCGGCCTCATACTCGAAGTCTTCGATTCTCGCCTCATACCGAGTCTTCGATTCTCGGCCTCATAATCGAAGTCTTCGATTCTAGCCGATCTATATCTCGACTATACACGGGCAAGCGTATAACATCCCGAACACTCTAAAACCGAATCCTGACTCATCTATCAAGATTATCCTGAACATGTCATACTCAGGGGTTTTGGGATCTAATCAAAATCCTCTTTATTAAATTCATTTCCCAACAGGTACACCTGGTTGCCTTTTTCAAAGCCAGGAGGTTGTTCAACATAGACTTCCTCCGCTAGTACCCCATTTAAGAATGCACTCTTTACATCCATCTGATACTCAAAGAAACCTCTCAGGGCAAAATATATGCCGTAAAATGTAAATTAATGGCTTCCTGAAGGAAGATCGTGCAAAGGTCTCATCATAATCAATCCCTTCTGATTGTGAATACCCCTTCGCAACAACTTTTGCCTTTTCTGGTGATGACATTATTTTCATCCCTCTTGTTCTTGAATACCCACTTGGTTCCTATCACATCTTGATGAGTTGGTCTGTCTACAAGTTCCCAAACCTGAGTCCTCTCGAACTTCTCTAGTTCTTCTTGCATAGCTAGAATCCACCTGGCATCTTGTAGAGCTTCTTCTATTGTGGTAGGTTCCTTTAAAGACAGATAGCAACAATACATAGCACTTTCACCAACCTGATGTCTAGTTTGACTCGGGCATTAGATTGCTGATTATCTGATCAGTCTGATGGTCTTTCAACCAAGTCCTTCTTTTCTGATGTATATCAGTTTGGACATTGTCATCCTCTTCTGATCTTGAGTCACTAGAGGTTGGGAGTGGTACAGTAATATGATCCACTTGGCATGGACAAGTCTCAGCTGATGTTGGAATCATTATAGGCTGATGTCTGTCCACCGGAACATCAGGTGTTCTCCCTGAACCAGATGGTTCAGTTGTTACTGTATCAGCTGTACGAGCTTCTTCATTGACAGTTGAACGTACCTTAGGGTCTGATTGACCTGGTGAAT
This sequence comes from Stenogyne calaminthoides, assembly GCA_037126765.1. Classification (NCBI taxonomy): domain Eukaryota; kingdom Viridiplantae; phylum Streptophyta; class Magnoliopsida; order Lamiales; family Lamiaceae; genus Stenogyne; species Stenogyne calaminthoides. The sequence goes on along the minus strand of JBBCBC010000008.1, from coordinate 16,795,027 downwards.
CATTAAGATCAAGTTTAGGACGCATAATCGCTACGTGATCTCGATCCCTTTCTTTGATACTTAATCCATCCATTTTCCGAGCATCGTCGTGCATCGCTGATCCGGCAATCGCTTTGTTCTGAGGTAGATTTGTCTTGTTCAGAAGATGTCTCATCAAAGACCACATGAGGTGTCTCCTCCACAACTAAGGTTCACCTGTTAAACACCCTGAAAGCTTTGCTAGTTGAGAAATATCCTAAGAATATACCTTCAACTGACTTAGCTTCAAAAATTTTCAACTGACTCTTCCCATTGTTGTGAATAAAACACTTGCACCCAAAAACATGGACGTAAGAAACACAAGGTTTATGCCCTTCCACAGTTCATAAGGTGTTTGAAGTGAATCTTAGTTAGAGAGCATCTGTTTTGAGTGTGACATGCAAAGGTTGATAGCTTTCCGCCTAAACGATTTGGAGTTGCATGTTCAGCCAACATGGTGCGAGCATCTTCTTTGAGTGTTTTGTTTCTCCGTTCTGCTACGCCATTCTGTTGTGGTGTTCATGTTGTATTCCAAACTCAGTGCAAAAATCAGTAATAAAGGAGTTCAGAAACTCTGTACCTTTATCTGATCTGATTTTCACAATACTGACACCCTTCTCATTCTGTAATCTCTTGAGCAGCTCAGGTATCTTTGTTGTAGTTTCATTCTTCTTATACAAGAATACAACCCAAGTAAACTTGGAATAATCATCCACGATCACCAGAGTGTATTTAAGGTCCAAAAACTAAGTGGTGTAACCGGTCCAAACAAATCCATGTGGAGCAGCTTGCAATATCACTTGATGCCGGGTCCTGATCCCCTAAATGAGGTTTTAACTCGCTTTTCCCTTCCGACATGGCACATGTCCCATCCTTAGAGAATACCTCATTCGGGAGACCCTCAACCAGGAACATCCTTGCTATCTTGTTAAGAGTCTTAAATTTCAGATGACTCATTCTCTTGTGCCAGATCCAACTGCTGCTTTTGGAACTCTTAACAATCAGGCATGCATTTCTTGGACAATTGTTCCAACAAGAAGCAGATCGCTCTTTTCGAACCAAATAAAAAATATGTTGAGTGGCTCGATTCTTGATAGTGCATTGATCAGTCAAAAACTCAACACTGAATCCGTTGTCGCAGAATTGTGAAACCGATAATAGGTTGTGCTTCAAACCATCAACATACGAGATTCCAGTAACCTGTACATCATCATTCACTAAGGTTCCGAATCCTCTGGTAAAACCAAAGTTATCGTCACCAAAGAGTACATGTGGGCCTTCTTGTTCTATGTATGAACTGAGGAGATGTTTGTTGAAAGTCATGTGCCTTGAACATCCACTATCGATGTACCAGATAGTTTCTTGTACACCTCCTTTATTGACAAAACCCACGCGATCCTGCAATCAAATCAGGCTTTAGGTACCCCTGTAGGATTAGGTCCTAAGGGGTTAGTGTTACCTTTCGTGATCCAAACAAATAGGGCACTTCTATGGTAATAATCAAGATCAGAAGACCTAATTTGTCTCCCATAAGCATCTACATATTCATACATCTCTTAATGTGCTTTCTGGTCAGTATGATTATGAGTGTGAACCTTGGATAAATCAAGACTTGGGATTTTTTTTGATTAGTTTGTCTTTTTAATCCAAAGGTGGTTCTCGTGCGTATGTCCCGATTTCTCGTTGAAGGATAGGTACGATCGCTACCATCAAAAGATTCATATCTCTTTTTGCACAAATGGTTTCGCAGCTTTACCCCTTAGCATGTCGGTTAGGGCAAATTTTGACCCTATTAGGTCTCGGGATTAGACTTTCCCTTAAGAGATTGTCCTTTCGATTCCTAATCTGCCGACAGGTTGATGTCTCTTCAGAAGAATAGGATTCTTCTGTTGATTCCTCGGCTGATGCTTGATCAGATGAGGTCCATTTCTGTTCCCTTTCTGATCTGGCACTCGTCTTTCCTGTTCAGCAGGTATTTTTCCCTTCTTTGATACAAATTTGGCATATCGTGTATCTTGTCCATAAATCTTCCTAGATTCACTTTTGGAATGTGAACCAGGTTGGACACATGATGATCCAAAAGGGCTATCAAACCCAATACCCTTCTTATCAATTGGCTTCCGAAAGTAGCTTGCTATTTCATCAACATTTTTAGAGGTTTTTCCAAAACTTTCTACTTTCTTTCGCAAATTGTCTTCACTTTGTTTTAGACTCTCATGCAGTCGGAAGAGTTCATCAAACTTAGCTTGGAGGATTTTAAGATCATCAGCTTGCTGTTTGTTGATAGCTTGTTGTTCCTTAACCAGTTTACCCTGATTAGAAGAGCTGACTTTCAGAAACTCCAGTTCTGCAATTATCTTCTGAACAATTTCAACAGATTTCAGTTCAGCAGCTTTACTTACAACATTATCCTTAACAAGCTGAATGTTCTCATCCCTTAGCTTATCGTTCTCAGCTTTCACTATTGTATAAGTGTCTACTGCATTAGAGAGATCAATAAGCAATTTCTCATTGTAGAGCTGCAGGTCAATCTTTCCAGCAGGTGTGCTCAACATGTAGTTGATGTCTTTGTCAGACATTTCTCATCCCAGTTCACGAAGCTTGTTGACTGACATGGTGATTTTTCCATCAATCTTGAGTTTTTCAAACTTTACCAGTTCAACTTGCAATCTGTTGTCCTTAATCAGATCGCTTCCTTTGCACATCTCGCCAAAGAGTATCCCACATCCGCTTGGTAGTTTTGAGATACTTGATCTTCTCACGCGGTTATCTTGTCCATCGCCTTCATGATGATATGTCCGCTACAAGATCCGTGATTGACAATTTCTTTCCTTGCATCCATCGAAGAAGGACTTTTCGATTCTCGCCCATTGATATTCGGCTGGGTTGTTGTAATAAATGATGATGGGTCCTTGTTCAAGAACTTCCATCATTCTGCTGCTTATCGCACCCAGATGGTTGCTCATGAGTATGGTCCAGTCTGCATACTCATCAATAGAAAACTTAGGCAGATCATGATACATACCTGAAGTGTTATCCATGCTGAATGTGAGTTTTGAAAACAAATGAGATTTTAAAAACAGGTTTTTCAAGATCAGTTCAAGTGACCACAATGGTTCTTCCTCAAGAACCGATGATACTCAAAGCCAGTGGTCCGTAGAACCATCGCTCTGATACCACTTGTAGGTCCCGAACAGACTTTAGTGAGGCAGAAGTCTAGAGGGGAGGGGTGAATAAACTTCTGAAACTTTTCGTGGGATCAGGTGTGAATAGCAAGTTTCCCCGATCGTAGCGCCAGGAATAAAATCGATCGATATTCAACTTATCGACGCTCGAGGGCGATTAGCCGGTGTGTATCGCTTTAACCGATGTGCTAAGATAAGTTTAACCCGCGGAAAACCGCTTTTCAAAAACCAGATTCTAAGTTATCTGTTTTATATCAGATGACAAAGTGCCAAACTGATCAGATCAATTGCTTGAAGCAAATCTGATCCTGCCTTAGAATATGCATGTAATATATAAACAGGTGTGTGCAGATAGTGTAAAATAGATAAAGCAAGTAAAGGCACACAAGATTTTTATAGTGGTTCGGACAACTTGTCCTACGTCCACTCTTCCCTATAAGCAGGGACACCAACTTAACCAATCCCAGAAATAAAAAATTAGAAATCCTAGTCTGAAATCTTGCTAAACAAACTTAACCTAACTTTTGGTTTGGGTATAAGATTTGTTGTGTTCCAACTGAAAATCTATCCTAGTACTTGAGTAGCCTAATTTGATTTCTGCACTTAGAAAAATATTCTTAATTTTGTGTTCTTTGTGCTGAAATTGCGGATAGCTTGAGCTTGATGATAATTTCTGTAACCTTACTATGAAGGTTTGATCCCATTTTTATAGGCACGAAATCGACTTAGCCGTTGGAGAGCAATTCGAATTTCGGTCTATTTTAAGGTAGATTTGCAGGCTTGATGTGACGTGCACAGAGGCGGCATGGCCAAAAGTATGTAAGCTTGTCCTTTCTAGCCGTTTGACTGTGATCCGACGAATCCCGCACTGTCAGCTCCGTACATACGTGTCTTGCTCTCATTGGTCATCAAGTACACTTGTTCAGTGTTTGATTTACCAACTTATTTTAACATTTTTCTTGTTTGATGAACTCGTATGACTTTGATGAACTTTTGGTTATCACCTGATTGAGCTGACCTGATCAATTTTTAACTGATCAGCCTTCAGATTGAGTCTTCTGATGTAGGTTGTCTTAGCACAACTTACAGACTCTATCCCATTCTACTGATGTAGGTTATCTTAGGTCTTCTTGGTCTTGTTCTTCTGGTAGTAATCTGATCTTCAGGTCTTCTGAGTCTTCGGCTTCATGTCTTCACCTGATCATTTGACTATCTGACGTGTCTGATCTTTTGATCTTCTGACTTGTCTGATCTTCTGATTTTCTGACTTGTTTGATCTTCTGATCTTCTTGACTTGTCAGATCTTCTGATTTTCTGACTTGTCTAATCTTCTGATCTTCTGATCTTCTTGACCTATACATATTGAGTTCCTCCTCAATATGTGACCTAACTATTACATCAGCTGTCTATACATCTCAGTTGGTCATCTTAACCTGGTTTCTAGATCATCAGCCAGCTAACACGTCTGACTGATCATATTACGACCTATTTTGGAACTTTCATCAAAACTACAAATTTTCCAACAATATATGTACCTGTATAATATTTTTTTGTGATGATTTCGTGCACAGATGTCCGAATTTGGCGAGGGTATTCAACCCTCATTATGGCATGCATAATTTGGCGAGAGTTTATATCCCTCGTGATCTGTCAGTTCACATTTGCCGAGGGCCATGTCACCCTCGCTATTTGATAGCTCAGTGTTGCCGAGGGATATCGCCCTCGGGAATATTTGGCGAGGGACAATTCCTCGGCTTTTTCTTTGACCCTCGTTAAAACCCTCGTTAATCTAAACCCTCATTAAAACTCTCGATAATTAACGAGGGTTTATTTCCTCTCTTTGAGTTCCCTCGTTAAATCAACATTATTTTGTAGTGATTCACTTTCCCAAGCAAATAATGTTTCCAAATTAATTCATGGTCATTTTTACAGAGGATAAAAAATCACAAACAACCCTGTAACTTTCCCTGTGTCCACAAATCGTCTTGTAAATTTTCACTTTATCAATTTAAATCCTTTTGGTGTCAATTTTAGGTCTCTTTACCAGAAAAGTTTAGTTTTATTGGTACGATTTTTGTTTTGTTTTGTTATTTTAAAAAAATGTTTATTTTATGCAATTATTGAGTTGGTTTTTTTTTTCAATTTATAGTTTTTTTTAATTGTGTGAAATTACACACTTGGCAGGCCTCATATGTAGGAAAAGTCGACTTAGCGATTTCGGGGGAAATTAAGGGCACATGACTAAAATGATGTCTTTTTGGTTGTTTTCCAACCGCCTGAGACCAAACTGGCTGAAATTGAATTTATTTGGGATAAATTTAAAAAACACATAAAAACGAGACTATTTTAATAAAGGTGAAAAGTTATAAGATAATTTTAATTTAAATTTCTCATGAACAGAAAAGAAGAAACTCATCCATAACTAATTAAACACTCATTACTTACCTCAATACTCCATGCAATATAAAAAAATTCCTTACAATATACGAAATAATTTCATAATTTTAATAAACATTTATAACCAATACAAAACACAAATTACTTACTTCAACACTCTCTGCTATTAAATGTACAAAATAAAATTAGATTAACAAATTTATCAAATTAGAAGAATCGCTATAGATAGAAAAGAAAAAACTCATCCAAAAGTAGTTCAACACTCAAATTACTTACCTTAATACTCCCTGCAATATACAAAATAATATCTGATTAATAAATTAATCAATAAGAAGCCATACATTGGGCGTGAATATAAGGATCCATATAATTTGGACGTGAGGAGCGAGGAGCTTTATAAGAATATATGGGGCGTGAATATAAGCATATTTTTATAAATAAATATGATAAATATATAATTATTTAATTTAATTCGATTGATTAAAAGCTTAACTGAAATAATTTTTAATTAGGGTGCACGATTTTAAAACGAAATAACTTGGTATAATTGGGCTTTGCACAATTGACTTGTTTTCATCACAAAGGCTGAATAAGGTTTACCAAAATATAGTATTTAGAAGAATCACATCAGATTAAATATACGAAACAACATTAGCACTGCAAGAAAATACATCTTTTACTACACTAGTTTTAATACACAATTTTTGAAATGACATCATAGGTGTTCTATTAATACATCAATGTCTCAAATACTTATAACTACACTTCTATAATATCTGTTAAATACACTTTTTTTGAAGTGTCGTAAATATAATATTATTATGACATTTTTACTAGTGTGGTCATAACTTCCGTTGGTTTTCTTAAATTTATTAATACTTTTATGTTAATAATGCTCCTAATATGTTTAATTAAAAAAAATAGATGTAGCAGTTACAAAACAATTAGAAGAACTGATTCCCAAGATGCAGACACGCTCGCTTTCGTTCGCTCCTCGCAACGCCGCCGGCGCCAAGCTTCTTCCACTATCGCCGACGCCCCTGTTTTCTCCCACTCTCACCGCCGCCTTTTGTTATTTTCCTCTTGTATCCCACTCGGGCCTCGCGTATATGATCAAGGTGAGGTCCTGTTTCTTTTGCTGTTTCAGTCGATTTTTTGAATTACGCATCAAATAAAAATTTATTACCCAGATTTATTTATTTTATCACAGGCTCTCATCCATTAACGAACACAGAGGCTCTTGATTGTTATTGTACGTGTATCGATTCCTGTTACGATATCATTAGATCAGTTTAATTTATGTAGAAAATTAGATATCATGCCTTTACACTACTCTGATGATTGGAAAAATAAGTTTAATATTGTAAGTTTCTGTCCTTTATTTTGTGTTTTTCTGTTCGAATAGATGGTATTATCCGATGTAATTTTGTTGGAAATTGCTTATTCATGTTCTTTACTAAGTGCTGAAATTTATTTAAAAAATGGATCAAGTGTAATTATTAGATTGCTACAGCCTATACGGTCAAATTAAAGCTTTTCACATAAGTTGAATTCTAATTTGGTGTTGCAGGCCATAACCTTTTTGTATAACAGAGACTAAGTTCAGGATGAAGAAGCAATTTAATGAGGAGGTGGAAGAAAGTTGAATCTATGTTCTTGATGTGGAACAGTACTTCAGATAGATGGCTATGCTGAGGTATGGCTTTATTATTCAATCTTGAAATTTTAAATTTATTGCATGAGCACATCTCCATTCCTATTCCTGTACATGGAAGGAATAGTTTAAAAATTCATTTCAATTATTCTGATGAACATATAAAGTGGGTTTTCCTTTTTTTTTATCAATAGTTGTATTATTTCACAAATTATCTCTTTTGATTTCAGCTTTCTGAAACATACAGTCAATTTTTCTTCTTGATTCTATTTTATTTATACCTAACATATCAAGTATACATGTGTTTAATTAGATAAAGGAGTGTACACGGAAAATGTAGAAAGAAAGTAGGAGAAATTTGATACCAGAATCTAATCTGATGTTATACTGCAGGTTCATCAATTCAACTAAAATCAAGAGCTCAACAACAATATTCAACCTGAATGCAATTAGCTTTGTTTATGTGGATATACCAAAATAGATAACATATCTTTTTCTTACTTTAACGTTGCAGAGGAGCAAACCAGCTTGAAAGCCTGAGACAAATATACACATCGCATCTAATAATAGAGAAATTTATTGCTTCTGCAACATTAATACGCAACTAGATTAATTTCCATGTTTGTGCTCATTCCAATCGCATAATTCTGCTTCTAACCTATTAGGATTTTGTTCCTCTTTGTAACTTGTTGGATTAATGGTGTGTGCCTACAAAAGTTATGTGTATGAGATGTTTTTGCAATCATGCTAGTGGAGTTGAAAGTTTGTGCACAATATTGATTTAGTATGCTCTCTCTTCCTAGGTACTGGATGCAGTGTGGGTTGATCGATTAGGCTTTGATGTGCATGTAAGGTTTGTGAAAGGAAGTATATGAGATTTGAATACCTTTTTCTCGAGAAATGGGAGATGAGAAATGTGCAAAATCATCTTTCAATGGTATGTCCCTGAGTTCAACAAGGCCAAGCGTCTGAAGAAGTTACTGGAAATGCAATGCACAATTTTGATGTCTAATGATTTAAGTGTTTCTGGTGCTCTATGTTTAGTGGAGTTTCTCGCCATTCTTTCCTTCAACAAACTTTCTGTGTAATCTTGATGGAGTTTCTAGATAAATTCAAGATGTCATTTAGAATTTAGTACTCTCATTTTTCTATGTAAGACATATGTAAAGTTACAGATTAATTTATATTTATTGTTTTTTTATTGATCCTTTTTTTTTTTCTAGTTTTTTACATTCGTCGAGTCATTATTTTAAGGAATTTTTTTTTACTAATTTACTATATTATTAATTATGAAATTTGATACGGTGGGGAATATTTATAAAATTGATTATTATATAATACTTATCACGACGCTTAAAAATGTCTTTATAGACAATTTATATTGTATTATGAATTAACAATTAAAAATGGATAAATTATTAAGTGTAGTAAAAGTTATCTTCTCATGGCACAAAAAAGTGTATTAATAGATCATTACCTATTGTTACATTACATTAGATGACATTTCAAAAAAATGTCATAACAGTCATAATGTATTGATAGGTACTCAATAACTACACTTATAAATGTCATAAAATCTCACTTTTCTTGTAGTGTAGATTAATAAATTCATCAAATTAGAAGAATCTCTATAAAAGAAAATATGAAACATATTCACAACTAATTCAATAGTCAAATTACTTACCTCAATGATACTTGCAATATACAAAATAATCAGTTTAATAAATTCATAAAATTAGAAGACATAAAAAAAAACCCTAGATGGGGCGTGAATATGGGGTGTGGCGTGAATATAAGCATATCTTTATAGATAAATGTGATAAAAATATAAGTATTTAATGTAATTAGATAGATTCAAAATTTAACTTAATTAAATTCTAATGAGAGTCCACGATTTTAAAACGAAATAATTTGGTTGAATTGTGACAGACTAACGTGGTTTCGTCACATAGGCTGAATGATGTTTACCAATAGGCTAAGTCTTGTATGCATCCAGGTGCATTTTAAACTGTGCAACTTGTTATATTGAAATATACAAAGTCTCTAATGAAACATGCAATTATTTTTTCATATTAATAGTTGCAGTTCAGTGTAAACAAGTTGTATCTTTTAGTATAATAAATTGCACGATTTTAAAATGCACTATGAGTGCACGATGCACCTGAGACCCACTATTATATATTCTCTTATTTGTAGTTATTGTGAGATGTACGTCAATAATTTAATATATGGAAATGAGATGGAATAGGAAACCAAATCAAATAATTTGGCAACAAAATTCACACCACCTTCCAAATAATTAGCACCGTGGACATATATGCGACAAACATTATGAAGACAATTAATTATTTGCTTAATTTGCCCCCTATATCATGTCGCTTAATTTTCAATAAATGCCAAGACCTTTTGAATTCATTATTATATATACGTTACATTATTAATTTTGAATTCATTACTTGTTGCGTCTCTATCATACAATTCCCAAGCAAGCAAATGGCTTTCCTTCCCGTATCATCTTGCTTTGTCATGGCTCTTCTCTTCACTTCAGGTATACTTCATCTTCTCTTCCTAATTATAATCAATTCAAAATAACAATAAAGTGCAACCATAGCCACGGTCAGAAAGCCCCAAATTCAATCGGCAAAAACGACGTAATATTGAATTTTCCTGCGGATTTGGTACTTAAATTGAAGATTATCAAAGATATTGGAGATTTAAACCAAATTCGTCCCATAATTTTTCACCTTTATTGAAACAGTCCCGTAATTATCAACTTTTTCCATTTAGTCCCACATTTATTCAATTTGTTCCAATTTAGTCCCAAACCGTCGGAGATCGATCATAAACACCCAAAACGACGTTGTTTTAGTCGCGTGTCTATAACGACATCGTTTTGGGTGTTTCTGATCGATCTTCGGCTGTTTTGGACTAAATTGGAACAAATTGAATGCTTGTGGGACTAAATTGAAAATATTTATAGTTACGGGACCATTTCAATAAATGTGAAAAATTATGGGACAAATTTGGTTTATATCCCAAGATATTGGGAATAAATCAACAAAAAAAAAGTTATGGGACTAAATCTATTTGAGAGCAAAGTTGTGGGACCATTTGTGATTTAAACTCTAACTAATATCTATTAATTTTATGTTCCAATTTTCATATCTCTTTATATATTTCACTTTGAGTACTTACACATACGATAATGATATAGTTGTGGGCATTGCACCACGTAAATTAATGGAAGGCGGCGCAGAGGGTGACGGTGCAACAATGACACAAATTAAGCGGACGGCCGAAAGATGTCTTGCGGATTTGGGTTCTTGTGATGTCAAGACGTGCAACCGGAAGTGTTGCATCAAGAAATGCAACGATAAATATGTTGGCAAGCATCCAAATGGACATTGCAATCAACTTCCTGATGTTTATCCTTCTCCTGTATGCCTTTGTGCGCATGATTGTTAGTTAAATTTAGACAAATTAAGTTTTATTGCTAATTTATTTTCTTATTAGTTTGATAAAAACGGAATGCCAATAAATACTAATTTCTCTAGCCTTGTCATTGGGTCGAGTGTCCGACGAGCCTTTGTGGATGTCTTGTTGTATGTTGATTAATGCAATATCTTTTCTTTTAAAAAAAAAATCATCGAAATTAAATGGAATATAAATATATAAACATCTTGGACTAATTTAGAAAAATACAAATAAATAAAGAAATAAAATAGGCCGATTCGATTCCCCTGTTCCCAGTGGCGGATCCAGATATTTATAAGGGGGTGGACTAAAAAGAAAAAAAATTAGACCAATAACTTTAAATAAAATAAAATATTTTTAATGTTTATTAAACTGCACTCGAAAAGATTTCAAAACATAAAATTCATCAACAAGTATATATCTACATTGTATAAGAAAAAATTAAAAGAATAAAAAAAATTACTTGATCTGCCTTGAAAATTGAGGATGAGTGTTGAAAAAATAAAATTAAGAATAAAGAATCCCAAATTTCCTTAGACTCTAATTCTCTGCTCTTGGTGAAAATAAAATTTTTGAAGTAAAAATGTTTGATTTTTTTTAGATAAAATAAAAAATTAATTGAAAATGGATGGACCTGGAGTTGTTTGCTAATATTTCTACAATAAATATTGTTGAATTTTAAGTGGGCTTATAATTAGGGTGAGTTGATGGATTAATTTTAAATTTTTTATACATAATAATTACAATATATAGTGAGCTAGGATGGGCTGAAGCCTACCCTAGCTCACCAATAGATACGCCACTGCCTGTTCTACTTTTCGTATTCCATTGGTGTTTCACTCTTCTGAATTTTAAACACATGGACCCAGGGTATAGTGGTTTGTTGGATATTTTTTATTATTTCACGTGTCATCCATCCATGTTATGGAATACAAAGTGGGACACAAATTATAGAATAGGTGATCTCATTCCAAAATCGGCGCCATAGAAATAATCTTGTAAATAATTCTTGATTCAATTTTCTGTTAGATATCCCCTTAATTCTCTTCCCAAAATAGCAGCACCTTGAGTATGTGTCCTTGTGTGTGGATGGAGTGTGCATTTAAATATATTCAGGGTATGATACGGGTCAAATTTGAGTTTATTGCACTTTTGGTCCCACAGGACACTCCTCCTCACACTTTTTGTCCCAAAGCCGAAAATTTTAACACTTTTGGTCCCAAAGCCGAAATTTTTTGACACTTTTGGTCCCACAGGACGCGCGATTTGGGACCAAAAGTGTCTAAAATTTCGGCTATGGGACCAAAAGTGTCAAAATTTTTGGCTTTGAAACCAAAAGTGTAAGCTTTGGGACCAAAAGCGTGATGAGGCGTGTTCTGTGGGACCAAAAGTGCAAAAACTCGTCAAATTTAGTTGATTAGAAAAATGTGTTGGAATTGGTGAAATTGGTCAAATAATCAAAGTTCATAACATAAATCTGATTGATGGAAGAGCAACTCAAATAGCAGCACCTTGAGTATGTGTCATTATGTGTGGATGGAGGGTAAGATATTTGGTGGAATATAATTATTTATACCCTAAAAATGGGCAAAGTGGACGATAAATGGGAATATTTTTAATTATACCCTTTGAATGGTAATGCATCAAACTCATAAAATAGCTCGAAACGGGTGCCAACTCGACTAGAAGAGCTGGTTAAAACTCGAGCTGGTTAACTCAGCAAAAATTCCAAGCTACAAATTTTTTTCTAGAAATAGCTTCATAACTTTTCATCTTTTTTTATTTAATTACATAGCTATTTTTGGAATAATTTAACTAATAGAATTGCTCAATTTTCGTCTCATAACTATTTTTTTGGATTGAGCCTAATTCAATAAATTTATCAAATTCTTACAAAAATATTCACCATTGGTATATATCATTGAATAAGTCGAGTAATAGAATACATCCAAGTGCCTGTAAATGTCTCCAATATTTTTTCCCCCACCTCTCTCTTCTCTGAGTTCACTCTCAAGTGCTTCTGTCTCACTCTTCTATCTGAATAATACTCCCTTCCTCCTGATTTTGTTTGTTGTAAATTTCGTGTTTTAGCAAGCGAGTTGTTTATTAGTATTTGAAATAATAAAGATATTTTTAAGGCAGTGTATGATAGTACTACCCCTCATCTATCCTACACCTCTGTAAACATCACTTTATCATTTTAAATACTAATAAACAACTTGCTCGTTAAAACACGAGTCAAACATGAAATTGGCAGACAGAATCAGGAAGGAGGGAGTAATAGACAAAAGCAAAGTTGTTTTTCTTTGGCAGTGTTAGCTAGAATCCTCAAATCGTAGGCGAGTGTTTTTGGATGATATATAGGAAAAAAAAAATTGTACTAACGAAACAACATCATTGTATATATTGTATGAACTGGAAATAGTATTCAAAACCCATTTCCTACTCGATTATTCTTCAATGGGTTTCTATATGTGCCTTAAAAAAAAAGGGTTTCTATATGTGGTGTTTTGGTGATAATTATTCTTTGTCGTTAAGTATTTATACGTGGTGTTTTGGTGATGGGCGTTCCAAAAAATACTACTACTTGAAATGCATTTTCATGAAATAACATTAATTTGTTGTTGATTGTGCTGGTTCTGAATTGTTCAATTTTAAAAATTAACGATATCATTTTTTGTTAAAAGAATATCATTTTCAATTGAGAAAGTAATAACCTAATTTTGTGATGTGTAGAAATTTAATTAAAGTTAATTAAAATTTGTAGAAATGTAATAATAATATTAATAATAATTTTTATCTATCTTTAATGATAGGAATTTAATAATATTTCAAATTATTTTTATCTATCATTAAATATAAAATGTAACAATAATAAAACGACAGGAATTTAATAATTTTTTAAATGATTTTTATTTATTATTAAGTAGGGATTTAAACCAATTTTGTCCTATAATTTTCCACCTTTATTGAAATGGTGCTGTAACTATCAAAATTTTCAATTTAGTCCCACAAGTATTCAATTTGTTCCAATTGAGTCTCAAACCGCCGGAGATCGATTAGAAACACCCAAAATGGTATCGTTTTATCGTAAAAATTAGGGGCGAGTTATACATATGAGACTAAAACGACGCCGTTTTGGGTGTTTTTGGTTGATCTCCGATGGTTTGGGACTAAATTGGAATAAATTGAATACATGTGGGACTAAATTGAAAAAGTTAATAGTTACGGGACCATTTCAATAACAGTAAAAAATTATGAGACGAATTTAGTTTAAATCCCTATTAAGTATAAAAGGTAATAAAATAATGACAGGATCCATTTATTTCCTGTCATAAGTTACCTTGCATGTCTAGATTAAGAAACTGTAATGATAGGCCCACGATAAAAAGGAATGAGATCACTTGATCTCATAGTTGGTGTTCCACTTTATAATTCATAATATAAATGAATGACACGTGAAATAATTAAAAAATATCAAACGAATCACCATATTTTGAGTCCATGTGTTAAAAATTTAGCAAAGTGAAGCATCAATAGAATACGAAAAATGGAACAAGGAAATTGAACCGTGATAAATTTTATATTTTTTTTATAATGGTATGCAATTGTTAAAATACAAACTCTCATGTGAAACTTGCTCATAATATTAAACTAATACCATTATAATTATAAACAGATATCACTACTAGCTCTTAAAACGAAACCAACACTACCGGACCAGATTAAGAACAGACCCTGAAACTTACAAGTGGGTGTATATAAAACCAGTTTGCCTAAAAATACATAGGCTATGGCAAACATTGCATAAGCTGCAAGTGGGTGTATAAAGTTAAGTACACACATGATGGTATGTAGCATAGAAAGATACAAGGCTCTTTAGTAGCAAAAGGATACACACAATAGGGGGAATATATAGACCATTTTGATACCTTCACAAGTGATAGAATTTTAATGTCTATAATTGTTGCTAAAAATTGGATACATGCTTCCTCCACCTGCTTCAGAAAATGGCATAAGGGTGTGTAAATCGAACAAGAGGATTATATGGTCTAAAATAGGTTTCAAAGCAATGGTTTACAAAGCTTTATGAAACACTCATTTTTTTTTTGTTATGTTTAAAAGAAAATAGGCAAAAATGCCCATTTTGAACTTGCATCTCTTTTTTTTGCCCTAAAACTTTTTCAACTCACAATTGTGCCATTTTGTGACTATTCTACCATTTCCCCTTAATCCTATCTCAATCCCACCACAATTTTCAACATTCAAACAAGACCTGGACCAACCCAACCTGATCAGGCCCGAACCCGGTCCGAACCTAGCCCAAACACGGCCCGGCCCAAACCTTACCTGACCCGACCCCAACCAGGCCCGACCCCGACCCGGCCCGACCCTAATCCAGCCCAAAATAGTTCATGGTTCATGGTTTAGGGTTCGGTTTCATGATTTAGGGTTTACGGTTCAAGATTGTGTTTGGATGAAATATAATTAATTGATGGAATGGGATAGGAATAGGATTAAGGAGGAGGTAGAATGGTAAAAAAATGACATATTTGTGAGTGGAAAAAGTCAAAAGACAGAAAAGAGAAATGCATATTGAAAAAGGGCAAAAAAGAGTTTGTCCTTATGTTTAATCATTGGCTGCACCTCTCTATTTACAAAAGAAATTGGAATAAATTATTTCATATTTATTGGTGATAGTTTAGATGAGTTCAATAGAGTTAAATCCATTTTACATGATAAGTTATCAAAGATCGATCTTTGCATGCGTAAATACTTATTGGACATTGCAGTAGCTAGAAATGAAAAAAGGATTACAATTGTGTCAAAGAACATGATTGTGAATACTTAGGGAGTACCTTGTACTACTCCAATGGACTTTAAACAAGCTTTTCACATACAACTGATGCACCTCTGTTAGAAAACCCTTCTGAATATATAAAATTGATTGGTAAGCTTATGTATTTAACTAGTGAAAATACCTCCTTTTGCCCAAAATTTGAGGTGACCAAACATTTTTGCCCTCTTTTGGTGAAAAAAACATTTTTGCCCTTTAGGGGTGGGTAATTACCTTTTGCCCCTTAATATGTATTTCTTCAATTTAAAAAGTCAAAACTTACTAATCCTCCAAACCTACACTAACCCATTTTCCAAACCTAGTCTTACGCATTGTCCAACCCTACACTAATCCTAAAACTCAATTACACATAGTCAGACACACACACAAGAACGAAACTAAAAGAAAAAAATATTTTCAAAATTCACAAATCCTTCATTTGTTCTTCATCTGTTCTTCTCCATTCCTCTATCGCCGGAAATTGGTTGGCCGTCGGCACCGCCCCTTCATCGGATTAAACACATTCTATTTCCGGCTGGATTGAGTGCGACGGTGTGAATAGGGAACCCATTTTCAGCGGTGATATTTCTTACGATTTTGGAGAACCGAGAACCCAATCCAGATAATGTAAGTATATTTGTTTCTTATAGGTTTTGACTCAATGTTTTTGTGCATTTATATTTATTTTCTTGGGCATTTATGTATTTGAAATAACTATGAGCATTTATTGCGAGAACAGGATTTGGGTATTTAATTGGGCATTAATTGTGTTGGGCATTAAATTTGTTGGGTATTGAATTGGGCATTAATTTTGTTGGGCATTAATTTTGTTGGGCATTAAATGTGAGAAGATTTAATTCAACAGATTAGTTGAACATATTTGGTTATTTAATTGGTCATTCATGCGCGAAATTTATACACTTTAGAACAGGGTTGAGTATAAACTACACCTGCACCTGCACGTAATTCACAACAATTTAAGTTAAAGTATTACTGTTTATACTGAAATGTATACACTTTAGAGTTTAGAATGTGTATAATTCACTGGATAGGATTTTTGTTATTACGTGCAGGTGTAGTTTATTTAATCAGTGGATACAACTAATTAAGTTTCAGATTATTTACTGGTTTTCACAACATTTTATATTATTCTTATCAACACATTTGGGTATTTACAATTTAGAACAAAATTGATATAGGTATATACTGTCCAGTGAATTAATTATTGTTCTATGTTAAAGTATTACTGTTTATACTGAAATGTATACACTTTAGAATATGTATAATTCTGTTTAAGTTGTGCTAATGTTGTTTAGAACCGTTTATAGTGTAATTTTTTGATACATTCTCACTACTCTTCAACACATTGTAGATGACTAGAAGAAAATATTTGTTCATACATTGTAAAGGAAAATGGGATGGTAAATCATACGCAGACGGTGTACAGACCTCTTTCCAGATCCGTAATGAAGGTTATAGTTTAACAAGACTTGTTTCTGACCTAAATCACATTTTAAAAAGTGATTTGAATTTAGATGAGCATCATTTTGAGATTATTTGTTTACATGGTAATCCGTGGCGTGCGTTTATAAAAAATGATGAAGATTTTGATAGCTTATTAAGATCTTCTCAGACACCTGAGATTTTCGTGTCCCGTAAAACTGATGACTTGGATTACGTGCATCATGAGGATGATGATATTGTGGGTAGTTGTTCAACATTCCCAACCACAAGAGAGATGGACTTTGTTAATTTGCTTGAGACATTCGATGCTATGAAGCGTGCAAAAGTGAATCATAGTCATTTTAATGACATCCTTGATTCTGAAGAAAAGGAAAAGTTAGTTGACATTGATGATGTTGATATGGATGGTTCAAGTGAGAAATCGTCAGATGATTCTCTTAACCTCGAGTCATTTGAGAATTTGCCAGACACTCCTCAGGAAAATCACACATCAACTACACATCAACAGTCCATATTTGGTATGCCCTTGTCTTCAAATGACATCCCTGTAGCCGATGAATATTTTATCTCTAGTAATTGTAACAATAAGTTTGTGAATAATGATGATGATACGGGTGATTCAAGTTCTGATTCAAGTTCTGATTCATCAAATGATTCTCTTAATTACGAATCCTTTGAGAATGCGCCTAGCTCATCTACTGCGAAAATGCATACGCCAAATGCAAAGCGTCCGTGGATCCTCCCAGGTATACCTTCACCTTCCACATTTCCTAGTGTGAATAAAGAGGATAACACTACTAAAATCCCTAATGAGGTACCCGGCATAATCAGTTTAGACAGCACGTTTACTAGCAAATCAAAAATGTACATTTCGGTTGGAATTTACCATATGTTAAATAAAGTTGAGTACCAGGTAAAAAAATCCGATCCATGCCGATGGCTTTTGAAATGCAAGTATCCGAATTGTGAGTTTTTGTTTCATGGTATCGGGAAAAATGATTTTTTCAGTATTTCGAAGTTCAAATGTCACACATGTCTAAATGATCCAGATAAAAACTCTCGACGAAAGTTGCCCGCCAAAGTAATTGCGTCATTCTATGCTGCAGGACAACAAGACCCAGTAATCGCAAAGTTGCCTAGATCAATTTTGAAGGATTTGAAAATAAATCATGGTCTAGATATATCATACAGCAAGGCTTTGACTAGCAAACATATGGCTGATGACATGATTTACGGTAACTTTGATGGGTCCTTTAAAATGTTGCCAGCTTATTTGCATGAGCTAAAGGTTGCGAATCCAGATACCTTTACAAAGATCAAAACTGATGAACAAGGCAAGTTCAAGTATTTTTCTATGCGCTTCGTGCATCAATTAGAGGATTTGTTAATTATGGTAGGCATGTGATTGTTGTTGATGGGACACATCTGAAAGGAAAGTATAAGGGAGTGGTTTTTGTTGGGAAATTTAGAGTTTTGATGAAAGTTCTAAAACACATGTAATAGGACCAGTCAGACCTGTTAGCTGACTGATGTTTATATTACCAGTTATAGGATACCAGTTGATAATTATTGTATAGAACAACTGATTTAGAAGATAGGCCACATATTGAGGGGGAACCTCAATATGTATAGGTCAGTTCTGAAGATATGAAGAACAACTGATATCCGATAGGCCAGAAGGCAAGAGAAGAACAGAAGATCAGATCGATCTGATAAAGTCAGATATCTCAGCTGAAGTCATGAAGATCAGACCAGAAGACCTACATCAGCCGAGTCTGCTAGTTGAAGCTAAGACAACTGGCACCAGAAGACTCCATCAGGTAGACTGATCAGTTGTGACTGATCAGGTCAGCTCACCAGGTGAAAACTGATGTTTCACCAAATCATACGTCGATGATCTGAACAAGAAGAATGTCAAGCTTAGTTGGTAGAACAACACTGAAAAGTGTTTCTGTTAACCAATAAGAACAAGACACGTATGATCGGAGCCGGCAATTACGGGATTTGGTGTTGCTTTCTCCAACGGCTATAAAAGACACTATTCACGCTTTCGGCCATGCCGTTTCTGAAGCACGTCACATCAATCCTGCAAGTCTACCAAATATAGCCTGAAATTCAAATTGCTCTCCAACGGCTCTTTGATTTCGAGGTCTATAAATATGGGATTACACTTCAGAGTGAAGAGACGGAAACTATCAAGAAGCTCAAGCTATAATCAGATTTCCGCACGAAGAACACGAACTTGAAGATTATTGTCTAAGTGTTCATCCCATAAGTTCTTAGCAGAAAAATCTTTTCATCTAGCTGATAGGCTACTTAAAAACTAGAAAAGATTTCAAAGTTGGAACTAAAACAATCTTACCCAAACCCAAAGTTAGGTTAAGTTGTTTAGCAAGATTTCAGACTAGGGTTTCTAGTTCTGATTTCTGGGATCGGTTGAGTGAGAACTCTTTAAATATCTGTTGGTGTACTGTGTTGGACTAACAAAAAAATCTAAGTCCAGTTGGTTTAGTTGGTGCCCCTTGTGATAGGGAAGAGTGGACGTAGGACTGGTTTGTCCGAACCACTATAAATCTTGTGTGCTTTTACCTACTTTGATTAACTGTTTACACAATCGCACACAACTATTAAAGCTGCATACATATTCTAAGTTGAGACCAGTTAGCACCAAGCTTCTGATCTGATCAAGTTTGACACTTTAGTCAACTGGTTAAAAGACTGACTTTGGAATCTGATTTATTAAAACTGGTTTTTCACACGGGTAAAACTTAGCTTCCGCACAATCAGTTAAACTGATAGATACCGAACTGATCTGCCTCCAGGCGATTAGTAAGTTAGATATCAGTCCAAACTGATTCACTTGCACTCTGATCAGGCTAACTGCCATCACACCTGATCTGCACAAAAAGTTTTCGGAAGTCTATTCACCCCTCCCATCTAGACTTCTGCCCTCACAAAACCCGTTCGGGACCTACAGTTTTTGTAGCAGTAACCCAGGATTGCAATCATCATGTCTTTCCAATTGCTACAGGTGTTGGGGATTTGGAGAATAATGAGTCATGGTGTTGGTTTTTAGATAGATTAAAAGATGCAATTGGACATGATCATCACAAAGATTTGTTGATTGTTTCCGATCAACACAAATCCATAATCCACGCTGTGAAGACTATTTTTCCTCGAGCAACACATGCATTGTATTATTACCACCTTCAAAAGAAGATAGCTTCGTATGGTAAAAAAGTTGTACAAATTTTCAAGTCAGCAGCATATGAGCACCGTCCCTCCAAATACAGGAAGTAAGTAAAAGAAAAATCAATTATGTTGTTATTGTTATATATATTTATATTTCCAATATATATTATGTTGTCAATGTGTTGTCATTATTATATAATTTATATTAATCGCATTGAAATACTTTTGTCAGATTTATGGATTCCCTTGCACGCATTGACAATGGCAAGATCATTAAGACTTTGGAAAATGCAAAACCTGAGAGGTGGTCCCGAGTGCATTGTAAGACAAGACGATACGAGTTCATGACTTCTAATGCGACTGAATCTTGGAATAAATGTCTGAAGTGGGCACGTGGGAAACCTATTGTTTATGTTTTGGAAAGTATTAGAGGTCTCATTCAAGAATGGTTTCATATTCGATCAAATGAAGTCAATACCAGCGATAGTGTATTATGTTCAAGGGTCGCTGCTCATTTGTCCAGCGTCGCTTTGATTGATGACAAATATACTGTTAATGTGCTTACAAATCGTCGGTATCGTATTGTTTATGGTACTAAGAGTCACATAGTGGATCTGGCCAATCGTGAATGCTATTGTTATTTTTTTTCAGTTAGAAGGTATTCCTTGTACACATGCAATTGCTGCAATAAGGTAATAAGTTAAGAAGAATGAATCTTTATGTTCTTTTGTTATATATTAGTATGTTATTTTGAACATAACCTCTATGTTTTGCCATAGGCATGCAGGTTATCCTATCAGTTTATTTGTTGATGATTTTTATAAAGCTGATCGTGTACAAGGAATGTGGAATGATACGATAATGCCCGTACCTTCCCCAGATGAATGGGTAACGCTTGATCACATAAAAATTTTACATGCGAGGTTCCTCCTTGCCCCAAGCAAGCAGGTCGTCCAAAAGAAGGAAGAATACAATCAGCACTCGAGTCTTCATCATCGAACGTGGAAGAAGCATTGTTGTTCGATTTGTAAAGGCACATACCGCAACAGCGCTACGCGTAAAATACATGTTCCAATTGTTACGATGGTGGAAGATGAAGAGTCATGCGATGTTGAGGTAACGCCTAAACAACCTAAAGCTCGCAAGTGTTCGTTGTGTCGGGGAACTGGTCATACCAAGAGGAAATTTCCAAAACCTGTCATTGTATGATTGAAATGATAATACGAACGGGCTGAAGGTGTTGGCAGCTGTGTCGGCATAGTGTTGGCCGTTATTGTTGAAGTGTTGGCACGAAATTTTTTAAACACGACATTTCGTGAACGTTTAAACATTTATCTTCATATTTAATTGTGCTGGACCATGGTTATTTGAACTTTTAATAAGTGAATTTTATCAATTATAAAGGATTTAGTTAAGATAACATAACTTATTGGTGAATGAGCAATTTTTTGTAGAGAAATGTATATACTAACGGGCTGAAGGTGTTGGCAGTTGTGTCGGCATAGTGTTGGCTTTTATCCAGGAAGTGTTGGCACGAAATATTTAAACATGACATTTCGTCATAGTTCAAATATTTATCTTCAGTTTATTGTGCTGAACCATGGATGTTGGAACTTTTAATAAGTGGATTTTATAAATTATTTAGTATTGATGACCTTAATTTGAATAATCTTTCGTGTCATTTATTTTACGAAGTTTATCAATTATAAAGGATAAGGATTCAGTTAAGAAAGATAACACAATGTCCTGGTGAACGAGCAATTTTTTGTAGAGAAATGTATATATACTAACGGGCTGAAGGTGTTGACAGTTGCGTCGGCATAGTGTTGGCTTTTATCCATGAAGTGTTGGCACGGTATATTTAAACATGACATTTCGTCATAGTTCAAATATTTATCTTCAGTTTATTGTGCTGAACCATGGATGTTGGAACTTTTAATAAGTGGATTTCATAAATTATTTAGTATTGATGACCTTAATTTGAATAATCTTTCGTGTCATTTATTTTACGAAGTTTGTCAATTATAAAGGATAAGGATTCAGTTAAGAAAGATAACATAATGTCCTGGTGAGGAGCAATTTTTTGTAGAGAAAGTATATACTAACGGGCTGAAGGTGTTGGCAATTGTGTCCGCATAGTGTTGGCTTTTATCCATGAAGTGTTGGGCACGGTATATTTAAACATGCATTTCGTCATAGTTCAAATATTTATCTTCAGTTTATTGTGTTGAACCATGGATGTTGGAAATTTTAATTAGAGGATTTTATAAATTATTTAGTATTGATGACCTTAATTTGAATAATGTTTCATGTCATTTATTTTACGAAGTTTGTCAATTATAAAGGATAAGGATTCAGTTAAGAAAGATAACATAACGTATTGGTGAATGAGTAAGTAATCTATATACTAACGTGCTGAAGATGTTGACAGTTGTGTCGGTATAGTGTTGGGTTTTATCCATGAAGTGTTGGCACGGTATATTTAAACATGACATTTCGTCATAGTTCAAATATTTATCTTCATTTTATTATGCTGAACCATGGATGTTGGAACTTTTAATAAGTGGATTTTATAAATTATTTAGTATTGATGACCTTAATTTGAATAATCTTTCATCTCATTTATTTTACGAAGTTTGTCAATTATAAAGGATAAGGATTCAGTTAAGAAAGATAACATAACGTATTGGTGAATGAGTATTTTTTTGAAGAGTAATATGTATACTAACGGGCTGAAGATGTTGGCAGTTGTGTCGGCATAGTGTTGGCTTCTTTCTATAACGTGTTGGCACGGTATATTTTAAACGTATTATTCTGTCTATTTTTTAAACTCATCATTAACTCTCAATATCGTAAATAACGTACTCACATTAAGGATTCTAGTAATCTCATGTTATGTAAGAGTTGTTGGCAAATTCCCAGACTGGTCATACGAAGTACCATTTAACAAAGTGTTGCAAGTCATTTTATATAGAGATTATTATGTGGCTGATTCTGTGACAACTCACAAACAAAATATGCACTTGTAAAATAAACTGTAAATAAGAAGAATTTGTTGACCCAGTTCGTCAAGAAATGACTACTCTGGGGGCGTTCCAAGCCAGGGATGTAGTATTGCGAGTTTTACACGTACAATATATGATACATCTCATGAAGATGAATCGCTATGGATGAGGATGATTTGGAAAGGTGGTATATGAGTGCTAGGGTTTTTGATGTGTACGGATGAACTCTCGAATTTTTCTGAATCTCACCTCTCTGGGAATTTTCTAAACCTTTTTCGTCAACCTGTCTCTCTCTCGGAATTTTTTTGTAACCTGTCTCTTATTGTTTTTTCTTCCATTTATAGTACTTCGATAAGCATGAGCTGGTTTGGCAAGCACGAGCTGGAGACTTCGGGCCATGCAAAAACTCATGTAATGCTGCCACGTTTCCAACTTCGTCTTCCTGGTTGATCTCTGCATTTGCTTGTCTATTAGGCACTGCTTTGATCGTCCAAATCAATCTTTTGCTCGGCTGACTGCTTTGTTCGCCCATTAAACCATATCAATTTTATGCCGGAATATTGTTCTCATTGAGCATGTCTGAGTTCTTCAGGATATCTGAGCCTTCAGGATGTCTAAGCATCGGGTATGTCTGTGTCCTCAAGATATCTGAGCATCGAGCATACTGACCCCTCAGGTTTGTCTGAGCCTTCAGGATGTTTGAGCCCTCAGGATATCTGAGCCCTCAGGTTATCTGTGCATCGAACATACTGGCCCTGAGGTCACTTGACTCAGGCTCTGATTTCTTCTTCCCTGATCTGATCATTTTGACTGATCAGATCAACATCTTTTCAGGATCATTTTGCTCTGTTAGTCTGGCGAACATACCTATTTGCTCGGTAGGCTGGTTGAATAACCTTAGTTGGTAAATGGCGTGCTGGCGAACAAGATTTACTTCATAGACGAGCATACTCGCATGGTTGACAAGTGGCGAGCTAAGAACAAACTTGTTTGGTCAGCAAGCGGCGAGCACACTTGTTCATCGAGCTCGATTATTTTAATAGTTGAATATTACACGTGTCTCTCTTATGTGTTCGATTAATGCTGAATAATTATATCGAACACTACAATACCCCCCAACCGGGTCGCTTTGTATTCATCATGGGGCCCAACTGTTATAATCTGATTGGGCCATGGTAGACGTCGTTTCGTATTCTGCGCCGGATTTTCAAAATTAAACCCGGTATCTATAAATACCTCATTTTTGCCGCCTCAGTGCCCTTTCTTTCTTTACTTCTTCTTCTTGCTTTCTGTCTTCAATCTCGTTCGTGTCTAAATATTCCGGCAAGGGCTTCATCATTCCGGCGAAGGACTTTATTCAGGTAACTTATTGCATACTCTTTCTCATCACGATTATGGCTTCTCGTTCAAACTCTTCTAACTCAATAGAATCGGACTACCATAGTTTTTCCTCCCCCTCTTTCTGTAAAATCCCCCGTAGCGACGCTAATGCGTCGGAGATAAATGCTTCGGGATCAAGGTCTCGTTGGCAAGTTCGGTAGCCATTTGCCGTTCTTTCCTCCGATTCCGATGACGCCCTAAACGAATTGGATAGGGACTTAGCCCGTAGTGATTTTTTGGATGATTTGGATGAGGATTCTTTGCCCCAACCCCAAATTAGGTCTAGGGTGGTAAATAGGGATGATGATGATGTGAGGGAGGAAATTTTGGTAGTTCAGAATGTGACTGAGTCGAACAGGGGGGGCGGCGAGCAAAATACTGAACTTGATATCCCTGTTGGTATCCCTCATAGCCCAACATATAACGAGTATAATGCTCGTTATAATTTTGATTGGCCCGAACAACCTCGTAGGATTAGGGTTGAGAATGAGTACCCGGCGAGTAAAATTGCGAGCATAATCGATGTTGATATGCTCGCTCAGCTGTATAGAAATTACGAAACCCCAAAGATGTCTTTTTCTGGGCACCTGGTCCTGATGAACGAGCAGACCAGCCCCCTGAGGGTTGTGTTGCTGTAAATTTGGATACGATGGAAGCGGGCCTTAGGTTTCCACTCCATCCGGCTATCACTCGTTTGCTCATTGAATGGAACATTACCATTACACAGCTGAAGCCGAAAGGGTGGCATATGATTATGAGCTTCTTGACTTTGTTCGGCAAAATGAAGCCCAGATATTATCCCACAGCAGCTGAACTTGCTCGACTAGTGCATTTAACCCGTCCAAAGGGCGAACATGGATGGTTGTTCATGCAGCAAATGCTAAGTGCAAGATCATTGAGGATGTGCCGAACAAAATCAGTGATTGGAAGGAGAAATTCTGGTTCGTTGGGGGCGATTGGAAAAGCCCGGCTTCTGGAAGCGAACCAGATGCTCGTTTGGACATCCCCACTGATTTTGAGGTTTATCGCAGTAAGTATTTTTGTGTCTTTTGTTCTTCAGCTTGAACTGATTTTAACTTATTCTCCATTTCAGGGATTCCAGCTGCGACGGACAAAGAGACCAACGACGGCTATTTTAGCAGCGTCTGGCAAATCGATCTTGAGTCTCGCTCAGAACGATCTGTGAAGACTTTGAACACCGCCGATCAGAGGAAGAAAGGAGGCTTGTACGTGCCCCCTCACCATCTTGTAGCTGTTAATCCCACTGGTAAGGATTGCCTTTTTTGCATTTGTATATTTTGTACCTTTTGCTCGTTGTTTCTCTTTCTTGTATAATGATTTATTTTGTTTATAGCTTTCCTTGTTGTTACTGTTGCCGTGAGTACATCCGAGCATACTGAAATGGCTCGAAGAAAAAGACCTCAGGAGCTTGCTCGAATTCAAGCCGAGCTGGAGGCTCAGTGTGCAAATCGAGGGGAAGCGAGCCGGGTGAGCAGGGTAAGCCGAGCATCTGTGTCTAGTCCTGGAGAGTCGAGCCGACCGAAGAGGACAACTCGTTTTGCCGAGCAGGGGGCGAGCAAACAGGCTCCGTCACCAAAAAGACCAAGGGTGGAAACCGATGAGCAAGGGGCAAGCGAACAGGCTCAGACGAGCACTGATGCTTTTAGGGAGACCCAGACCCCCACTGCCGAAGCGATCAGAATGGCCGCCTCTGTGGTCGGTCCGGTCGCGCAGATAGTTGAAATGGAGGTTGGCACATCTTCTCCACCTCCTGCTGGACCCCGAACTTGGACCCCTTTGAACCCTGAGCTCCGGTCCCCCGAAGATAAGTCATTTTTAGGATGGGATCCGGCTCGGGCGAACAGGTACATTTTGTTCGCTTTAATGGAGCATTTCGTTGTTCATTAATTTTGTTCGCTCTGTCATGTTTGTTTACTCGGGTGTACCTGCAGGTTGAGCAGATTGGCGCCCTTGATGCCCGAATTGAAAAATTACTAATGCTCGCCAAGTGTTCGCAAGGTTTCTGACATTCCCGAGCATGTTCAGAAGGCGTGCGAGACCCCCATTCGAGCATGGACTACTGAGCTGGAAGAGGCCACCACGGGTCCAACACCTTTAGAAAACATGCGACTTGGCCTGGTACACCAGGGCCAATCTTTGGTCATCCTTGAGAAAGTTTATGCTGAGTCTGCCAATCTTCATGCCAACTACTTGGCTCTGATCAGAAGTTTTGAAGAGAAGGTGCATGAGCTGAGCAAAACTCAGGATGAATTGAGGTTGGCTCAAAGACAGATATCCTCGGCTCAAGCAGATGCTTGTAAGGCTCAAGAGGATGCTCGCCAGGCTCAAGAGGATGCTCGCCAGGCTCAGGAAGTTGCTCGCCAGGCAAGGGAAGAGCTAAACCTTGCTCAGGAGGAGGTGGTCGGCATATGGAGAGTTCAGAATGAGATGAATGTCGAGCTTCGTAAACTCCAAACTGATGTCGAGGTCATGGAATGTGAGAAGAATTCGCTCGGCCAACAACTCATCATTGCTGAAGAGACCAACACTGTTTAGGTCTCGAAAATTCCAGGTTGCACAATGAGGAGTATGTTGATTCTATGTCGAACTTCTCTTACATATGTGCTTTTGCCGATGCCACCCGGTCTGCTCGCCACACGCTCACTGGCGAACAAATTTCCCCGCTCATATCCAGTTTTCAGCAGTACCTAATCGACAACCCCCCAGATTGCAACCTTCCGATGTCTGACTTGAACGATCTGTGTGATTTCTCCAATCTTCCTGAAGGGATTGAGATTGATGATCCTATCTTGGATGAGGAAGATGGCTCGGATGCGAACATTGCTGATGTTGCTGACCAAACTCTCCGAGCCGAGCCCGGGTTTGATCAGGTGTGGGACAAACAAAGGGGACTTCCTGTGACCGAGCAAAGTGTACTTCCTGGCGAGCATACTGGGCATGACCATGCTGGAGGAGCCGTTGCTGAGGGGGCCTAGCAGATGGGGCAGGATTTGTTCGATATTTCGCTTCCGCCCACCCCCAACAACGAATTTATCCCTTAGTGTAATTTTTTGCTCTGCTGAACAATTGTTGTGTAGTTTGTCTTCTTCTCTTTTTTGCTCGAACAAAAGTTTTTGAACTTGTGTAATTTTTTGCTTTCTTCCATCTTGTTCGAACAACTTTGAAATTGAATGGTTGAATTTGCATATTGAACTGTTTCCTCTAACCTGATCGTTGAGGATGAATGTTGTTGTTGATGAATGATTGATACTTGTGTTGCTTGATGTTTGCCTTGTTGCTTTCTAGTTTATGCCTCTTTTCTTCTGAATGAATTCGAACATTGTGTTTGCTTATGCCCGCTCCTGACTTCTTTCATTTTTGATTGTCTTATTGTGATGCAATCGGTTGATCGTCTTATTTAGGTGCGACCAGATGGGTTAACTTTATGCAACCACCCCTTTCTTGGTTCGCGAATCGTCTTATTTAGGCGCGATCACTTCGTACTAGGGCCGTCTTTATTTAGTCATGACCAAGACTCATCACCCGCTTTTGCTACGGGTATCTGTAAGTACGAGTCATCTTTTGCAACTGCGTACACATTACTCGCTTTTTGCTGCGGGAATCAGAGTACAAACTCATTCGTCAGGTGAACATAGACTTGAGCTCGTTCGTCTTTGTTCGGGCCGTCCGGCTTAGGTGCGACCTCTAATAGGCTTCAACTAGAAAATTTTAGCAAACAAAAATGTTTTTTCAACTCGTTGTATTCTATTACAACCTTTACATTTGAAGAAGACTGTCTATTACACAACTATAGACATCAGACTATGGTTTTGAATTTAAACCTTTGTCTTGAGTAGACATAAACTGGCCTCACCTTGTCCGTGGAATTGATGTTGACAAGCATGTGGCGCATCATCATGTCTACCTTTCTTTAAATAACATGCTCAAGCAGCAGCAGCATAAGCATTTGTCCCTCCTGGACAAATTGTGATTATGCGGGCAGCTGAGGACATGAGCATGTGGCGAGCACGCTTTGCGCCGCTTATATCAGCGCGAGCAAAATCCTCACCGCACCATTCATTACGTCCCCTTCAAGATGCTCGAGCATCAAAGATCCGCATGTTGTTTCGAGCGTATACCATGACATCCCTCCCCTTCGGAGGAGATTTTGGGGATGTATAGGGGACTAGTGATTTACTACTGCATAAGCAGTGAGTAATGTGGAGTGGCAACCATGAACCTGCCGAGCATCTTGAGTCCGCAACGAAGGCCAACTCGCGTTTCTCGGAGTGTCATATATGGGTATAAAGCTCGTATTAGATAGATGCTCGATTCAAAGCAAAAATGATAGTTTAATCGAGTCTTTGGATTCTTCGTTTGGAGGCATACTAAACCAACTTTCTTCCGATAACTGTAGTATATTTTTTTTTCTTTTTTATCTATTTTTTTCTCTGCTTTCTTCAGCTATCAATATGCCTCTATTTATAGAACTATCCCAAGTTGGTGCTGGCATAGCTAGTTGGTGCTGGCCTTCTAGCTTTGAATCCTCCTTTTGACATCTGTCCGCTTTGAATTCTCCTTTGGACATCTGTTCGATTTTTTGCCAGCTCTTATTCAAGGATTGACACGTTCCTTTTTTGGTTGCCACCACTTCTCAACTTGTTTTGACACGTATCTTCTATCTTTCAATAGTGCTGGCCAGAATTTCTTCTAGAAGATTTGTGTCGAACACGATTTGTTCTTCCTTCGGGATTGTCCTGCTCGTCTTAGCTGAATGGCTAATTATGTTCGGCCATTTGTGCTTATTTCAGCTACGTGGCCGATTATGTTCGGCCAACTGTGCTCGCTTCAGCTGTGTGGCGATTATGTTCGGCTAGTTATGCTCGTCATTACTGATAATATATTTTCAAGTTTGACGCATTCCACGAGTAGGACAATGAGACTCCATTCAGGTCTTCCAAATCATATGCCCCATTTAACAAACGTTCCGTAACTCTGAATGGACCTTCCCATGCTCGGCCGAACACACCACTTGATACCCCCGTTGCTCATCTTAGAACCAGCTCGCCCACGTTGAACCGCGTGTTCGGACTTTGGAGTTATAGAACTTTTCTGATCTCTTTTTGTACATGGCATTTTTGAAATCAGCCTCTGTTCTTCTTTCTTCTAACAGGTCTGCACTCAGGGCGAGTGCCTGTCATTGATGTGCTCTCCAAAGGTTATTGTCCGATGACTCGAAATCTTGATTTCTGGGGGTATAACAGCTTCTGCACCAAATGCCAGGGCAAACGGGGTTTCCGCAGTTGATGTTCTGAAAGTTGTTTGATAGGCCCATAATATTTCGGGCAACTCTTCAGCCCATCCTCCCCCCTTGGAATTATCAAGTCTGGCCTTGAGGGTATGCTTGATAATTTTATTAACGGCTTCAACTTGTCCGTTTGGCTGGGGATAATACGGAGTTGAATAATGTTTTTTATGCCCCAGCGAGCACAATGTTGTCGGAATTCACTCCCATCGAACTGTTTGTCGTTATCCGTTACTAATGATTGGGGAAGCCCAAAACGACAAATGATATTTTTCCAAACAAAGTTCCACATTCTTTGTTCGGTGATTTTGACAATGGCTTCGGCTTCCGCCCATTTAGTATAGTAATCAACGGCAACCACATCATATTTTACTCCCGACGTGCCAGTAGGAAATGGGCCGATCAAATCGATCCCCATTTAGCAAATGGTCATGGGCTGTAAACTGACACTAACTCTTCAGGTGGGCTATGAATTAGTGGGGCATGTACCTGGCACTTGTAGCACGCGCGAGCATACGCGAGCGAATTGTTTTTGAGGGTCGGCCAGTAATAACCTTGTCTGATTATTTTATGTGCCAGGACGATCCCACCTGTATGGTTTCTGCATACTCCATCATGGATTTGCTCCAGAATTACGTGACCCTCTTCAGGAGTAATACACTTCAATAGTGGAAGTGAGAAACTTCTTTTGTATAAATGCTCGTCTAAAATAGTATAACGAAAGCGATTGTAACCGAGGCGAAGTAGTAGCTTGTGCCTTATTCTCGGGAGAAGTCCCTTTTTGTAAATAATTTAAGATTGAGTCATCCAGTTTCTTGCTACTTTGTTATATGGGCGACCATAACTCGAATTGATGGCGAACAAGTTGTGACGACCCCACAATGTCCGTCGTGTTCGCTCACTCCTTCGCTATCGCCGACGTGACAAAGCATCGTCGAGCAATTACCCAATCGTGGTAATTGTTCTATGAAAACTTGTTCGAATTGTTCGAGCAACCCTTTGCTAGTTCTTGATATTGTGCCATTTGTTCGCCTCGGGCCTCGTGACTACTTTGTTACTTGGTATAACGATTATCCGAGAATCGGCCAGAATCATCGACCTCTGAATTCCCATTGTCATAGCCATCCGTAGTCCAAATGATCAAAGCTTCAGACTTTCGAACTTCATTATTTGTGGTCAGAAATCAAAACGGATGGTTGTTGTGAATGTTTGTCTAGTTGAATGATGAGAACTACGCCCTCCCCGCTCTTGAACTTGTTGATGAGCCATCAACATACATATACCATGGTTGGTCGATAGCTTTTTTCGGGCATTTGTGGATATGTCAACTCGACCATAAAATCGCCATACCGCCCCTTCATTTCTCATGCGAGGCGAACGTAATGCCAATTAGCCTAACTCCACCGCCCACTTGAGTAATCCGCCCAAGAAAGGTTCCGGTCGGTGGAGGACTTGTCGCAATGGGAATGTGGTCAGTACCTCGACTGAGTGATCGAAAAAGTATGGTCGCAGTTTTCAAACACTCATAACGAGAGCATATGCAAGTTTCTCCAGTGGAGGGCACCGGAGCTCGGCTTCTTTGAGCACTTGGCTTACATAGTAAACGGGCAAGTGTAATCCCTCCCTTCGCTGACGATTTGCACAACGCTAATTACATGTTCTCGATGCAAAGAAGATACAGATAGAGTTGTTCGCTTTGGGATAGGCTTAGATGGGTTCGAGTATCTGCAAGGTACTGCTTCAATGATTCGAATGCATTTTGGCAATGCTCGGTCCACTGGAATATCCCTTTCTTTAATGCATCAAAGAAAGGTTTGCATTTGTCCCCAGTTCTTGATAAACCGGCTTATGGATGCTAAATGTCCAGTTAACTTTTGGACCTCTTTCACACTCCTGGGGGCCTGCATGTTGAGCATGGCTTGAATCTTTGATGGGTTCGCTTCAATTCCCCTTTGACTGACCATATGTCCGAGGAATTTTCCCGAGTGAACCCCAAAGTTGCATTTCTTCGGATTTAGCTTCATGTTGTACTCCCTGAGAATATCAAACGTTTGTGTGAGGTGGGTGATGTGGTCTTCCTTGTGTTCGCTCTTTACCACAATACCGTCAATATACACCTCAACTGTTCGGCCGATGTGTTCGTCGAACATTTTGTTCACCAAACGTTGATATGTTGCTCCGACATTCTTTAATCCGAATGGCATGCGTTGCCAACAGTACATATTCTTTTCACTGTAGAATGTTGTATTCTTTTGATCGTCCGGATGCATGGGTATTTGGTGATATCCAACAAAAGCATCCATGAAGGTCATGAGCTCATGGCCTGCTGTATTATCGACCAAATAATCGATATGCGGCATCGGAAATTATCTTTCGGGCATGCCTTGTTTAAATCAGTGAAATCAATACATAGTCTCCAAGATCCATTAGACTTGCGGACGAGCACAGGGTTCGCAAGCCATCTTGGGCATTTTACTTCTCGAATCAGTTTATTGTCGAGCAACTTTTTGATTTCACTATTCATGGCCACATATTTCTCCGGACTGAACTTTCTGCGGTTATGGATAACTGGAGTTTGCGTTGGATCAAGGTTGAGGGAGTAACATGCATGTTTTGGATTAATTCCAACCATGTCCTCGTGCGACCAAGCGAACACACCCAAGGTTGCTTGAAGATAGGCGATCATTTATGTTCGTAATGGTTCCGGTAATTCCGAACCAATGAACACTTCTAACTCAGGTCTGTTCGGGTCGATCTTGATAGACTCCAGTTGTTCGACAGGAGTTGCTCGCTTTCTTTTTTGTTTCCACCGAGGATCTTTGATCGACCCCCGGTGTTCGTCATCAACCTCCGTGGGTTCGAAACCTACGCGAGGTTCTAGGTCCGGTAGCTCATTTGGCGGATCAATGTTCATTAGATCTGGGAGATCTGGGACATGAGTCACCATCCCGGATTCTGTGTTCGCGCTCTCTGTGTTCACGCATTCTGTGTTTGAGCATGGAGGTGTGCTCGTCAAAGAGTATTTTGGCAATGTATTTGCCTGTTGGCTTGACTCTCCGATCTCCCATGTTTGCTCCATCATGTTAACGATATTTTGCTTTTCTGGTGCACATGATAGCAAACAATCTCGAGTTTTTTTCTGATCTCCTTTTACGCTACCCGTTCCATCTTGTGTTGGAAATTTAACACAGTAATAATAAGTAGAACAGGCCGCTTTAAATTCCTGAATAAACGGGCGACCTAGGAACCCGTTATAAGTAGACGGAGCATCGACGATTACAAAATCTAGCATTCTAGTTCATCGAATCTCTGGATTTAGAGTTGATCCTAACTCGACTCCTAACCTAATCATACCATAGGGTCGGGTTACAGATTCCCCGAAACCCATAATGGTGTGATCACATGGTTCAATATAACTGCTCAAGTCCCCAACTTGCTTTTCCATTTGGTGCAGAGTGTTGACGAACAAAATGTTCGCATATGCTAAAGGTATCGACAAGGAGGCGGTACACCTTTAACCCGAGGAGACGAGCACTGATGGTTAGAGAGTCATTGTGGGGGGTGATTATACCGTCGAGATCGTCTTCTGAAAACATGATTTGGTGAGAGGGTGGCGTGCTAGCCGATGTGCTCGCCACCTTCACCTGATGGATGCTTTGCATGGCACGCATCTCCATCTTCTTTCGTCTGTTCAATAATGTTGGTGCCTGATAACATCCACCCACTGGACCATATTCAGGATGTATCATGTGGATCTCTTGACTTTCTCGACCTCTACCCACAGTAGGAGGCCCTCTTTTGGGTAATTCAGACCTCTTACGGGATTCTTCAGGATCACTGTCAGATGTTTGTTCGGCTTTTCGCTTACCCCTACGATCTTCTGTTTTTTCTGTTCGGGAGCCTCTGCTCGCCGGCTTTTTTAGGAACTGAGTAAGACGATTATCTTCGTATAGCTTCCAAAGTTGACGAAGTAAATCGCGACAATCTTCTGTATTGTGCCCGATATACTCGTGATAATTACAATATTTGGAAGCATTAAGCCGATGCTTGTCCATTATGATTCTTCGAGGTCTATCTAACATGTCCCGATCTTTGATTTGGTTAAAAATTGTTTCTGCTGAAACGCCCAGAAGATTTCGTAGGGCGTTTGCTTCTGCTCTTTCTTCGAATGGTTTGAAAGAGCCTGGGGGTTTGTACCCCCCCTCATTCATCACTTTCTTCCCAAAAACTTTCTTAGTTGTTGTTTCCTGACCCAATCGTGATTGGGCGAGCAGATCCTGCATGGCTATGATCTTGGCTGCTCGCTCTCGGAATTCTGAATATGTGTTCGGCCAGTCTTGATGCATGGCTTTCCACATGTCAATATTCAGGGTCAGGCCTCCGACCACCTCGAGGATCTTGGCATCCTCTTCAACCGGGGCCCCATCATACAAACATTTATCAAATCTTTCGATGTACACTCGATCTGACTCACCCCTTAGTTGGGAAAAATGCGCCAACCTTTGTTTTGGCGCTGGGCGAGTACACATGGATGAGAAATGGGACAGAAATTGTTGTCCCAATTGAGCGAAAGATGTGATGGACGCAGCGGGCAAAGTAGAGAACCATCTATGTGCCCGATCACCCAAAGTCATGGGGAATGATCGGCACTGCGTCGCATCTGTGGCACCCATTGTGATCATAAAGTCTGAGTATTTGCTGAGATGGACATGTGGGTCAGACTCAGCATCGAACATGGGGATTGGTGGTCGGATCTTCGCCAATTTCTCTTGTATTTCGGCCGCCATGATCGCCGGTGATAGTGGCGAGCAGAGTATTGTGCTCGCCTTAGGGTGTCCCTTGGTCGCGGCCTGGTCGGCCTGTAAGCCTTCGATGGCTTTCTGCATTTCCACAAATTTTGTGGAACTGACAGACTTGGATCGGGGTTGTATCCCATCATGAGGACCCAGTGGGTGATGCTCGTGATGGGGCAGTCCCCCTTTCCAAGTTCATGCTTGACTACCCAATCGATGATGGATAGACAATTTTGTTCCAGCCGATTTTTGTTCGGCATGCGGATGATCATGAGGATCTGAATGTGCGGGCATGTTTATCGGCTGTTCCTTTCTGGGATCCTGTTGCCTATTATTGCCGATTCGGTCTTTGGCGGAGAGCCTCAAACGTCCAAACGCTGATGGTCTGGACCCTTGAGGCCGCTTTCATCATCGACGATTATCATCGAACTTTTTATTAGCCCGCCTTCAGTGCGAATTTTTATCTTAACTTGCTCACTATCGTGTATCGAAGCGTCGATCTTCATCATCTTGAGTTTTTAACTTGGCAACTCTTTTTTCGCCCTCTCTTTTTCTCGCTTTCGTAGCAAGAAAGTGATGGCCTTTTTTTGGTCACGGATCATTGGCAATATCCTCAAGATTGATGGTCTCCACCGCCGATCTTTGTGAGGTCAAGGCCGAGCCTCTTTCCGGTCGTGAGGTCGACTTTGGCCCGACCTCTCTGTTTGTGTATTCCTAAATTGAGGCATTATATTTCTTTTTTCTGCCTCAGCTAACTACGGGTTTGTGTACGGGTTGGTTTGTTCGCTACCCTCCTTCTAGCGCCAATTGTTGCGAGCTGTTTTATATAGATATTATTATGTGGCTAATTCGGTGACAACTCACAAACAAAATATGCACGTGTAAAATAAACTGTAAATAAGAAGAATTTGTTGACCCAGTTCGTCAAGAAATGACTACTCTAGGGGCGTTCCAAGCCAGGGATGTAGTATTGTGAGTTTTACACGTACAATATATGATACATCTCATGAAGATGAATCACTATGGATGAGGATGATTTGGAAAGTTAGTATATGAGTGCTAGGGTTTTTGATGTGTACAGATGAACTCTCGAATTTTTCAAAATCTCACCTCTCTGGAAATTTTCTGAACCTTTTTCGTCAACCTGTCTCTCTCTCGGAAATTTTTTGTAACCTGTCTCTTGTTATTTTTTCTTCCATTTATAGTACTTCGACAAGCATGAGCTGGTTTGGCAAACATGAGCTGGAGACTTCGGGCCATGCAAAAACTCATGTAATGCTGCCACGTTTCCAACTTCGTCTTCCTGGTTGATCTCTGCATTTGCTTGTTTATTAGGCACTCCTTTGATCGTCCAAATCAATCTTTTACTCGGCTGACTGCTTTGTTCGCCCCATTAAACCATATCAATTTTATGCCGTAATATTGTTCTCATCGAGCATGTCTGAGTTCTTCAGGATGTCTGAGCCTTCAGGATGTCTGAGCATCGGGTATGTCTGTGTCCTCAGGATATCTGAGCATCGAGCATACTGACCCCTCAGGTTTGTCTGAGCCTTCAGGATGTCTGAGCCCTCAGGATATTTGAGCCCTCAGGTTATCTGTGCATCGAACATACTGGCCCTGAGGTCACTTGACTCAGGCTCTGATTTCTTCTTCCCTGATCTGATCATTTTGACTGATCAGATCAACATCTTTTCAGGATCATTTTGCTCGGTTAGTCTGGCGAACATACCTGTTTGCTCGGTAGGCTGGTTGAATAACCTTAGTTGGTAAATGGCGTGCTGGCGAACAAGATTTACTTCATAAACGAGCATACTCGCATGGTTGACACGTGGCGAGCTGGCGAACAAACTTGTTTGGTCGGCAAGCGGCGAGCACACTTGTTCATCGAGCTCGATTATTTTAATAGTTGAATATTACACGTGTCTCTCTTATGTGTTCGATTAATGCTGAATAATTATATCGAACACAACACAAAGTACATTAGTTGTTTGAATATTCAACAACTACATTTGTCCTCATTGGCAAACAGCTCGGCACAAAATGTTTTTCTAAACATTCCACACATTTCCGCATCAACGTGATCAAGTTTACGACCCATCACCAAACATTCTAGGAACTTGATGCACATTATACCACACTCGCTTCCATCAATTTGTTGTGGTCAATTAGCTGGTCCTCTCTCTATCGTCCACTGTTTCGATTCGTCCACCGTCCTAACCCAAACGTCACCTTGGTTACATAAAGATGGCAACATTTCTGCAATTGTTTGAATTTGTTTGAGCATCCCTTTTGGCCAACAATTGTCTTTTGTCATTGGGTCGTACACTACAATATTTCGGTTGTGGATGTTTAGCTGGTAAAGCACGAAATGATTCTTCCCGAATTTTGCAACACCATAGACTTTATCTGCCTTTGACAAGTGTAAGTTATGGTCATCATTTTGCAGCACTCCCGCTTATGCACTTCATTATTTCCTCATCAACGG
The DNA here is from genome assembly GCA_037126765.1 of Stenogyne calaminthoides. NCBI lineage: Eukaryota > Viridiplantae > Streptophyta > Magnoliopsida > Lamiales > Lamiaceae > Stenogyne > Stenogyne calaminthoides. The sequence continues at coordinate 16,757,838 of JBBCBC010000008.1, read as the reverse complement.
TCCACCAATCCCAATATTCATTTTGTTTTTTGCTTGATGACCAAATGTGTACATGTCTGCTAATTTTTTATGTTGACAAAATCGTTAAAACGTATAATATTAACAATTTACTTGTGTTAAATAATTTTATTTAATCAACATAACGTACCCAGAAAAAAATTTCAACCACACTCCACTCTTTGAGAAATTTGTTAGGTCACAACTTGGACTTTTGTACGACGAAAAGAAGTAGTGAATCAATTTGCTGCAAAATTGACCATTAACCCAACTCAGTGTTTAAACTATTCATATAAAATAATGGATATTTTTCAAATAATAAGGCCATATATACATAACTTACTTCCTCGTTTAGACATCCCGTTGTTTCCCATATGGATTTGAACCACGAGGACACGACCTTACGATTTCCACAAGTAAGGTTAGCAAGTATTTCTTCTTTTTTTCTTTGCCATCATCCACCATATGTCAAAATCCTGCATTTTTTTATCATCGCATGGCTCCATGGGATCGTACATTGATGACAAGATTGTATTCGTCCGTTTGTTCTTCTTTGGCTTTTTTGCAACACGCTGTGAAGGGTCTGTGTATGGACTAAGAAGTGTTGGCCCCAGCCTCTTACTACGCCTGGTGGTGTATACCACCTCCTGTTCAACTTGGGATTTGTTTTTTTCATATTTCTTCTTCCCCTTCCTCACCACTTTTTTTATCCCAACCTCCTCCAACCACACATTCACTTCACATTTTGCAGAATTTAAATGCAACATCTCATTGCCAACCTCAGGGGACTGTACAGTGTCGTTGTGACCATTAACATGCTGATTAATAATAAAAATATTTAAATAAAATAAATAATAATGGAAGTGTTTGATATTATATTATATCAAATAATTAATTAACTTACAATTATTTTGTTTATCGTCGCAGTATAATCCACGTCATTGTGTTCAGAAAATAATCCTCTTTCGGTAGTTGGATTATCATCAAGCGGAGACTGAAATTTCTTAAGGGAACGATAAATAATAATATATACTAACCATAGAATGGATTACATTTAAACAACTCAACACCCTAACCTGGATTTGGTCTTGTCCATGTTCATGTCCAACGTCCGAAGAAGTTTGTAAATCTTTTTGTATACCATCCTGTCGTTTGTTGTTTTTGATTAACAATTCAATTTACGAAAATGGATTACATTTAATAAACAGGAATACAATGAACATTTTAAAACCTGGTTTTCGATTTCTCCGTCTTCAGCATCAGATGCCGAAAACAAACTATCTTGAACTGAAGTTGCATAATCCTCAGGTTGATTCTGAAATGTCTTAGGTCGTTATAAATTATTTTATAGTACATTACATATGAGTTCAATACTCGATTACAAATTTCACAAATAATCTTTGATTCGTGTTGACTTTTTTCTTCATTCGCAACAGACGGAGATGCCTGATTTTCTTCATCGTCCTAATAAGAACAAAACATTACAAAATTATCAAAACTACAAGATATATATCTGAATATACTTAAAACTTTAATTAACTATTGTTTAACACATTACACGTTCATTGCAGGGACCACAATGTCTACTTCAAGTTGCATTCTATTCCCGAGTATCTAAGGGAATTGGTAGTCCATTATGATCCATGATTTTTTTCAACATGACAACAATTTCATCCTGTCTTCCAGCAATGTCAGTCTGTCGAACTTTTATTTCATCAATTTTAGCTCTTATACTTTTCTTAGATTCTCGTTGATTTTTGCTACATTCTGCCATATTTTCTTGTTCATTCTCCTCCAACTCACTTTCCTCATCTGAACTTATAGTCAATCGACGCTTACCTCTTGTTCGTCTACTTCGTCTAGTGTTTACTGAAGTACAATTTTGAGTTGGAGGTGGAGGTGGGGGTGGTGGCGGATGATCAGTCTCCCACTGCACAGAGCTTAAGTAATATGGAAAATTCTTCTCGCATTCCGTCGGTTCCAAATTCTGATTCAAATGTATCTTGATCTCGTACAAAACAATTACATATAAATAAAAAATTATGAATCCATAATACAAAATCATAACATATATTATTATAAAATTAAAGATTCATGAATAATCGTAAACATATTGCACGTACATTATCTGACAGACGGTCACATGTTGTTGACGTTATGAATATATGTTTCCTCATATCTGCCAATGAAACTTTATCTTTGTATGTCCACCACAACATTTTTGGGTATTCTTTGTTTGTTTCTGCAGTCCTGGATGCACAGAAATTGCCAATGGCGGGTATTGCTTCGTAGGCCCATGTTTGGATTGCATGAACAAATCTATAGCAGTCAATATTCGGCCTCTTCCCGTCATCGATGCATTGTTCATTTACACTTTTCTCCTGGACTCTTTCCATTATATCCCGTACATTCTTCACAAGAAACTCGTAAGCTAAATGTGTTGGGATATTTTAGTTTTGATGAATTATGCCAAAACATTATCAACTTGTGTTTTTGAAGCTAATCTACAGATAACAAGTTGAGGGGGAACGAAAGAACAAGTTGAGGGGGAACTCACGAAATCAGAAGAAGATGATCGAGATCAGACGAGGCTGCAGACGAGACTGATCGAGATCAGATGAGTTAGATGAGTTCCGGAGTTAACTGATGAGCTGTGCAAATCAAATGTGAAGAAAAAGCTAAAGCCAAAAAATCAGAAGAGAAGGTTGCAGATCAGAAGATAAGTAGATGAGACTGATCAAGATCAGACGTGATCGAGATCATATATGATAAACTGATATGCTATCCTGATATGCTGACCTGAAGATATGTTGATCTGATCAATCGAGCTGATCAAATCAGGCAAGAAGAAATCAGATAGCCTGAGTCAAGTGACCGAAAGTCGAAGAAGTAAAAGTGACCGAGGGTCGATGTCCGAATTCAAAGAGTCAACTCAAGAAGCCCGAGTGTCAAGATGCTCGTCACGAATCAAGAATCCCGAGAAATACAATAGACTCGAGAGAAACCTGAGACTCAGAGAAACTCAGAGAAACTTGAAGACACTGAGACTCAGAGAAACCTGAAGACTCAGATGAAACTGAAGACTCAGTATGTCACTGAAGACACTGAGACTCAGAGAATTCTGAAGACTCAGAGAAACCTGGAGACTCAGATAAACCTGAAGGCTCCGATAAACCTGAAGACTCAGATAGAACTGAAGATCCTGAGACTCAGAAGAACCTGAGAATTATAGTCGTTAGATTCAGCTGACGTGGACCAATGAGAGGAAGACAACAAGCCTGAAAAAGCTGCAAAAGCTACAGAATAGTATGGATTTGAATGTGACTTCATCCGACAGTAACATTCAAATCCACACTATAAATACAAGTTCTTCCTTCATTATTCGTGTGGGAAATGCGTGAAACATCCAAAAAGCCAAATCATCTAGCATTTCCACCATAGAAATACACGCATATATCTCTCTAAACAAATGTAAGGGAAAATCTCAACCTAGTTGGAAACCAAACAAACCTTACCCAAATCAGTTTGGTAGGATAAGTTTGTAGGTGAGTGTGAACTCTGTAAACATCTAGCAATCCCGAAAGGGAGGGTAGGCAATCCCGTGAGGGAGATAAGTCCCGTTTGAGTGTGAACTCGGTAAACATCTGTTGGGTGTTGGACTAACACGTTAAACTAAGTCCAGTCGGTTAAGTTGGTGCCCTTGATGATAGGGAAGAGTGGATGTAGGAGTTGGACTCCGAACCACTATAAAATCGTGTGTTCTTTACCGCTTTATGTTCTTACTTGCCATATGCATTTGATTATAAGCAAAACACAACACATGGACTTAAAACGCAAAAATTGGAATCACTCTGCCCTCACCCCTGTTTTATATGCATTTCATGGTATTTTCCGCACATGTAAATCGGGACCAACAAAACGTCCCCATGGGAAGTTGTTCAATAAATCAAAATCATCGGCCAAGTGGATGTATTGGTCGTCAATAGTCTTACGTGTCTGGTGGCGTGGAAGCAACAATCCATATACAATTAGAAATATGGCCAATTTCAGTTTGTTTTCCGATTCTTTATCAACAACCTTTTTGAATGCATTCTTAATATCTGCTAAAAAAAGCCACATTTTCCCACGAAATATATCAGTGTAGAATTTTGAAGTACTAGGTATGTAAATGAAGTTACCAAAACTAAGACCGGTAATCAATGAAAATTCCCGTGGGCCAAATTCCGCCACTCGATTGTTTACATTGAAAACTAAATTAGACCTACATCCGGACCTGTCTTGTATGTACAGTAGAGAGAGGTACAATTGACCTTGAAATTGTATCCTTGGCAACTTCATAAATGGGCCGAAACACGACTTCTCGAATTTTTTCATGTTTTCTACACCCAAACCATTCTTTATTGTCGATAAAATGTCGTCTATATGAGTACGGGTGTGAACTCTTGCAGGAATACAATCTTCTATATTAAACATGGTCATTTCTAACTAACTGCAACATGGTACAAAACATATAAACCAACAGCAGTTGAATTTAATTTAAAAATCTTGAATTCCCCAATACATGCATTCATTTACTTTTCTATTCATGAAAATAAAGAAATACCATATTCTTAAAATAGAACATCACACTTAATTGTTATTGGGATATAATCAGACCCATAAAATTTGTAGATTGAGAGAACAATTGAGTAATCATATGAGTTCAAGTAACAGTGTTATCATATGGTGGCAGAATTTTTTGTTTTCATTTATGATTAGGCATTAATAGAAACCACAATAACTCAAATCCAATACCCTAATTCCCTGAAGATCTAAAACTCGATAATCTGCTCTTTTTATTTAAGACTAGAAAAAAATGAATTGTGTGTTATACATACATAAATTAATTGAGTTCATAAAACCTACCACAATTCCAATTTATCCAGATATCATTGAATAATATGCGTTAAACCCTACTGTACAACTGTAAAATCAATTAATTGAGTGTTGGTTACCTTGAAAAATGTATGGGCAAAGAATGAATCAAAAGGAATTGGCAAATGTAAAGAACAGACACCGAGAGTAGACCGCCGGCAATTTTATGTACTCCGTTTGACAGTAAGAGAAACACAACTAAGAGGTACTTGATATGTTCAGAGTATGACTAAAATCATAAAATACATTAACAAGTAATTTCATTTTGGGCTTTATCTATTGGGCCTAGAACATAAAATAATTAAATAAGCCCAGTAAGATATCTTTCTTGCTATGATAATCGTAATTAACTAACAAATAGCTATTGCATATCAATTGCTTGTCTTCGACGCCAATCTGACAATGTTGGTTGTAATGAAGGAGTTGGAAACAATAATATTAACATATCCCACAATGGTTCGTCGGAGTCTTTATAAGAATTTGATTGTTCATCCACCTATTTAAAAAACACACCAACAACAATAATATATATAACACATATGTTAAAATAACTTTTATAAAAAAATAAAATAAAAATAATTATAATAAACAACTTACATCCAACCAAAATTCTCATGTCTCTGTAGTCGCTACAATTGTAGTGAGGTCTCTATCCCATACGGAATGCCCCTTTGTGTTTATCATCATGGACCAGCAATCATGCCTAGATTTGAATGATGCAACTCGATGTGCAATATTTTTTGTGTCGTATTTTTTTGTGTAAAAATTTTGATTCAATTTCTGAGTAACATTCATAATAGCTTCATTGTTATCTAGTACTCCAAATTTCCAATTGCCAATTGATTTCTCACGCAACAAATAACGAGCAAGCGCATAATCAACTTCCGGCGTCTATAAACTATTATTTTCGCACCTCTCAAAATTGTTCTTTGGCTTCCAGGACCGAAGCATTTTTTTCTTTGAGTACATTTGTGATAATAATATAAATTGAGATAAATATTGGGTACTTATATAAGCCAAGACTAGTTATAGGTATCCACGTTTATTCTTTAGTATATCTTTATTATAGTAATGTATTAAAAGAAAAAAAATTACCTGAATGTCTTCTGATTTCGAAGCTAGTCAAAACATTAAAATTCAAATTGAGAAGGGGAAGAATAATAAAGCAAACCACATTACACAACAATTGTGGATAACTATTGTATTTTATATTAAAAAAAAAAGAAATTCAGAATAATGTCAATCGACCTATCAAATCACTGTGTGCAGTCTGTGCCCACACGCTACAGCCGAACACGGGACACATATATTAATATATAGTAATATGTATAATTTGGCGCAACCCACAATCTGATTCTGAAAGTATGTCAACAAAACAACTTCCAAGATAATTATAATGATGACATTTCAATATTAGTTGTACATTCTATAAAAAATAATCGTATTATTATTTAAGTCCAGCAAACATCTGAATCTGATGTTGAAATCAATTCATTAAAAAAATTTCATGTAATTGATAACATAACCAATAATATTTTATTTTTTCACAATTTAATTGATAACATATGCATATTCGAACATACCAAAAATTATTATCAATATCAAAACAAATTCATGTAATTTGTAAATGTGTAAATATATCTGACAAATATTGTTTATATACTTATTGAGATTAATATTACGAGAAAATCATTAATCAAATTGTTATTATGTAACACCCCGTCCCAAAATTAATAAGAAATAAATGAGTAAATGATTTATGAGTTTTCAATTATTTTAACAATGCTCTATGTTTCAAAAGATTTGATTTCAGGAAGACGGACGAGCATTCTGATCTTGGAGCACTCCTAGCACATAATAAAGAAATAAATGAAGTTTAAGGTTTGGTTAATTTTTGAACAAAAATTAAAAGATAACTAATTATTGCTATAAAATCAAGTAATTGATAAAATGCAATAGTTATTATAAGAGTCGATCCTTTTTAATTTAAAGTTGATTAACTAACCTAATTATATATAATCCCAAATATATGATCCATGTTTGTTAGCCCACTTTTATATTTTATAAGTCCAAATATATGTTCATTATATAGTCCACTTTTTTATTGAAAAGCCCAAAATATATATTTTCATAAATCCTAGAAATTATGTTACCTTCTACTTTACATATATGACAATGAGCACTCAATTTAATTATACATGCTACATTTATATACAATTATTTTTACTAAAATGTGGAATAGATTCTTATATTCTTTTAGAGTTTTGTTAAACCCAAAAACCTTTAGATATGAGATTATATGAGAGGCCCATTTATACATCCTTTATTAATTAGACTGATAGTACTATTTAATTTAGCTAAATTGGCCCATTTCATGAAAAGAAACCAACAACCCATTTCCCTTAAACACCATTGGATGTGTTGCTAGGAAGTTGCATATTTCACCTTTTAAAAATTATATATATATATATACATAAAATCCTAATTTATAGATACCGTTCTATTATCCAAATACGTATACTATATACATGCTGGTATACTACTATTCATACATACCGATATTTTATTTGGATTACATAATACATATGTATATACTGTTCATGTATACATCTCTTTCTATTATAAAATAGGAGCTTGCGGTAAGAATTATTTCACCCCTCATATTCTTCTCCTCTTAAATTCTGTCAAATTATCCAACCCATCATCTTCCTTCCTCCCTCATCTCATCGGCGCCGCCGCCCAACACGACGGAAAACAACCGCCGGCGACCTTCGCCGTGATACCCAACCCATACACCAAAATCATCCCCACAACACGGGTAATATAAATCCACAAACCGATCGTTCATATAACTCTTCATTTAAAAGTAATTTTAATTTAAAGTTTCAAAACTCACCGATCTAAAAATGCCACCATCGCACGGCCGCACAGTTGATCTCGATTCTGATACCAATGGAAAGCACTTGCCGTAGAGAACAAAAACCCTCAAATAATTTAACGATTGGACCCCAGGACGGCCATCTATTGCCACCGGAAAATTAAGGTTAAAAACTTAAAAACCCACTCACTCTAAAATTGAATCTATCTTGTTTGCTTTGCTGTTGAGTATGTAGATGTCTGTCTCATATCTTCACCTTCTTCGCTTGCGTCTGTGATAGAGAAGGAGAGTGTGTGTGTTTCTGGAAAAATGAAGAGAAAGAAGGGTGTGTGTGTATATATTGGTGTTGTGCGACTTTGTGTGATATATGTGTGTGCTGCGACTTTGTGTGTGTATATATTATAGTATACTATATATTATATTTATATAAGTGTTGGGGTGTTGTGTTTATAATTATTACTAAATTATTTATATTACTAATATTACTACTATTATACTACTCCCTCCGTCCCCAAAAAGTATGCTCGTTTTCCTTATTTGTCTGTCCCTTAAAAGTATGCTTATTCCTTTTAAGGAAATAACACTATACATCACACCTCAATTTCTACCCTTTTTATCATCACTTATTTATAATATATGCCACTCAATTTACCCACATTAATTCTTAAACTAATCCAATTAGAATACTTTTTGTACTTTAATACTTTTTGTACTTTTCTACTTTTTGTACTTTAATACTTTTTGTACTTTTCTACTTTTTGTATTTAAATAACAATTTTTTCTTAATACTTGTGCCCAACTCAATGAGCATACTTATTGGCGACGGAGGGAGTAATGTTTATGTTATATTGTTGGGAGATGAATTTAATAAAGATTTTGATTAGATCCCAGAACCCCTGAGTATGACATGTATCAGGACATCTTGATAGTATATGATCAGGATCAGGTTTCAATAGATATTAGAGATCAGGATTATCTGCACCATGTATAGTCAGCAGATATAGATCAGTGAAGTTTAATGTACTGAAGACTCAGAAGACCCTGAAAACTCAGAAGATCCTGAAGACTCTGAAGACTCAGAAGAATCCTGAATGTCCGAAGAATCCTGAAGACCCAAGATCCTGAAGACTGTTTTGTACTGAACAAAAAGGACCCTGAACCACTATCTTTATGAAATAGTGTTATGTTCATTCCTAGTAAAAACAAAAAGAATGTTAGACACTCGTGGACATTAAGGAACATATCAGATCAGAAAGGTCAACCTAAATAGAGCCGTTTTGCTTGTCTCTGCTCAAAGAAAGATTTCAACCAATGAGGAGGCAACAACAACGTACTTCACTGACACTGAAAGCGACATCTCACTGAAGAAATGTCAGGTCTGATATCTTCCAGTTCACAGAAGTTGGTGATTGGCTACATGGCCGCATATTTTCTAAAACATGCAAGGGGTGTGTTCAAACCCCAAAATAGGCGGTCATCTATAACAAGAAGAGGAAACTCTTGATGCTATCTCTTCCAACGGATAGTTTTTCAAGTGTGACCTTGGAGAAGTTGCCTATAAATACCAGTGACCTTCACCATTGAAAGGTTACGGGAAATCAAAGCAACTCCAGAGCTCATTCACATTCTTGCAAATTGAAGCACTCGAAAAACCCACGATTTCCCAAGTGTTTCACATTGAAGAGAGCTCATTTCACTAAGCCTAGATTTGATAGATATATCCAAAGCTTAGTAGAGATATCCTAACCTTTGCATTTGTTCTTATTGTAAAGGATATCTCACCCTAGTTGGAAACCAACCAAACCCAAACCCTTTGATAAGGGAGTTTGAGTATGTGTGATTTGTTGGTGAGTTAGAGTTGTAAAGAGTGAGTAAGCTGCAGGTTAGTCAGCCAGAAAACTCTAGAGAAGAAGTGAGTAAACTGTTTTAGACAGTCAGAAAGCTTGTGTGAGTTGAGTAAGTAAGCTGCAGTGAGTCAGCCAGAAAACTCAAGGTAGAAAAGTTAGTAAGCTGCAGTGAGTCAGCCTGAAAGCTTTAGGAGAAGTGAGTTAAGGAATTTCTCCGAAGATCAGAGAGAGTGGACGTAGGAGCTTGAGTCTCTGAACTACTATAGTTGTTGTGTTGTTTGCTCTCTGTTTTGCATTTTATATGTTGCATATCTTCACTGAAAGCATACTTTACTGATATTCAGTTGGAAACAATCCACTGAACTTGCATCAAATTGATCACATCCTTAACCACAATTTTATTAAAGGAAGAGATTTTTAGCAAGCTAAAACTAGTATAAACTTAGGGCCTATCTTTCCGCACTCTTGATAAGCCAGAACAGATAGTTACCAAACTGAACTAACTTTACTGAGTATTCAGTAAGATAATTATCTGATCCAAGCTTCTCAGGATCTCTGATAAAACTCAGGATCAGTTGGGCTAATCTGAAGCTTCTGAAAGCAGCTCAGGATCACTGTCTCAGTAGACTTTGACTCAGGGCGATTTGTGCTTCTCAGGACAAAATTCTCAGGACATCCTGACTCTTCTTGATCTCAGTAAAGAAAAGTTTAAAAATCACTGAACACGTGTATTCCCCCCCATACACGTGTAAGACTCGTTTACACCGGGACCAACAAGTGGTATCAGAGCAGTGGTTCATTTTGACCACTTGCTTCGGTAGCCATAGTCTATTTGCTGAAATACTTTGGTGGTCTATTGAATAGATCTTTTTTTTGCTAATATCTTACAAGGCTAATTCACCATGCCTTCTAAGAAACTTCCTATGTTCTCTGTTGAGAGCTATGACCTATGGAGATTAAGAATGCAGACACATCTGTATTCTAAGCATGAAAGAATGTGGAGAGTGGTTTCTGAAGGACCATTCAAATACACTGTTGTGAATCCCAGAATTACTGATACTGAGAGGAATGATCCCAGAGATGAATTTCCAAAACCTGATGACCAACTTACTCCTGATGAGAGAAAGTTAGTCAATTTGGACTACATTGCTAAAGATACTTTATACATCACTATTGATGATGGTGTTATGGGGATGATTTCTCACTGTGAAACTGCCAAAGAAATATGGGACACACTTGCTATCACGTGTCAAGGCACATATCATATTAAAGAGAACAAACTTTCTGTTGCTATTGGAAAGTTTGACAACTTTGAAATGGATGATGGTGAATCGATTGACAAACTAGAAGTCAGATTCACTAGCATTATGAATTATCTGAATGCTCTTGGAAAAAGATTCCCACAGAGAGAAGTAGCACTGAAAATTCTTAGAGGTTTATCTAAGAAATGGGATATACATGCTGTGGTGATTGAAAACACCAAGAATATTGATTCTATGCGATACCAACAAGTTTTCTCTGAACTGAAAGCTTATGACTTTCTGATAACTCACTTGCCAAAAATCAGGATGAGCAAGAGGATAAGCTAGTACTGATGGCAAGGAGGTTTGAAAGACTCAATAGAAGATTTGGAAATACAAGAAATACTATAAGAACAACAGGTACAGGAACAGGAATAACTCAGAAGCTGAGGACAGATCCACTGAGAAAAGGAAGGACCACAAAGCTGAAGGTTCCTCATCCAGAAAAAAAGACTCCAAGACCAAGGAGGAAAGTGATCAGGATGATGATACCAACAAATGCTACAACTGCCAGAAGAAAGGTCATTTTCAGTATGACTATCCTGAGCTGAGTCCCAAAGAAAGAAAGAGAGACAAGCAAAGAGAGACAAAAAGATCTCTAGCAAAAAGGCTATGATTGCTGAAGAAGAAGAACAATCTGAAGAAGGTTCTAGTTCTTCAGATGAAATATTCTCAGATAGTGACAGTGATGATGTCTGTCTTGTTGCTATGGAGGAGGTAAATTCTTCTATCTCTGTTGTTGCTCCTACACGAGCACCCGAGTTTTCGAGTTCAACTGTAACCAGTAACTTTGACCTGATGGATTCTTTTGAGAATCTTATGAATGACTATTCTGTGTTACAAGAACTGCTCATAGAAACTCAAGAGCAGAATAAGGAACTGACTGCTGAGAATCTGAAGTGGAAAAACTCTAATACTGATGAAATCACTTCTCAATTAATGGGAACTACTGATGAACTTGATGTTCTGAAAGTACAACTCTCAGAAAAAGAGAAAGTGATAGATACCCTGAATGGAAAATTAGAGAAATCCACTGAGGAGATTCATCTTATCAGAACTGAGTTCAATGACCTCCTTGAGAAGCATGAAACTCTAAAGAAAAGTGAGGATAGTGCGCAGAGAAAGTTAGCTCTATTGAATTCTGCATCTAAGGTAATAGATGAAATTCAGAGTTATCAAAGACCTGCAACTATAAAGGCTGGATTGGGATATAATCCAGGGGGAACCTCACAAGGTCTTCTGAATGCTGCTTCAAGTAGCACCAAGACTGTCTTTGTTAAATCGGTGGCATGTACTAATCTTCTTATCGAAGAACAGCCCAGTGTTTTAGATAAGGGTAAAGGACCTATGGTCTCAGGAAAACTGAATGTTCAGGAAAGAAAGCCCAAACCTCAGGAAAAGGCTAGAAAACCTGAACACTCAGTAGGAAATTTTCAGGCCAGTACTTCAAAGCCTCAGGCTAAGAATACCAACCTGAAGAGATCTGCACTGAACCATCAGAGGAATTTTCAGAAGAGAAACACTCAGCAAAGACATTCTCAACTGAAAAGACCACATCCTCAGATTACTAAAAGACCACAATTTCAGTACAGGCAACCTAAACCCCACTTGCCTAAGGGTAAAGGTTTCCTGAACCCAAGTCAGCAGAGACATAGACCAGCTGCACCAAGGCCAAGGCATTGGAACAAGAGGCCTGAACCCACCCAAGAAGAATTCCAATGCTCATGTTCATGCTAAGGCTGGCACTCATACACAGGGTACTGCCAAGGCACCTAGGGTGGTGAATGTGTATGTAGATGTTTATGGGAGACAAATCAGCCACTCTAAAGTAATTAGAGTTATCAGGCAGATTTGGGTTCCAAAAGGTACAACTAACCTGGTAGAACCCTACACAAAATGGGTACCTAAGAACTGATCTGTTTTTCAGGTGAAGGAAAAGGGCACTTAGCTGAATGAAGACAACATAGCCCTGATGAGTGGAAATGAAGTAGCTCCTGCTGCATGGTATCTGGTCAGTGGATGTTCAAGGCACATGACAGGATATAAACAAATACTCACTGACTATGTTGAGCAAAAAGGCCCGCAGATTACTTTTGGAGAGAATTCCAAAGGACAGACTGAAGGATATGAAACTCTTGAAGTGGATTCTGTTCATATCCATGGTGTTTCTTATGTGTCTGGTTTAAAGCATAATTTGCTTTCTATCAGTCAATTTTGTGACAAAGGATTCAGTGTTGAGTTCTCAAAGAACTTATGTTATGTAAAGGATAATGCTTCACAGCAAACATTATTGACTGGTACTAGGAAAGGGAATGTGTATCTTTCTGATTGGAAATTATCTCCTAAAGATACATGTTTGGTTGCAAAAAGTTCTACTGATACCAGTTGGCTGTGGCACAAAAGACTGAATCACTTAAACTTCAAAACCCTGAACAAACTTGCAAGATTAACACTTGTGAGAGGGTTACCCAATGAAGTATTCAGTAAAGATCATATATGTGATGCTTGTCAGAAAGGAAAATAAATCAGAGCATCATTCAAAAGCATAGTAGAGGTTTCTACTGACAGAATACTACAATTGTTACATATGGATCTATTTGGTCCAGTGACACCTGTAAGCACTAATGGCAGGAAATATACACTTGTGGTAGTTGATGACTACTCTAGATATACATGGGTCATATTCTTACTCAGTAAGAAAGAGACTCAGACAAAACTGCCTGAACTACTGAAAAGACTTAGTACTGAAAAGAATTTGAGTGTGGTCAAAATCAGATCAGACAAAGGCACTGAATTTATCAACCATATTATATCTGATTATTATGCAGCACATGGAATAGCTCATGAAACATCATCTGCAAGGACCCCACAACAAAATGGTGTTGCTGAAAGAAGGAATAGGACTCTGAAAGAAGCTGCAAGAACAATGATTGCTGAAGCTGATATTCCTAAGAGATTTTGGGCTGAAGCTATCAACACTGCATGCTACTCTCAGAACAGATCCATGCTGACAAAGAATCAAGGAAAAACACCTTATGAGCTCTGGAATGAAAGGAAGCCTCTTGTTTCTTTCTTTCGTGTGTTTGGTTGCAAGTGTTTCATACACAATAATGGTAAAAATCAGTTGAAAACTTTTGATAGCAAAGCTGATGAAGGAATATTCTTAGGATATTCTGAAGTCAGTAAAGCCTTCAGAGTTTACAACTGTAGGACTCTTATTGTGGAAGAAACACCTCATGTTGTTTTTGATGAATCTACTTGTGTTCAGAAGAAACAGAAACATGAATCAGGAGATCTGATCAAGAAAATCACCAGACTTATCCTGAAGAAGAATGATAAAACATCCAATGAGCCTGAAAAGAAGAAGTCAATCACTTTCTATGAATGGAGTAAATCAGACTCAGATAAAGAAGCTCAGGATGGAAATACTCAGAATGGTGAAACTCGGGGCAATAATTCTCCACTGAAGGAAAGCCAGCACACTGAAGCTGACCCATCTGAACATACACCAGTTCAGACTCAGGTATGTAATGCCAATGAAGATGTGGTCACAGCTGAGGCAAACTTTGAATCTATCAACCAAGGGGGAACAAATGTCTCTGACAATGTTCTGAATGGAATTTCCCCTGAGGAAGATGATTCACTCTCTCCTTTTCTGTTGTTCCCTGAGTTTGATGAATTACATGAACCTAACATTTCTGATGTTGAGGATACTACTGAAGGGGGAACCTCAAGGAGAAGATGGTTGGATAGTCATCCTACAAGTCAGATTGTGGGTGATCTATCAGAAGGTGTTAAAACAAGAAGGTTCCATGGAGAAAGTGCTTTGTTCTGCTGCTTACTATCTGAAAAAGAACCTACTGAGATTGAAGAAGCTCTTCAAGATTCATTCTGGATAATTGCTATGCAAGAGGAGCTGAATCAGTTCACAAGAAATGAAGTTTGGGAGCTGGTGGACAGACCCAAGAGGCACAATGTAATTGGAACTAAATGGGTGTTTAAGAATAAGAGAGATGAAAACAACAACATTGTAAGAAACAAGGCAAGACTAGTTGCACAAGGTTATTCCCAAGAAGAAGGCTTGGACTATGATGAAACCTTTGCACCTATTGCAGAAGACTAGAAGCCATCAGATTGTTTCTTGCATATGCTGCCCACATGAAATTCACAGTCTATCAGATGGATGTGAAAAGTGCATTTCTGAATGGTGTGCTTAAGGAAGAGGTTTATGTAGAACAACCTCCAGGATTTTGTCAGAATGACCAAGTTTACAGGCTCAGGAAAGCCTTGTATGGTCTGAAGCAAGCACCTAGAGCATGGTATGATACCCTTTCTCAATTTCTTACTGACCATGGTTTTATCAAAGGAACTGTTGATAGAACTCTGTTCAGGATAGAGGATGGGAAAGATATCCTACTAGTTCAGATTTATGTGAATGACATTATATTTGGTTCTCCAAATCATCAGATGTGTGAGAAGTTTTCTACTCTGATGAAAGGAAAGTTTGAGATGTCTATGATGGGGGAGATGAATTTGTTTCTGGGACTTCAGGTGAAACAGACTAAGGAAGGAATATTAATCAATCAAGCAAAATACACCAGAGATCTGATTGCAAAGTATGGTGTACAAAATTGCAATGAGATAGAATTCCTATGAATACTAACTACAAGATGGATCCTGATCCTGAAGGCAAGTCAGTAAATCATACTGATTATAGAGGGATCATTGGATCATTGCTATATCTCACAGCAAGCAGGCCTGATATTACCTTTGCTGTTGGGATATGTGAAAGATACCAAGCTAATCCTAAGGCTAGTCACATGGAGGCTGCCAAAAAGATTCTTAAATATCTTAAAGGCACTGTGAATAGAGGATTATAGTATCCAGCTGATGATAACCTTGAATTAACTGGTTACTCAGATGCTGATTATGGTGGATGTAGAATTGACAGGAAGTCTACTACAGGAACTTGTCAATTTCTTGGAAGTAAACTGATATCATGGTTTTCAAAGAAACAGACATCAGTAGCAACCAGTATTACTGAAGCTGAATACATGGCTGCAGGAAGCTGTTGTTCACAGATACTTTGGCTAAGACAACAATTAAGGGACTATAAGATTATAGCCAATGAAGTACCTATATTTTGTGACAATAATAGTGCAATTGCTATTACACAAAATCCGGTATTGCACACTAGATGTAAGCATGTTGATATCAGACATCACTTATCAGAGATCATGTTGAGAAGAAGGATATCAGATTGGAGAAGATTCATACTGATAAACAGAGAGCTGACATCTTGACTAAACCTTTGGCTGAATCAAGATTTCAGGAACAATCAGTTGAATTGGGTATGTTGGATCCAGGTGAATGAATTTCATTGAAGGGAGAAGTCCTTCAGGGGCATGTAGTTATTCAGGGGGAATAACTCAGGACAAAATTTTCTCAGGATGGAAACTGAGGCTCAGGACAAATTTTGTCAGGATCAATATTCAGTAAGGTTTATATATTCAAATAATCCTGAAGTTATATTGATACATGCATTACATTCAATGGCATTTATTATGCAATGAATTACTCAGTAATCATTTGAAATAAAAAACAAAAGGCCTGAACTGTTAAAGAGGGAAAGTCTTTGACTGAAAAAGACGAACAGTCGCCTCGATTTCCGAGAAACGTCCATTTGTCAACCTATAAACTGCTATTTGCCTATTATTCAGAAAAATAGCCAAAAATAGCCAATTTCTCGAGATTTTCTTTAAAACCCAGATTAAATCTCAACCACTCCTTATATTTTCGAGATGTAATCACAACCATTGATCTTTATTTCACAGATCATATATAAGCCAAATTTTAGCCCTCAATCGTTTATTTCCCACACTTAAACGATCAAAATTCCCAAAACCCTTCAACCTTCAAATCTTCAAATCCTCAAAATTCCAAAACCCTCAAATACTCTACCCAGAAATCGTCTAAACGATGGAATTCCCAAGCTATGCCATGATTAAAAATCTTGCCGAGATAGAATAACCATATTTTGAACATGTGGTGGCAATGGTTGATAATAAAGCAAATCATGTGGAAGAAAAAGCTCTGAATATGCTTCGGATGATTCGCTTATCATTTCTTGTAAGCAATATGCCAGAATTGGAGCTCGCACAGGAGGTGTTGTAGTTTGTAATCAACCTAAGTGAAGAAGACGATAGTGGATTGGTGTCGCAGTTGAGCTTCGACACTTATGCAAAGTCTAGGGCAGAGGTGGTTCGCACTATTAAGGTATCCCTATCCTTAGACGATATAAATTCTGCTTATGAATGAAATGATAGTGGAGAGGATCCTGCTCAATATATGGCGGGACGAGAGCAAGAAATTTTGGATAGATTTGCGGAAACTAAGGCAGAATTGAAAGGTGCATTGCACAAACGGTGTTTAAAGCCCAAATACCGAGTTTTAATCGACATTGTTGCAAAATGCTTGATGAGCACATCGGGAAGTCTTGAGCAGGTGAGCAGGAACAAGTTAAGGCTCATGGTTGCAATAGAGGATTCACCCTCTATAGACTTCAACTGGCTCAAATTCCTGGTGAACTGCATCCTTCATCAGAATGAGAAGCTGAAGTATGCTAAAGGCGCATTCACCAAGAATGGGAAAGTATTGTTTGGGACTAAGATTAGCTTTCTGATATAAACTCTGTCCCGAGAAGAAATGTTCTTGATGAGCGGTGTTGAGTTTTCAAGGACTCGCATCATGTTCAGGAAGCCAAAAGCCCAGAAGATGAAGGCAATAAGCCAAGGCTCGACGGTTCAGGAGGAACCTGAGGATCAGGACGAGTCTAGTACTGATCAGGATGATGTTGTAATTGTTGATATTGTCCAGAAATCAGTCAAGACAACACCAGTAAAACATCCTGATGCTTCAGGACAGGAAGAACGGAGGAAGAAAACCCTTGAATTACTGAAGGTAAAGAGGGAAACTGGAGACAAGCTGAAGACAAAGGCGTTGGCACCTCAGAAGAGAAAAAGACTTCAAACTATTACAAAGAAAAAGGCCAGTGATGCATAAGATGTTCAACCTGAGACTCAGCAAGGAATTAGATCTCCACTTCAGGTGCTTGCTCAAGCAGTAAAGAATGTTCAGGAGCAGGACACTGAAGAAAATGTATTCTCAGAAGTACTTGAAACCTCCCTGAGCACTGATAAAATATCTCAGGAGATTTTCAAGGGACCTCAGGAACAGACAGAATCTCAGGATCTGCTGAGTTTGGATAATCTCCTGAAAGAACCATTTCTTGATCCTACTGCACTACAACTTATTCAATCTGAGCCTGATATTCCAGATAGCCCTGAATTA
This sequence comes from Stenogyne calaminthoides, assembly GCA_037126765.1. Lineage (NCBI taxonomy): Eukaryota > Viridiplantae > Streptophyta > Magnoliopsida > Lamiales > Lamiaceae > Stenogyne > Stenogyne calaminthoides. The sequence goes on along the minus strand of JBBCBC010000008.1, from coordinate 16,739,551 downwards.
AAGAAAGGCGAAGCAGAAGAAACAGAATGGCGAAGCAAGGGGGAACGGTTCATCTTGGACAGATACCCTGAGTTGAATGCTTATCCTGACCTTCAGGATATTTTCTTCAGGCTCAGGACAATGGTTTATTTCCTGAACCAGACACTCCCGGAGATGCTGAACATAGCCTCCTTCAGAGGAGAAGAATGGTGGAGTGCTGAGACTGCTGATCTGATAGAATTCTCAGGGTTCAGAAAGACCAAGCTCCGAATGAAAGTGGCTGATTTTGATGAATTTGTGAAACAGAAATTAGCTGAAATGAGGAATGCTGAGACAGATGCATCCAGTTCTCATAATCAGGAAAGAGATAAGGATAAGGATGGAGAAGGTGAAAAAGAAGCTGAAAAGGAGAAACCAGCTGAGAAAGAAAAGAACCTGAGCAAACAAAAGAAACTCAGGAAACTATGGAAAAAGAAGCTGATACTGAGCAGACTGATACCAGACAACCTCAGACTGAAGTTAGCACTCTTCAGGAACCTTTTGGCACTGTTAAACATTATGCCGAAGTTACTGAAGTATCTATCTTTAAATCTGTTGTCTATGGTATGCAGACTGAGGCTCATTTGGAGCACCCAGCTCAGTTGGAGAATATTGTACTACCTCCAGTGATTGATTTTACCCAATCCTGGATGAACTGAAGAAAGTGGTACCAGTGGTGGAGAAAATGACAAAGATGGAGGAAATTTTGGCAAGTCAATCTCAAAAACTTGACAATCTGAACTCTTCATCTGATATGCTGCAAATTCAAACAACTCTCACAGACAAGTTGACTGCATTAGAAGAGAAGATCGATGGGGTAAATACAGAGCTCAATGCCAACATGAAGCAGATGTATCAGGACAGGACTGCTTATCTTGAAGCCAAACTGGTTGAGAAGAATGATCAAATGATCAAGACAGCTGTTGAGGAAATGAGCACTCTGCTCATGGTCAAGATGACAGAAATGATGCATGATGTCTTCTCAAAACAGTTTGCTCCTCTTTCGGATGAGTTCTCAATGGCCAAAAACTACATGATGAGGCTAGAAGATGAGCATGATCAGTTAGCTGGGGCAGTGCGAAGTATGGGCAAAGAACAATACTATATGGATAATGCATTGACCCAACTTCTCCCAAGGTATGATGCTAAAAAGGGGGAAAGGCCAGTTGCTGGCAAATTAGATGAGTTGTTGGCACAAACCTTGGAGAAGAAAGCTCAAAAAGAGGCTGAGGCAAAGAAAATCTTAGATGTCTTGAGTGAAATTGAGGTCACAGAAAAACTGAAGTTCAAAGAAGCTGAAAAACCTACTTTCACTCAGACATCTGAACAAATTACTCAGGATGTAATCATTGAAAAAATGAGTGATAGAAGGATGGTTGAAACAAGCAAGACAAGAGAAGAACAAGCTAGACCAAAAAAGAGAAAAGCAGTGGCTTTTGTTGAACCAGAAAGAAAGAAAGCAAAAGTTTCAAAGCCTACTCAGAGGAAACTGATTATGGAATTTGATGAATCTGAGGAAGAAACTGAAGAAGCTGAACCTGATACACAACCAAAGACTTTTGATACGAAGAAAACTCTGAAAGCACTACAGATTGAAAAAGAAAAGAGAACTGCTGCTTCTGTATCTGGTGCTCCTTTAATCAAGAAGAAAAAGGAAGAAGAGCAAAAGAGAAGGGGTGCTTGTTGCACCCGGTTTGATTACCGACGAACAAACTATTATTTTGATAATTTCCGATTAGCGAGATAGCGAAAGCAATAAAAGACACATGATTGATTACCCAATTCGTCCTGGAAATGGACTACGTCTGGGGGCACCAAGCCTGGATTATTTACTGTATTATTTCTGCCTAGGATTCTAAGATTTTCAATCCTTTACAAAGTACACTACATGTTATATTTATAGACGTAGATCTAGGGCTACAGTCTTCGTGGGCCTCACCACGTGGACTAACCTAGGGTTTCTTGGACCGCAAATCGCACTTACAGATACACATTCCCTGGTTATATCCCGAGAAATCCACCTCCTTAACTACTCGAATCTCTTCCATATTTATCTTCAATCAAGCTCGACACAGTCGACCCCGACTTCAGGATCCTACCAAGTCGCCTCACGACCTTCATGGCTCCCCACACTTCTAGCGACCTGCCAACCTTCCGAAGTCGCTCAAGACTTGCTCCAGCTGGATAGAACTCGGATAAAGTGCTAACCATAAGTCGGCCCAATTCCCAGCCTCAACTAAGTCGGGTTATTTCCCCTTACAACAATTGCCCCTCAAGATGAGGTCACAAGCTTGCCTTGGGATTTTATCTTGAACCGTTGATTTTTACCGACTTGTGGACAATTGATCTCGGGATCTATGCCCGAACCGCATTGCCATCCTTGGGGAGGCGAACTGTCACCACGATTCCTTGAATTGAGAGTGGGTATGACCGATCTGTCGTTATGGCCTGGCTGACAAGTGTCGTCATGGGCCGCGAGCTCGCCCAACCTACCGATGTGGTGTAGACCACGCGCTGCCCGTACGACTTTATTTCCTTTGGGGGGGTCCTGACTATATACATATTACATTTCGGCCCCCCTCCTCTATAAAAAGGGCGAGGGTTTTACGCATAAACCCTTTACCCTCAACCTTCGTGCGACTGAGCCTTCGCTCTAGAGTTTTCCGACATGCTTTCGTACTTCCGAACGAAGCTGAACCAGGTAATGCATTCGCCCTTTCTTCAACCTTCCTTTGGCTTTCAATTCACCATCTGCTCCCGCGCCACCTCGATTTCTGGCTTCGTCATCTTCGGATGACGATGATGTGGCCATAGCCCACCTTCGCCATCGTCCCGGCCCCGGCTCCGTCGCCCTCAACACGGGGGTGTCTTCATCTACCCGCGCCCCGATTGACCATAGGGATGAATGGGGTAATGACGACGATGAGTAATTCTTAGCGGAGTTGGAGGAAATCATTCACCTCCCCGCACTAAATCCCAGCCCCCTACGTGGCTCTGCATCAGAGGAGACGGCGACAACGGGTCCCTCCGACCCGGCCCGCAGGTATGGGTCCTTTGAACGGGTCTTCGATTACAACTCCTATCACCTTCGAGCTATATACAAGCGACCTGAGCGCAGCTATCGGAAGTCGGTCAAGTCGGACTTTGTGGCTTCTCAGGAAAAGAATCGGTCAGTGTTGTCCGATCAATACGTGCGATCCCTTCATCGCTTATACAAGGTGCCCCGGGACGTGCACTTTTATGGGGCGACCTCCGACGAAAGTGCCAACCAGCCACCGGCCGGGATGATAGCAGTGAACGAACATACCATGGAGGCCGGGATTAGATTCCCGTTGCACCCGACCATTTCTCACCTGCTCGCGGCTTGGAACCAAAGCCTTACGCAAATAACCCCAAACGACTGGAGTTACATTCTCTCCACCATAACTGTGCTGGGCTGGCTGGGTTATATTAGTTGCCGAACCCCGGAGAAATATATTTTATGATGACGCCCATTGCCCAAGCCGGTGGCTACAATGCCGTGCGACTTCGTCGGGGCAGGGAGCTCGTGAGCGGGATCCCTAACAAAATCGATGGTTGGCACATGAATTGGTGGTTCGTTGGAGGGGTGTGGGAGTCCGTGAACCCTTCAAGCACTCTGCCCATACACGTCCCGACAGATTATGTGAACCGAGTAGAACACGGTAAATCTTACGCTCATTGTTCCGAAGTCGTACTGATCTAATTCTCATTTTCTTTTACAGTGTTCACGCCTAAAAAATCCGACCTGTATTGGGACTTCTTGGAGGCCTTCAATCTAGTCCGTGATACCCCTCCAAGCTGCCGGGACGTCAATGCCCTGAACTCTGAGCTCGACCGTCTCAAGGCCGGCTTATACACGTACCCGCATCATTTGAAGATCCCTTGTAAGTATCCTCACCTCGTGACAATCAACTTTTCGTTGTCGACCTATTTGACCGACTGCAATTTCATTATCTTTGCAGACCCCAATATCCCCATTTAGCAAAGCCAGCCCCCTGCGGACGTTATGGCCTCCCGCAAGAAATCTGTTCTTAAGCAGATGAGGCGAGTGGTGACGTCTGAGGTCGCTCCTCCGGAATTGACCCCCGTGGAGGCCGCTCCTCCAAGTTCGGACCCTGCCGGCTCCTTCGCCGTTGACAAGGGTAAGAGGAAAGTTGCAGATCCGACTCCGCCCACTTCCGAGCCTGCTCGGAAGAAAGTGAGGGAGGAGATCATGATCTACCAGTCGGAAATCAATAGGGGGCTGGGGAGGTCTAACCGGGTCCGTCCCACGTCTCAACTGGCTACATCCATCCCACTCCCACCGCCACCCGCCTCGCGACTGGCCTCCCCCAGTACCTCGGCCCGGAGAAGAGGTCGCCACAAAGATGATAAATCCTATCTAGGCTGGGATGTGGCCCGGGTAGATGAGTAAGTCCTCGTCCCGTTCTTCCAAATTCCCCCTTCTTTTCGGTACAATGATGGTTTATCCTTTTTTCAGCCCCGACTACGGGCCAGCCGAGTTTTCTCCAGAGGTGGTTAGCTTTCTCCGGTGTTCACCGTTCCAACTGGACGAGATCCCTGAGAAATGGCCCGGTTACCTCTCCCGCAGCCTGCGGAATCTCTCCCGGGGGTGGACTCGTACTGATCATGCCAACGCCCGTCGCCAGAAGGTGACTGGCAACCTGTACTCAACCATGGTCCATTCCCAAAAAGCGTCCTTGTTCCTGGAGAAATCTAGTGCCCAGCTGGAGACTGAGCTCAGGCACCTCCGGGAGTCGCGAGCCCGGGTTGCTGATCAGGCGAAGTCGTTCCTGGCGGCAGCCGAGGCTCAGAAAGACCTGGAGAGATCCAAGTTAGAGAACCTTCTGTGGATCTCGACCCTTGAAGGTCGCTTGGCTGAAGCCGAGGGTGGGTTGGCCACCGAGAGATTGAGGTCAGTTCATGCGAAAGGGCGGTAGGTTGAGGCGGAGGCCGCGTTGGCGGCCGAGAAGTTAAAGACGGCCCGGGCGGAGGAGAAATTGGCCGAAGTGGAGGCCGACCTGGTCGGGGTGAAGGCGGAGCTGGTCGAAATTAAGGGGGAGCTGGATACCAGGGAAGCCCAGTTTAAGGCCGCTGAGGAGGTGAACGCCAACTTTGCGTTCGTGATGGCATTCGCGGGTGCTATCCGGATTTGCCATAAGGAGAACCCCTCCGGCGACCTCAGCGGGCTTGTCGCCGAGCTCACAGCATATGTCTGTGACAACCCCCTGGCTCCCGACGTCCTGCTAGAGATCAAGGACCTGGAGGGCATGGGAATCGATCTTTCTTTCTTCCCTGATCCCAGTCGGCTCGTGCACCCCCTCCCAGATCCTGAGGAGGTTGACCCCTCTGCTGTGATATCTTCTGAACCCCGCGTGGAGGAGGTGCCGGGCTTGGAAGTCGCTCCCTCCGCTGTTGTCGCTCCCTCCGAGCCTATTGTGGAGGAGGTGCCGAGCTCGTAGGTGGTTCCCCCAGCAGTTGATGTGCCTTCTGAGCTCATTGTGGGGAAGGTGTCGAGCTCAGAGGTTGACCCATCGGCTCTTACACAGCAGGACCCTCCCTTCGGGACGGTAAAAAACCCTCCCTCAACTGCCCCTGTGGAAAAGGATTGACGATGTCACCCTACCGGTCACTTTTTATTTTTCTTTTTATCATTGTACTGGCTTTCGGGCCTAGATTTATAATGCACAGCCTCCCGACCTTTGGGTCCTTTATCAATGAAAGAAGTTATTTTGTTCTGTCTCATCTGGTGCTCATCTTATTATAAAATAAAACTCCCATATTTCATCCCCCCCAAGTCGAGGTCGTAAGCTCGTCTTGAGGCCTTAACTTGAACTCGTACTTCCTATCGACCTCTAATAGGTCGGACTCAGGAAATGTGCCTACGCCAAAATTTCCTCCACGGGGAGGTGGACCATTGCCTCAATTTTCGCCTCAATTTTGACCAGATCCGAATGATGGTGTGATGTTTGCCATAAGTTAGACCAACCCCAGAGGTGTAATTATTTGCTTTCGTCTTGCGGCGCCGATTTCATCCCTATAAAATTTGCAGCTTGGATCTATAAATAGGGCGGGATTTCGGGTGGATAATGCGCATTATCCCCCTCTGATCCCCTCATATATCATTCTCAAACTTAGTGTGGGCAACTCCGGTGAACTTCCCTCTCTGAGGTACCCTCCGGCGATGGGCTTCACCTGCTCTGTGCTTCTGGCTTTTGTCACTCAGTCCGTCCCTGAGTTCCCCCATTTCTGATGTTGCCTTCATCGGAGGATGACCATACGGCCATTGCCAAGCTTTGCTACCACCCGGGTGGTGGGCCTGCCGCCACCATGATGGAGGTGCCCCGGGCCCTCTGCGCTTTAGGCGTCGATCGTGATGACGGGGTTAGTGGTGATGGGTGTTTTCTGGCATGTAGGGATTTTGTATTGTATATGCGAATCCGAAGCCAAAATGCCCTTCACAATCCCTTGAATTTTTTGCGCCACATGTATGACACTCGCGCTCATTTAACGCAGGAGGTCCCATTGCAGCATCTGACACTTCTCAGATGTTAACACATCCTTTTCTGATAATTTTGCAGCATCTTCCTCAGCGACCTCCGCATCCGAGAGCCGCTACTTGGATAACAACATAGTACAGACCAAGTCACTAGCTCGATTGGGTCCATAGTATAGACCAAGTCGCTAGCTCGAGTAGCGCCGCAGTATAGACCTAGTCATTAGCTCAATTCCGAAAAATGTATTGTATTGGAATGCTTCTTTTTACCGATCTCCGGGTCTATTGTAATCGGGTTCTCCCCGACCTCCGGATCTTTATCAATGAAATTCTCCTTTTTAATTCCTTTTTGTGTTGACTTGATTTCCTTATGCAACTTTTGCTTAGTCCTTGTCGTCTTATTTTCTATGCGACTTGTTTCTTGGACATTTGTGTAATCGTCTTACAAAGTCGGGGGATGACCGCACCGCTAGGGTGGCGGTCTAGGCTCCGATATTTCTAAAGTCATACCTTAGGTTCGCATGTTATCAGTCATGTCTTTTATGCGACCTGCATGTTATCGATCATGTCTTTCATGTGACCTGCATGTTATCGATCATGTCTTTCATGTGGCATGCATTTCATCGATCATATGCTTTTCGTGCGACCCGCTTAGTTTCTACACATAGAAATGTTTTCTTTTAAACAGAATAGAGAATTAATGATACCAACAATATTCGTTTACAGCGGTGTGATCAGTACAAAGGTGTAAATCTATTGATAGTATTTCTTCAGGTGAGTTGCATTCCATGGGTACTGGGCCTTGGTCCCATCTGCTTTCTCGAGCTCGTATGCCCCATTTGGGAGGACTTTCGATATCTAGAATGGGCCCTCCCAGTTTGGACCGAGGGCACCTCTTGTGTTCACGAGTATCTTCTTTAGAGTTGTAATACTTCTCCGACCTCTGCTTGTATCTGGCATTTCTCATGTTAGCCTCCAATCGCCTTTCTTCGAGTAGGTCGAGGTTCCTTTCTAGGGCCTCGTCGTTATGGTCGAAAGCGACCTGGCTGGTTCGGAAGGTCGGGAAATCGACTTCCGCGGGCACAACTGCCTTAGTTCCGAAAGCTAGCAAGTAAGGGGTTTCGCCCGTTGAGTTTCTGCAGGTCGTTCTGTATAACCACAGCACATCTGGAAGCTTACTAGCCCATTTCCCTTTTCCCCCCTCGATCTTGGCCTTGAGCATGTGCTTTATGATTTTGTTCACGGCCTCGACCTGACCGTTTGATTGAGGGTGGTATGGGGTAGAGAACAACTTTGTGATCTTCCACTTTTTGAAGAATGCATCGATCTTAATACCGTCGAACTGCATTCCATTGTCTGATATGATCACCTGAGGTAGTCCGAACCTACAGATAATGTTTCGCCATATGAACCTGATGACATGATCTTGGTCTATGGTTGCCAATGCCTCAGCCTCGGCCCATTTTGTGAAGTAATCCGCTGCTACCAGGGCATACTTGACTGATCCCGGGGCTGTTGGGAGCGGCCCAATGATGTCTATCCCCCACTTTGCAAAAGGCCAACGACTAAGGATGCTTGTGAGCTCTTCTGGTGCGATTTTGATGGAGGGAGCAGAGATCTGACATTTGTGGCATTTGCGGGCGAAAACGATGGCATCGGCCCTTAAGGTTGGCAAAAAATATCCCTGCCTTGTGGTTTTGTGGGCCAACGACTCCCCCAGTGTGGTTTCCGCATGCCCCTTCGTGTATTTCTCGAAGAATGGTTTGACCTTGTTCAGGCGTAATACATAGAAGTAGGGGTATGTCGAAGCCTCGCTTGTACAACTCCCCGCTGATCATTATGTATCGTATGGCCCGTAACTGCAACTGTTGAGCCTGGACGCGATCGGGTGGCAGGAGGCCGCTTATCAAGTATTCCATGATGGGTGTCATCCAGTTCGACACCGGGGTCTCCAATGTTGTTACGGTCATTTGTGCGGTGGAGGGGTGGGAAAGTGTCGTGATGGTGACTTCCCTCATATCCGATGATCCCTCGGAGGTCGCCAGCCGGGCCAGAGTATTAGCTCACGAGTTCTGCTCTCTCGGTATCAGCTTGACATGGATCTGTGTGAACTTCAGGCACAGTGTCTTTACAATTTCCTGATAGGCTGCCATCCTATCATCCCTAGCCTCGTACTTCCCCGAAACTTGGCAGGCCACGAGCTGGGAGTCGGTGTGGACCTGCAGTCTCTTGACGCCTATGGCAGTTGCCATTTCTAAGCCGCTGATGAGCGCCTCATATTCGGCCTCATTATTCGTTGCGGGAAAATCAAAGGTAATGGCGTTCTGGAATGAGATCCCCTCAGGGCTCATTAAGACTAGGCCGGCACCCAACTTTTGAGAGGTCGCTGACCCATCTACGAATAGCTCCCACGGCAAACCGCTCGAATTCTCTGCTTCAGAAGGGAATGTAAGCTCCACTAGGAAATCGGCCAGAGCTTGGGCCTTAACTACAGGCCGTGGCGTATAAGTCACACTATATTGCCCGACCTCAATGGCCCATTTGAGACATCGGCCTAAAGTGTCTGGTCAGTGGAGCACGTTTCACAGCGGCAGGGAAGTGAGAGCCTTGACCTAGTGATCGAAAAAGTAAGGCCTCAGTTTCCTCACACTCATGACTAATGCGTATGCCAGCTTCTCTAGCGATGGGTAGCGTTGCTCAGTCTCGTTCAATGTCTGGCTGACAAAGTAAATGGGCAGGTGGATCTGGCCCTCGACTCGAACTAATACTGCGCTCAAGGCAGTCTCCGAGGCCGCGAGATACAGGAATAACTTCTCTCCCGGGACATGTTTGGACAGTATGCTCACATCCGCCAGGTAGGCTTTGATTTTTTCGAAGGTATCCTGGCTTTCGGGTGTCCATTCGAACTTTGCTTTCGTACGGATCGTGTCGAACATCGGCTTGCATTTGTCCCCCATCCGGGAGATGAACTTGCTTAGTGCGGCCAGGCATCCCGTGAGTCTCTGAACCTCCTTCACATTTCGGGGTGCCCCCATATCCAATACGGCCTTGACCTTCCCTGGATTTGCCTCGATCCCCCGCTTACTGACCAGATGTCCTAAGAACTTCCCCGACTCCACTCCAAAGTTACACTTCTTGGGGTTAAGTCTCATATTAAACTTCCTGAGGATATCGAAGGTCTGTGCGAGATGAGATAGGTGATCCTTCTTTTTTAAACTCTTGACGATAATATCATCGACATACACTTCTATAGATTTCTCGATTTGATCGGCAAACATATGGTTGACAAGCCTTTGGTAGGTTGCCCCTGCGTTCTTCAAGCCGAACGACATTCTCTTCCAGCAATATAGGTTTTTCTCGGTCAGAAAAGAGGTGTGTTGTCGATCTGGTTCATGCATGTCTATTTGGTGATAACCCACGAAAGCGTCCATGAACGACATCATCTCGTGCCCAGCCGTGTTATCTATCAGGTGGTCGATGTGCGGCATGGGAAAGAAATCTTTTGGGCAGGCCTCATTGAGGTCGGTGAAGTCGATACAAAACCGCCAGGTTCCGTTGGACTTTTTTACCAGTACTGCATTGGCCACCCACTGCGGCTGGTCGGCCTGCATGATTAGGTCGCTATCCAGCAGCTTCTTTACCTCTTCGGCCAAAGCGGCATATTTCTCGGGGCCAAATTTCCGCCTTTTCTGGGCAACCGGCCTCCAAGATGGGTCAATATGAAGTCGGTGACACGTGACCTCTGGATCTATTCCCACCATGTCCTTGTGCGACCAGGCGAAGACATCCAAGTTCTTTTTGAGAAAGTCGATCACTTCCCCCTTCAGGTCGTTCGGTATTTTGGAGCCGATAATGACTTCCAGATCCGGGCGAGTTGGATCTATCTTGACTTTCTAGAGTTCTTCCCCCGGGATGGCCCTTGGGCCCCCTTGTCGGGGGTCATTGATCTCGGCCTCGATTAGGAATTCATCGGGCTCGTGCCCCATTCTTGGATCGAGGTCGCAGTAGGTTCTTTTCTGCTTGCTTTCCTTATTTAATTCCTCACCTTGTTCATTGCTATCTATTACAAATGTTTGTTTGATAGGTATTGGTGCGGAATTGAAAAGAGACAAAGAGTAAATCAAACAACCTCTAGCATCGACTTGGTCGCCCTTAACGGTGCCGACCAACCCACTCTTGGTGGGGAATTTCACACAAAAATAGAAAGTAGAGGATGCAACCTCAAATTCATGTTCAAAAGGCCTCCCCAGGAAACCATTATATGAGCTGGGGAGGTCGACTACCAGAAAATCTAACAACCTAGTCGCCCTAACTTCGCTATTCAGGGTGGAGACCAGCTCGACGGCCAGTCGGATTATCCCGGTGGGCCTTACAGTAGCGTCACCAAACCCCTTCACGACGTGGTCGTACGGGGTGATATAGGCATCGTAGTCCCCGAGCTGGTCCAGGGTTTTCTTGAAGAGGATGTTGCAGAAGGCACCCCCATCGACCAGAAGTCGGCACACTGTAGTTCCCATGATGTTGGCCCGGATCACCAGGGGGTCGACGTTGGGGTAAACCACTCCAGCCTTGTCCTTTTCTCCGAACTCGATCATGCTGGACTCCACCCCCAAGGCAAGGACGGGTAACACCATCTTCCGGGCGTTCTCCATTTCCCTCACTTCAGCCTTCATCTTTCGCTTGGAGGAGCAGCTGGAGGTCAGTCCCCCGACTGTCCCTAGGGGAGGAGAGAGGGTGTGTATCATGCGATCTCCTGCATTTTCAGGTATGGGCGGGATAGATCGCTCCCCCTGCCTCGCTCCCTGGTTATCATTTCTGAGGTTGCGCTCTCCTTGCTGACGACCTCTCGGAGCCTGATCGCCATTCTTCTGAGGTCGTTTGATGAATTCGTCAAGAAGGCCATCCTCGTACAACCTCCAGAGTTGGGGCAATAGGTCTTTGCACTCGCTGGTATAGTGTCCGGTCTGCTCGTGAAAGTGGCAATACTTGTAGGGGTTCTGTTTGCCATTATTCTTTACCGGGCGTGGTGGGAGGAGTAATTCCCGCTCTCGGATCTGGGTGAAGATGTGTCCGGGAGTCATGCCCAGTGCATCCATCAACTTCACCGGAATGCTCTCCTCGAAGGGCTTGACACTTCCTGGCGGCTTGTACTGTGAGGCGGCCTTCTTGGAGCTTTTCTTGGGCTCTGCGACCTCCTTAGCCTCGGAGAGTCGGGATTCCAGGAGCTCCGCTGTATGTATCAAATCGCTAGCCCTCCTCCGGAAGTCGGCGTAACTAGTCCTGTCGGTTAGTCATCTTGTTTGCCACGTTTTGTCCTTCTTGGGCGGAGACAGCCCCCATCAGTTTCGCTTCATCCCCAATAGGGTCTCCTTCCAAAATCAGCTTGTCGATCCTCTCAATATAGGACCGATCAGATTCAGTATCCCCCTGCTTGGTGTTCATCAGGTGCTGCTTGGTCGCGGGTCGGGGCTCCCAGCGATAAAAGTGTGTCGAGAAATAAAGGCGAAATTTGCTCAAAAGTGTCCACCGATAGGGCTGGCAGAGAGGTGAACCATTGGTGAGCTTGGTCGCTCAGGGTCAGAGAAAAAAGCCGACACTTGGTGGCATCAGTGGCACCCATGGAGGCCATGTACAAGTTGTATTTCGCTACATGGACCCTCGGGTCCGTGTTTCCACTATAGCGATCCAAGGTTGCGACATTAATCTTCCTCTGGATGGCCGCCAAAGTGACCAGAGTTCCGAGCAGGGAGTCTAGGATGGCAAGGAAAGGGTCCTACCCCACTGGCCCACTCCGACTCTCCATGCGCTCCATCAGTTGTTGGACCATGCGGGTTAGTCTTTGCGACACCGTGCGTCGTGGTTGTCTCTTGTTGCTTTCATTGTCGAAGTCTTGGCGGTTCGGTCGATCCCCTTGGCATGTCGTTGTGGTGGAGATTCAGCGCCAGGGCTAGGTCGCGCTCTATCTGATCAGCTCGCCGAGGCTCGGATTGCGCCTCATCTTCGACGATCCTTGGGGCTTTTTGGGCTCCCAGGTCTCCTAGTCGGCCGAACACGTTGTTCGACCCCGCCGGTTTTCTGAGGAGTTGGCGATTGCGGATCAAGGCATGGCTTGCCGGATCATAGGCCGGTTAACTCTTTGAATGTCCTTCCGGCTCTTTGTTCCTTCCGGTGGTGGTCGGTCCCTGGGGCGACCCTCTTTGGGGGACCTGCACATTCTCATCATTGAACGCAAGGCGTTTTTTGTTGAGGACGGCCATTACGGCCTTTGCGTCCTCTGGGTTCTGCACCAAGTTCCACCAGTCAGGAGTCTTCACCGGGCTTGGTTGGCGAGCGGGATGTGAGCCAGTGTGATGAGAGCTCATAGAGGCCTCGTGCCCCTCTCGGGCGTCCAACTCTTACCCGTCAGGATTACCTTGATTGCCTGCCATCAATATTGATCGGAAATGAGATGGGTTTTCCTTCGAAAAAAGTTATATCTCAGGAATGCTTTCCCATAGACTGCGCCAATTGTTGCACCCGGTTTGATTACCGACGAACAAACTATTATTTTGATAATTTCCGATTAGTGGGATAGCGAAAGCAATAATAGACACACGATTGATATCCCAGTTCGTCCTGGAAATGGACTACGTCTGGGGGCACCAAACCAGGATTATTTACTGTATTATTTCTGCCTAGGATTCTAAGATTTTCGATCCTTTACAAAGTACATTACAGGTTATATTTATAGACGTAGATCTAGGGCTACAGTCTTCGTGTGCCTCGCCTCGTGGACCAACCTAGGGTTTCCTTTCTTGGACCGCAAGTCGCGCTTACAAATACACATTCCCCGGTTATATCCCGACAAATCCGCCTCCTTAACTACTCGAATCTATTCCATATTTATCTTCAATCAAGCTCGGGACACAGTCGGCCCCGACTTCCGGATCCTACCAAGTCGCCTCGCGACCTTCATGGCTCCCCACACTTCTAGCGACCTGCCAACCTTCCGAAGTCGCTCAAGACTTGCTCCAGCTAGATAGTACTCGGATAAAGTGCTGACCATAAGTCGGCCCAATTCCCGGCCTCCACTAAGTCAGATTATTTCCCCTTACAACAGTGCTTTCAAGAAATTCATTAACAAAAGGAGAGGCACTGAGAAGACTCAGAAATGGCCGCACATTGATTGATGGATACCATTACAAATCAATGATGCATGGGATGAAATTAAGAGAACCTTCTGGTTCTATTATGAGATTCTGAGGGAATGGAGAGGGAGCAGCTCAGACAAAAATGAGGCATTCATTGAATATTTGCTGACATTCTATCCTGAGTATCTGTAGAAGTGGATCAATCTGGCAGATGAAGGCAATACTCAGATTGTTGCTCCAGGGCAACACATGTACCCTGCTCCAAGATTTGAGAATGGCTATGTGAATGAGGTTGGCATCTCTCAAGAAATTACTCAGTATGCCATCCATCTAGGCATAACAGGAAACAACCATGATATTATCAAAGAAAGAGATGAACTGAAGAATAGGTACTTTGGGATGTTCAACTTGGAAGTACCTAAAGATGAGATTGAAGAAGATTGAAGAAGACTGAAGTATATCTCTTATGTTTTTCATTGTAATATGTAATTCTCATCCTTCATCAATGAAAAATTTATCTTTTGTGATCAATTAAGATAATATCTCATTATCTTTTTACATGTCTTTAATTATCTGGTATGCCATTTGAATGTAATAGATAACTGAAACCTGATTGATAGGTTAGGTTTTATTTTATGTAACAAGATGGTTTTGGCATCATCAAAAAGGGGGAAATTGTTGGGAGATGAATTTAATAAAGATTTTGATTAGATTCCAAAACCCCTGAGTATGACATGTATTAGGACATCTTGATAGTATAGGATCAGGATCAGGTTTCAATAGATATTAGAGATCAGGATTATCGGCACCATGTATAGTCAGCAGATATAGATTAGGGAAGTTTAATGTACTGAAGACTCAGAAGACCTTGAAGACTCAGAAGATCCTGAAGACTCATAAGACCCTGAAGACTCAGAAGACTCTAAAGACTCAGAAGAATCCTGAATGTCCGAAGAATCCTGAAGACTCAAGATCCTGAAGACTGTTTTGTACTGAACAAAAAGGACCCTGAACCACTATCTTTATGAAATAGTGTTATGTTCATTCCTAGTACAAACAAAAAGAATGTTAGACACTCATGGACATTAAGGAACATAACAGATCAGAAAGGTCAACCTAAATAGAGCCGTTTTGCTTGTCTCTGCTCAAAGAAAGATTTCAACCAATGAGGAGGCAACAACAACGTACTTCACTGACACTGAAAGCGACATCTCACTGAAGAAATGTCAGGTCTGATATCTTCCAGTTCACAGAAGTTGGTGATTGGCTACATGGCCGCATATTTCCTAAAACATGCAAGGGTGTGTTCAAACCCCAAAATAGTCGTTCATCAATAACAAGAAGAGGAAACTCTTGATGCTATCTCTTCCAGCGGATAGTTTTTCAAGTGTGACCTTGGAGAAGTTGCCTATAAATTCCAGTGACCTTCACCATTGAAAGGTTACGGGAAATCAAAGCAACTCCAGAGCTCATTCGTATTCTTGCAAATTGAAGCACTCGAAAAACCCAAGATTTCCCACGTGTTTCGCATTGAAGAGAGCTCATTTCACTAAGCCTAGATTTGATAGATATATCCAAAGCTTAGTAGAGATATCCTAACCTTTGCATTTGTTCTTATTGTAAAGGATATCCTACCCTAGTTGGAAACCAACCAAACCCAAACCCTTTGATAAGGAAGTTTGAGTATGTGTGATTTTTGGTGAGTTAGAGTTGTAAAGAGTGAGTAAGCTGCAGGTTAGTCAGCCATAAAACTTTAGAGAAGAAGTGAGTAAACTATTTTAGACAGTCAGGAAGCTTGTGTGAGTTGAGTAAGTAAGCTGCAGTGAGTCAGCCAGAAAACTCAAGGTAGAAAAGTTAGTAAGCTGCAGTGAGTCAGCCTGAAATCTTTTGGAGAAGTGAGTTAAGGAATTTCTCTGAAGATCAGAGAGAGTGGACGTAGGAGCTTGAGTCTCTGAACCACTATAATTGCTGTGTTGTTTGCTCTCTGTTTTGCATTTTATATGTTGCATATCTTCACTGAAAGCATACTTTACTGATATTCAGTTGGAAACAATCCACTGAACTTGCATCAAATTGATCACAGCCTTAACCACGATTTTATTAAAGGAAGAGATTTTCAGCAAGCTAAAACGAGTATAAACTTAGGCCCTATCTTTCCATACTCTTGATAAGCTAGAACAGATAGTTACCAAACTGAACTAACTCTACTGAGTATTCAGTAAGATAATTATCTGATCCAATCTTCTCAGGATCTCTGATAAAACTCAGGATCAGTTTGGCTAATCTGAAGCTTCTGAAAGTAGCTCACGATCACTGTCTCGGTAGACTTTGACTCAGGGCGATTTGTGCTTCTCAGGACATCCTGACCCTTCTGATCTCAGTAAAGAAAAGTTTAAAAATTACTGAACACTTGTATTCCTCCCCATACACGTGTAAGACTCCAATTGGTATACGTGGATCCTTAGACAAGAATGTATCTGACGTAATAGTAGAGTTGGGTCATTTCTTCCAACGCTTGTGTTGTAGGAAATTGAAGAGGTCTGAGTTGCTAAAAATGGGAGAAGATATCAACTTGATCTTGTGTAAACTTGAACAGATTTATCCTCCTGCCTTTTTTGACGTCATGGTACATTTATCTTCTCATTTACTTAGAGAAGCATTACTTGGTGGACCAGTTCAATTTAGATGGATGTATCCAATCGAGAGGTTGTATTTGGATCGATATTTATTTTTATGTATACTTATTTCACACTAACGTAATAATAACATGTTATTTCTTTTTGTGCAGATCATTATGTGTGTTGAAGCAAAGTGTGCGTAATAAATCTCATCCTGAAGGGTCGGTTGCTGAGGCGTACATTGCGAGGGAGTGCTTAACCTTCTACTCAATGTACTTGAGGGGAATTGAGACTAGATTTAATAGAGATGAGCGAAACAATGATATAGGAACTGATGATAGTCTATGGATCTTCAGTAAAAAAATGTCGTCATCTTGGGGCAGCTGATTATGTTCAATTATCGGAGGATGAGTACAACGACATGCAATGGTTTGTTTACCAAAATTGCGACAAGATAGAACCATTGGTTGGGTAAGTTGATTACGTATTCTGTAAACTTGTTGAGGATTTTGAAAAGTATTTTTCAAATTAGCAAACTTGCAATGATATTTTTTTATTGTAGGAAGCACAAGCAAGAACTTCTGTTGGACAGTTGTACCAACATAGATCAAGATCACAAGCGAAAGTTTCCTACATGGTTCAAAAAATGTGTAAGACAGCGAAGCATTCAATTTTTTAAATTTTTTTTGCAATTACATAATGTTTTTCTTACATCTAATTATTTATTCAATTTCACATATTTTTTTCCAGTTGAGTCAAATTTATAATGCTGAACCATCAGATGTAAATGAGTCTATTTATTCTCTTGCTTGTGCGACTAATAGGCTGGTAAGGAAATACACTGGATGCATTGTGAATGGGGTGAGATTTCTCACTATAGAGCGTGATGGTCGTCTTAAGAGTCAAAATAGTGGGATTGTTATAGAAGGGAATCATGGTGATGAGAACATTGATTTCTTTGGTATTTTGACGGATATATTTTATCTAGACTATGTGAAGAATAGACATATTACTATATTCACGTGTGAATGGTTTGATCAAGGGAGGAAAAGGGGAACATGGATACGAAATGAAGGAAATATAACAAGTATTAGAGTAACAGGGAAATGGTATGAGAATGATCCTTTTATACTGGCTGATCAAGCGAGATAAGTCTTCTACATTAATGATCCCAAATTAGGAGGTGATTGGCGAGTAGTGCAACTAGTCCAGCATAGACATATATATGATGTTTGTAGGTCCCGAACGAGTTTTGTGAGGGCAGAAGTCTAGAGGGGAGGGGTGAATAGACTTCTGAAAAAAATTTCGTGCAAGATCAGGTGTGAAAGCAAGTTGCCTGATCAGAGTGTGAGTGAATTAGTTTGGACTGATATCCAACTTACTGATCACCTGGTGACAGATCAGTTCGGTGTCAATCAGTTTAACTGATGTGCGGAAGCAAGTTTTAACCCGTGTGAAAAACAAGTTTTATAGAATCAGATTCTGCTTGTCTGTTTTCAATCAGATGACAAAGTGTCAAGCTGACCAGATCAGTTACTTGTTGCCAAACTGATCTAGACTCAGAATATGTATGCAATGACAAATCTGGTAGTGTGATGTAGTGTAAAACAAGTAAAACAAATAAGCGCACAAGATTTTTATAGTGGTTCGGACAACCAGCCCTACGTCCACTCTTCCCTATCAGCAGGGGCACCAACTAACCAACTAGACTTAGTTTAATGTGTTAGTCCAATACAGTACAACCAACAGATGTTTCAAGAGTTCTCAGTCAACCTATCCCAGAAATCAGAAACTAGAAATCCTAGTCTGAAATCTTGCAAAACAAACTTAACCTAACTTTTGGGTTTGGGTAAAGATTTGTTGTGGTTCAAACTGAAAATCTATCCTAGTATTTATGTAGCCTAAAGCTAGAGGATGAGATTTCTATGCTAAGAACAATGGGATGAACACTTAGAAATATTTCTTCAAATTTGTGTTCTTTGTGCGGAAATTTGTTTGTGCTTGAGCTTGATGATAATTTATGTGTCTTCACTATGAAGAGTGATCCCATATTTATAGACCTTGAAATCAAAGAGCCGTTGGAGAGCAATTTGAATTTCAGGCTATATTTGGTAGATTTGCAGGCTTGATGTGATGTGCTTGAGGAACGGCATGGCCGAAAGCATGTATGTTTGTCCTTTCTAGTCGTTTGACAGTGCAGCACCAAATCCCTCATTATCAGCTCCGTGCATACGTGTCTCGTTCTCATTGGTTAACAAGTACACTTGTTCAGTGTTTGTTTTACTAACTCAGGTTGACATTCTTCTTGTCAGATTAAACATCGTATGATCTGGTGCACGAACAGTTGTCACCAGGTGTGAGCTGAACTGGTCAGATAAACTGATCAGTCTACCTGATAGAGTCTTTAAATGCAAGTCGTCTTAGCTCAACTAGCGACTCGACTGATGTAGGTCTTCTGGTCTTGTTCTTCTGGTAGCCATCTGATCTTCAGGTCTTCTGATTCTTTCGCTTCAAGTCTTCGCCTGATCATCTGACTATCTGATCTTCTGATCTGATCTTCTTCAAGATTTAACCTATACATATTAAGTTCCCCCTCAATATGTGACCTATCTAATACATCAGTTGTTCTATACAATAATTATCAACTGGTCACCTTAAAACTGGTATTTAAAACATCAGTCAGCTAACAGATCTGGCTGGTCCTATTACAAGTGTTTTGGAACTTTCATCAAAACTCTAAATTTCCCAACAATTTCCCCCCTTTTGATGAAACCAAAACATTTGAGAAACCAACAACTGTTGATAAATATATAAAATAGTAAAGAGCAAATAATCAGAAGACAATGAGAGTTTGTCTTAGGATCAGTAAAATAAACTTTTCATTTAACAGAAATGTCGTTACAAGTTACATCTGAAAAGTTTTTATAAAGAACAACTGATCCTAAGTTGTCTTCTGATCTTCAAACTCTTGGAATATAGCCTTCCGGCATCTCTCGCAAGTCCTGGGGAATGTTGAAGATTCGATATATTTTCCATTTGACATCATTGATCTGTTGAGGATCAGTTATGCGCGATTTGCTCAGGATGTCAAAATAGAATCTTTGAAATGCCAATCTATCGAATGAACCATCTTCCTTCTTCGTGTAGTCCATCACCTCATAATCTTGATGGGCGATTCTCACATTTAAGAATTCTGGATGCTTGTTTTCTAACCAGTTCATAAATTCTTCATCTGGTGATTCTTCCTTTGGTACCAGGTCTAGAACAAAAGCATCCATGAGCCATTCCCCTCTGATTTTATTCTATTCTTCAAATCTGTCAGCATGTGCAGCAATTTTTGGAATAATGTCATCAATTTTTGCTGCCAGCTGAGGTTCTGCAACTGATTTTCCAGCTTGACCACTCTTTACTCTCAAGGTATATTTCTTCTTCAGTCCTTTTGCTTCGGACATTTTCTCCGCTTTCCTTTCTTCTTCACTCAGGCGAGCTTCTTCAGCAATCTGCTCCTTAGTTAACTTTACAGCAAGTTCCATATCAGATTGAATCTGACTCGTTGTGCTCCTTGTAGCTCTCTTTGCTTGAGTGGCAATTTTCGGAACTGATTCAGCTTTTGAGGGTCCAGCTCCTCCGGCCATATTTCTTGCCCTTGACTTTTCCATCTTTTCAGAAACTTCATTTGCAAATAAATCTAGATGGTCTGGACTTTGGCCATATGTTTCAACCGTCTGAATGAGCTCTTCTGTAGTCTTTATGAAGTCAGTTGGTTTCTCAACCTGTCCTTCCCCCTTTTTGGTTTGATCAAAAAGAGCATTGAGGTGAGAAGTCAGGGAGCCAAAACTGACAGCAATGGTTTTGTTCAGATCAGATGCAGTCATGCCTTGTGTCTGAGCAGTTAGTTCTTGAATTTTCGATACCAGCTCAGATTTTGCAGCTTCGATAGCATTGGAGAAGGTAAGAATTAGCTTATCAATTTTCTCTTCCGTCTTCTCCAGCTTTTCAGTGATCAAGAGTAGAGAGACCTGATGTTGATCAACCTGGGCTATTTTATCATCATAAGCCTTTTTGAACTCGCCATTCAAGTTGGTCAAGGTTTGTGAGTACTGATCCTTCAGGGCCTCAATCTGGGAGATGGCAAACTCCCTTTGATCTTTTAGTTCTCGAATGCAGGCTTGCCTTTGGTCAGATATAGTATTGCTAACTGCGTTAGCCAATACGCCTTCAACTTCTTCTTTCAACAGATCCTTAAAGCATGATCTGATTTCACGCAACTGATCGGTAGTGATGTGTGTAGCAGATATACCTTGGACCGCCTGATCTGTTGGAAGTTGAGTAGTTGATGTACCATCATCAGTTGTTTTTGCCTCCTGTGGTTGGTCTTGAACTGCATCACCAAGACCACCTTCATCGGCAGCTCCTGCATCTCGCATGGTATCATCGTTCTTGCGAGTTTCTTTGTCAGAAGCCGAAGACAGACTCTCCCAACGGCTTGTTCAACTTCCTGTATACTAAAGATTTGACTGCCTCATCACAGACTTCTTCATATCAAAATCATAGTCGGCAAACTCATCAGCGCCTCCCATCTGTTCAATGATGATCATGAAGTCGGAAAAGTTCTTCAATCTGAGATCTCTCCATGTCAGAATTTCCAGAATGTCTTCCCTGATATTCGGATGGACTTCCAATTCCGGATATAGATCATCGATCTGTCGTTCAATTCGCATTCGTGCCATCTTCCCAGTAATTATTTTGGATGATCTGGATTCCAGAATCGATTGCTCAGATTGGATGGGTGGTTGAGTTGAAGAAGTTTCTAGTGGTGGCAGATCAGTGGGTTTTGACTGATGTGTTGAGTTCGATCTGGTTCCTCAACAGGCATATCAGGCGATTTAGCATGTTCGCTTGTTGGAGAAGGAGAGGGAGTCATGCGCTCAGCAACTGTAGATTGGATGGGTGATTGAGCACGAGATTGAGGAGAAGGTGATCTCACCTTTTCCTTCCCCTGGTTTCCTTCTGACTACTCCGGAGAGCTTTCCACTAGAGAGACAAACCTCTCAGATTTTTTGGCAGATATCTTCTATACAGCAGGTTGAGCTGCAACTTCTTCTTCTTCTGACTCTTCTTCCAGGAATAGATTCATTGGGGCTTGCTTCACCTTTTTGGGCCTCTTTGCCAGATCCTTTGTCAGAAGCATCTTTCTCTTTTGAGGATTTGCGGGATCGTGGCTTCCTTGCTCTTGCCCTTCCTGACAGTCATCTTCATATTATCATCAGAAGGACCATAGATGACTGATGTGTTAGTGAGGAAGGCCTTGTAAATTTTTAGCCCATCCTGGCTCCACTGAGCAGTTGGTAGTTTGTCTCTCAGAATGATTGCTACCTTGTTCAGATTACTGATCCTTTTCTTCAAAAAAACTTGCCTCTGATCGTTCACCCCGAACTTTGCCTGTTCTTGTAGCAGAATAACCTTGAGGAATCCTGCCCAGTTAATATTTGTGGCTCCATCCACAATAGTTGCCATGTAATGCATCTTGACAGCAGTCAGTCCATCAGGACTGAAAGAAATCCCCATGATTGTCTTTCACAGAATGTCAAAGAGCAGGCGAAACTTCCTCTTGAGCATTGGTCTGACAAAATTGGCAGTGTTCTTTTTATCTGCCTCCCTGAACAACTCATCCCTTATTAGCTCATCTTCATTCTCCCATTTAATGAGCATGTGAGATTTTTCCTTTGGGCAGATTGAATAGGCGTGTGATATCTGCATTAGTGACCTTAACCTCTTCACCATTAACAGATGAAACAGTTCATCGCCAGGGGATACCACCTCCAGATTCCTCAAAAACTCCAGTGCTTCATATTGCATCACTGGATTTGAGTGGGCTGCGCAGTATTGTTCGAGTCCACATCTCCTTAATAAATGCTCCACTTCCATGGATTCTGGATCTCTCGTGATCCAAAAAATCATATATTTATCCTCAACAATTTGACTTGCAAAACTTGCATAGTTGCACATAATTTTGCCCATACCGTGAGTAACCATCTATAACAACAGAAACTTGATTAAGTTTTATGCATAACCATAAAACATATCACATAGTTGATTTCCCAGACGAATAATCGATTGTTTTATTCCACACAGATACCAAAATTAGAGAAGACATGACACAGTGTAAAAATATATAGACATTTGTAACCTATATGAGCAAATGATTTTAGGAAATTAACTCGACAAATAAACAACAATTACCAGATTCTGCTTTTTGATTTTGAAATAAAGTGAATCGTAAGAACACTTTGAATTGCAGAGGGTAAGTGAGAATTTGCAGAGTATAATGTTGATCGCAAGAGTTTTGAGAAGTGTATTTGGAAGGGTTTTGACGAAGCTATATAAAGGAATGAGGGAAAACCGAGACCGGAAAACCAAACGTTTGAAAAGAATAAACGACTCAGATTAAGTGGTTTTGATCGTGAGGTCAGGATTTGCACGCGCGATTGCTTTTTGGATTTTAAAAACTCATTTAATAGCAATTAATGCATATTCCCCACGTCCGCATTAAATGCTTTGCAGGGTACACGTCATAAAGATATGTGTACATTAAAAGTAAATATTATCAGATAATTGCAGATAAGTAATCAGTAAAACAAAGGAACATAAATGCGTATCCGGTTGACTGATGTTGTAATCAGTCAATACCACTCGTATCTATAGATCTGACTGAATTTGTTGATCTTAATTTCTGCCTAACCCTTTGTATTTCCCAACAATGTCCCACTTATCTGATCAGTTTCCTTCTGATCCTATATGGTCAGTTGACGTTCCCCCTTCAACAGTTAACCCTTTTCTGATTAGTTCCAGACTGATCCTACTGATCAGTTGAGGTACCATCACTCAACTGATCCTCCTTATCTGGTCAGTCTCTTAACCAACTGGTCCTGGAGACCAGTCCACCAAACATTTCTGGTGCACTTTCTCCTAAGTCCAGAAGTCCTAGCTCATTACATAGTTATCTGAATCTGACTTCAGCTAGTGGCTTGGTTAAGATGTCAGCTCTCTGCTTGTCAGTATGGATCTTTTCCATTCTGATGTTCTTCTTTTCCACATGATCTCTTATAAAATGATGTCTGACATCCACATGTTTGCATCTTGTATGTAATACTGGATTCTGAGTGATTGCAATAGCACTATTACTGTCACAGAATATGGGCACATTCGTAGCTATAATGTTATAATCCCTCAGCTGCTGACTGAGCCAGAGCAGTTGGGAACAACAGCTTCCTGCAGCCATA
The DNA here is from genome assembly GCA_037126765.1 of Stenogyne calaminthoides. Lineage (NCBI taxonomy): Eukaryota > Viridiplantae > Streptophyta > Magnoliopsida > Lamiales > Lamiaceae > Stenogyne > Stenogyne calaminthoides. Next base: position 16,715,985 of record JBBCBC010000008.1, on the reverse strand, counting down.
TATTCTGCTTCAGTAGTAGAAAACTCATCGCTGAGGTACTCGCCTCCACGATCAGATCGTAGAGACTTGATACGTTTTTCCCTATGATTCTGTGCTTGAGCCTTAAATTCTTTGAATTTTTCAAAGGTCTCAGATTTATGCTTCATAAGGAAAAAGTAGTCGTACCTTGAGTAATCATCAATAAAGGTGACGAAATACTCATAACCTCCTCTTGCTTTGATTGACATTGGACCACATACGTCTGTGTGAACGATTTCTAACACTTCTTTGGCTCTATTCTCCTTGGCTCTGAATGCCCTCTTGGTCATTTTACCCTCCATGCATGATTCGCAAGTTGGGATTGGTTCAACCCGGAGAGACTCCAATGAACCATCTTCTACCAACCTTTGAATCCTTTTTGGATTAATATGTCCCAATCTAAGATGCCATAGAAGTGTCTCGTTCACGTCTGATGAACATTTTCTTTTATTGGAAATAGTTGATGTGTTATAGGATGCATTTCGTGAGTGGTGTGCACAGTTAATTGTATAGAGATTGTTCAACAACGTCCCATGACAGATAAATTTATCATAAAAAAATGGTAACAAATTTATCAAAAGTAACCTAATATCCATCAAGGTAGAGTTTAGAAACCGAAATTAAATTCTTTCTAAAACTAGGAACGTAAAGAACATCTCTTAAAATTAAAATTCTGTCTTCAAAAGACAGGTGCACTTCTCCCACTGCTTCAGCTGTCACTCTCGTAGCATCGCCCAGTGTGATGAGGATCTCACTCCCAATAAGTTGTCGGGTCCGCTTGAACCCCTATAAAGTGAAACAAACATGATCGGTGGATCCCGTATCCACCACCCATAAATGGGAGGCATACACCGCTAAACAAGTTTCAACAATTAGTGTGTGAGAATTACATTTCTTTCCATTTCCTTTAGGATTGGAACAGGCTGACCTCCATTGCCCCGAACTTCCGCTCTCCAATTGTTTCATCTTGTTTGAACCTCACTCTTGAGGGACATTGAGCCCACTTGGTTTAGCCTTTCTTTCTCACCGTTCTTACCACCAATTGGCCTAGAAGGAAAAGATGACCCTTCTGTGACCAAGTGCCTTTTCTTGCGCTCCTCTTCCTCTTCGACCAATGTAAGAGCATTCACTAGATCATCCACAGTGAAATCTAGATCTTCCATTAGGTACTCTAGATAGGGATGATCATAGCTCTTTGGCAGAGTACGGAGTATGAAATCAACCTTAGTTTTGAAATCCCATTTTTCACCAAGAATCTCAAGTTCCTCAAAGAGAACCATAACCCTAAGAACGTGCTCCCTTTCGGTCGTTCCTTCTTCCATTTTTTATCTTGGCCATTTCAAGCCTTATGCTTTGGATGGCTATATGGGCCGAATGTGAAAACATCTCTTCAAGATTCCGCATAATGTCTGCAGCTGATTCAAATCCTTGATGAAGGCGTTTCAACAAATCAGACATATTTGTCAACATTGTTTCCTTCACCAATTAATTAGTCAACTCCCATTCACTATGTTCCATCTCGTCCCATATGATAGTGTCCTTAGCAGGTTTTTCGGATTTTGGTGTGTCAAGCACCCATTTGGATTCTTGTGCGGTTAGGACAATCATAATTTTTCGTTTCCAAACAAAGTAGTTTTCACCAGTTAATTGATGGTCTTTAAGTATAGAATACAACGGATTAAAAGGTTTCGACATGCTGAACTAAAATAAATAACAATTTGTATAAGCACAAATATATCACAAGTTTCGATTACATGTATCATATTAAAATCTCAAAAAATATGAACATGCATCAGCCAACATCTCAAAACAGTTTAAATAAGCCACGTGGGGTGGGTCATTATTTAAACACATTCAAGCAGGTTACAAACAAGAAACATTTACAAACCTTTAATATCCAGATTAATAGTTGGCTCCCACTTGACCAATATAAAATTGACAGGGACTTCGGGGAAGTATATGCATATCAATTTTATACCTAAGTAATAACCATGATTAAATACAGAATTATTACTTTTCTTTGGATGAGCCTCGTGGGGAGGGTCATCGTCCCCACTAATAATAACCCACAATCATCCTTACAGAATTTATTCATGTGAAATCTATCTTTTGGCCGTCCCGTGGGGGGAATTTCTCCAAAATAATCCACAAATAAATAAATCATGGAGGTCAAAATTAATTCAATTTTATTATCCGGAATAAAATTGTCAATTAATTGTTTAAACATACTTAGTAATTTTCGAAGGTGAGATTTTTCAAAACATTTTCTCATGCATCGCATATTTAAACACAATTTAAATAAACATAAAAAATTGCAAAATATCAAAACAAAAATTAAACACATTGGGCACATATATCCAATTGTCTCGGTTAAATTTTGTCATGCCTTGATCTTGAGAAATCGTCTTTATGGCCTTCATCGTTCGTCTTGAAAAGCTCTCACTTGACCATTTTGAAAAAGAACCTCGTCGAAGACACCCATTTCGCTTATACGGTTAAAATCGAATCATAACCGAGGACCGGAAAACCAAACGCTTGAAAAAGATATAAACGTCTTTAACATTTTTGGATTTAATAAAAGGTTTTAGGATTTGTAACTAAAATGCTTTTTGATTTTAAAATTTATTTATAAATAAACCTAAATTAATGCATATTCTAGTGAATTTTCTCAAGAGGCAAAAAACGAATTGAACGAATCGAATTAAAAACCACAATTTATATGCATGCATAAATATAAACATTCATCAAATACCATGACAATTGGATACCGCAAAAAAAGATCTAGCAATTCTACTATCCAATTTCAAATTTAATGAAAACGAATTAAATTACAATTTAAAACTCAGAGCTCGAAACCGAGGCTCTGATACCAGTTGTTGGGGAATTAATTGCCCGGATCTATTCGGGATGAATATTTAAATACAAATTTAATTCTAACAATTATTACTAGCATGAATTAATCATATATTAATTCAAATAATAATTCAACAACAAATCATGCATATAAACAATTCACGTAAATCCTACGCATGCGGAATAACTACGGGTTTACGTAAACTAACCTCTCGGAGTGACAACCGTTGAGAAGATGGATCTCGTTCACACGAACACACCAAAAGACCTTCTCAAGTATTCCCTTATCCTTGTTCAACAATCCGGTGGTAGGAACTCGCGAACAATTTAACAAAAGGAAAAAATAAAAATTATGTTGCACCACCTTTGTGGATTTCTAATTTTTACAACACATGGAATTGCACCTGGGGATGAAAAAAACATCCCCTATTTATAATAAGGGGGTTGGACGATTTTTAGTGTAGGAATAAGGATGGGAAATTTTTTTTCTTGATCTCCAAGAAATCTTGAATATATCTCATATATTCTTTTCTCCATATTTAAAATATTCCATAAAAATCTCACCTCCTTATACTTATGGATTTTTGAAAAATATGAGGAGTAGGAATCCAAGATTTGGATCTTCTTGAATTTATGAGATATTCTTGTATTCCAATAATACATATCTTCCATAATATCTTTTCAAGAAAGTCAAGAAAATCTTTCCTCTCCTTATTTTTCTTGATTTTGAAAATATGCTTAATAAATAACCAAGTGGGAGATTTCTTGAATTTAATGAGATAATCTTGTATTCCAAGAATACTTATCTACATTCCATAACAAAATTCAAAGAAAATCTTTCTCCCTCTTTTATTTATTATTTTCAAAATATTTTAGGAAAAATAGGCAACCATAATTTATTTTATTTTAAACACCTTTTTCAATTATTGGACATTATGTTTGGGCTACTTGAAGGGCCTTTAGGAGAATTAAGACTGGACCTTCTAATGGACTTTGAATATTTAATATTGAGCCACAATATTATTCAAGCTGTAGGTCCCGAACGGGTTATGTGAGGGCAGAAGTCTAGAGGGGAGGGGTGAATAGACTTGTCAGCAGATCGGTGTGAGAGCAGATAATTCAGTGTGAGTGAATCAGTTTGGTCTGATAGCCAACTTACTGAACGCCTGAAAACAGATCAGTTCGGTAACTATCAGATTAACTGATGTGTGCGGAAGCTTAAGTTTTACCCGTGTGAAAAACCAGTTTGTATAAATCAGATTCCAAGTTTTATCTTTTTAATCGGATAACGAAATATCAAAATCCGTCGGATCGAAAGCTTGGTGCTATCTCGATCTTAACTTAGAATATGTATGCGCTTTAAGATTGTGCGATGTGAGAGCAAAGCTTAATCAAAGCAAAGAAAGGCACACAAGATTTATAGTGGTTCGGACAAACCCATACGTCCACTCTTCCCTTTCACAAGGGGCACCAACTTAACCGACTTAACCGATCGACTTAGTTTTGTGTGTTAGTCCAACACAAGACACCAACAGATGTTTTAAGAGTTCTCACTCAACCCATCCCGTAAATCAAGATCTTAAAACCTAGTCGAGATCTTGCTAAACAACTTATCCTAACTTGGGGTTTGGGTAAGGTTGTTTAAGTTCCAACTATGAAATCTTTCCTCATGTATAAAAGCTGCCTAATAGCTAGATGAAAAGATTTCTTGCTAAGAACTTATGGGATGAACACAATATAAACTAAGCTTGTTGTTGTGTTCTTCGTGCGGAAATCTGACTATAGTTTGAGCTTCTAGATTATGTTGTTTGTCCAAGCATTTCCGTATTTCACTCTGAAGTGTGATCCCATATTTATAGACCTTGTAATCAAAGAGCCGTTGGAGAAAGCAATTTGAATTTCAAAGTTATTTTAGGTAGACTTCTGCGAGCTTGATGTGACGTGCTTGAGAACGGCATGGCGAAAGGCGTGAATGTGTATTTTATAGCCGTTTGAGAGAGCAACATCGAATCCCGCGATATCGCCTCTGTTCATACGTGTCTCTTCCTTATTGGATGGAAGCCTTGCTTTGCAGTGTTGTTCCTCCAACTAAGGTTGGTATTCTTCTTGTTTAGATCGCAGACGTATGATAAAATGAAACATCAGTTTTCATCTTATGAATGACTTCGATCTAATCGATCGATCTATCCGATAGAAATCTTCGGGCGCTAAACTTCAACCTGGTGACTCCAATGTAGGTCTTCGGTCTTATCTTCCGGAAGTCATCCGATCTTCTAGTATTCGAGGTTTGAGCTTCATGACCTGTGAAGTTATCGACTAGATCGATTCGATCGATCTTTAGCTACGGTTTAACGTTACGCCTCTTGGATATCGAACTTTCTTCCGATTCTTCAGATTCGACCTATACATATTGAGTTCCCCTCAATATGTGACCTATCTATTACATCGGTTGTTTTATACAATCATTATCAATCGGTCTCCTATAGCAATAATGGAAACATCGATCCAATGTGGATCGTCCTATTACATGTGTTTTGGAACTTTTCATCAAAACTATAAATTTCCCAACAATTTCCCCTTTTGATGAAACCAAAAACACCGAGAAACCAAACAATTGATAAGTATAGAACAGTTAAAGAGGTGTCGAAGACAAAGAGATTTTGTCTTGGGATCGAAAAAATAAACTTTTCATTAGGTATGTTGATTACATGTTACATCGTTCAAGTTTTGAATTTAAAAAGCGGTGATCCCTAGACGTCTTCGATTCTTCACTCCTTGGGCTTGTATCCTTCGGCATTTCGATCTTTGGTCTTGTGGAACGTTGAAAATCTGATAGAGTTTCCATTTGACATCGGTTAATGCGCACTTGATCCATTATATCGCGATTTGCTCAAGATGTCAAAGTAGAATCTCTCAAATGCCATCTGTCGAATGAGCCATCTAATTCTTCGAGTATACTAGCATATCAAACTCTGGCGAGATATTTTTACATTCATAAGTTTGGCCTCATTTTCCGGATACTTGAAAAAGTCCGGATATTTATTACGTAACGATTGAGGAACTCATCATCCGGTGATTCTTCTTAGGAACAAGATCAAGGACAAAGGCATCTAGAAGCCATTCACTTACGATCTTATTCCATTCCTCAAACCTCTTAAGCGTGTCTTGGCGGTTTTTTGGTATGATCTCGTGACTCTTCTTGCAAACCCGAGGTTCCGTGCGATTTTCCGGTCAATCCTTTCTTAGCCCTTGATTCAACTTCCGTTTCAACCCTTACCTTGTGCGGTTTTTTCGCCCTTCTTTCTTCTTCGGATCATCCTCTTGGACAATCTTACTGAAATCACCAGATCACCAATTATCTTCGGTGACTTTCCGGTCCGAGATAATCGTCCAAAACCATGGACCTTTCTTGCGATTGATCCTCGGGGCCTTATCCGTATGAATCGATGTGTCCATTACAGATCCTTCCCCTTTTTGGTTTGATCAAAAAGCGATTGAGGTGGGAAGTCGAGAACCAAAGTTGATCGATAATGCCTGGATTTAGATCTTTAGCGGATAAACTTCCTTGAGCTTTAGGTTACGAATGGTTGTAATCAACACCGCTTCCATTGTAGCCCAAATCATTTTGTCAAATTTCTCTTCCGATAACTCGAGCCTTTTCTCTCGGCGTTACCATTTAAAATTGTCATCAACTCGATTTTGTAAGCTCAATGATTGGTGGTCATGGATTGGGAGAACGATCTCTCGATTGCTTCGATTTGTTTGAGGCCGATTTGTCTCGATCGGTTAGCACTTCAATCTCTTCTTTTTCGGAGATCTTTGAGACAAGATCGATCTCCTGAAGTTGATCGAATGGTGATTTGAGATGTAGGAATTGGATCCATCACTTGATCAGTTCTTGTTTTTCGAAATGCAAAGACACGGCAGTTCCACTTTCATCGGCAGCCTCTGCATTCTCTCCATTCCATTTCAAATTATTTAGCTTCTTGGCGATCTCGAATCTTCTTCTTCCCAATTCCAACTTCCCATGGATCGAGCTTTCCGCATTTATCGGATATTATAATCCCATTGGCGGACTTCCTCATATCGAAGTCAAAATCTGCGAACTCATCGCACCACCCATCATTTAACAAGTAAAATAAGATCTTAAACAATCTCCGGTCCATGACTTCTTCTCGATAGCGGGATGGGCGACCCGATTGTGGATACGTCTCATCAATCTCGTTCAATTCTTAGTCGACCATTTTTCCAATGATGGTCTTTGTTGATCTGGATTATCCATCCATGATTTCCATTGATGAGATGTGGAAAAACATATTTATTTTAATTTATATTTGTAGTGGCGGTTATGTCTGGTTCGGAGTTCATGAGCGATGAACTAAAACTAACATGATTTAGGAACTTTACCTCAATTTGGGGATTTTTTTCTTTGTTGCAAAACTCATCTTCTAGTGCTAGAAAGATGGTACTTTTTTTCTTTTTTTTCTCCAGGCCTTCACGATTTTATTTTTACAACAACATTTGCTCTTTCCTTTCTTGATTTTTTGGAGTGGGCTCCTGTCAATCTGGTGGCCCATATATCCATTGTAGGACTTATCCATACATTGGCGATTTGTCCTTCATATAATTTTTTTTCTTTTTTTGAAAAGACACTGGATTCATTGACTCCAAATTTTTTCGTGTTCTTGGAAAGATGGCTTTTCAGAAGCCGTGCCAATTGATGTTTCAATTATTCTTTGTCATCTTTGTACATTTTGGATGATGTAAGAGCATCCGGGCTAAATGAGATTCCCATGATCGTTCTTTTGACAATGTCAAACAATTAATTGGCCCGATGAATCCGGCTTTCGATGTTTGTTCTCTTAAGAGCTCCTCTCGATTTCTTCCCTCATTCTCCCTGTAGTGTGCGGTGAGATTAATTTGGTAAGCTGACCCCATGTTCGCATTTTGTCGACCGATTTCTTCTCCGCTGATACGATATCGATTGTCTCTGGATTTTCAGATCCACACTCAAATTCTGCGAGAATTGTAGTGCCTCATCTTTGCATCACTTTGGATTGCGTGAGCAAAGCAATATGTTTCGATCCGGCCTTCTTCGAATTTGTTCCACCTCCACGGATTCAAGATCCTCGGTGGTTCCAAACCCGAAACGAACTTATCCTCAAAGATCTTCGTTGCCAGCCTCCGCATAGTTGCACATGATCTTTCCTAGTCCATGATGGCCATCTACAAAAGAGATAGACTCATTAATTTTGTGCATAATCAATATCAATATCATCTTTCTGAAAAACAAAAGGCAATGAAGCATAAATTCAAAAAACAACTTTTGAAATCAACGTTTTTATCGTAAAAGAAAGATTCATCATTAAGTTTAAAAGAAAGTATTACCGATTCAAATTTTCAGAGATGATTTTGAACTCTAAGAAATCGCTTTTGAAACGTGAGAAAAATTTGAAGTTTTTCGATGATAATAATGCAAGTTTGTGAAACAGAAAAACTCGTAAGGTTTGATGAATCTTATATAGAGGCGGAGGGAACAATAAGACAAGATTTGGAAGATCAAACGTTTTGAAAAAAAGATTATGCGCTCCAGATTTAGCGGTTTTGATCGTAGGTCAAAAACGCACGTACAAAAAACTTTTGGATTTAAAAAGCACGATCAAATAGCAAAGTAATACATGTACCCCACGTCCGCATTAAAATGATTTGCAGAGTACACGCCACAAGGGTAGTGGGTACAAAAAGGCAAATAATATCGATTCAAGTAAAGAACAAGAGAAAAGAGATCGATCACGGTTGGTGATATAGTAATCACCAATATTACTTGTCAATGTTGATTCCACTTGTTGATCTTAATCATTACGCTTAAGCCTTAAGAAATTTCCCAATTGATCCTTTCAACCGATCTTCTCGAAGATCGATTTGTTGAAACTTCAAGCTTAATTTCCTTAGTACGCCCGATTTCCTTTTGATCCTCCTTGATCGGTTGAAGTTCCCCTTCAACCGATATTTTCGACATAGACCGATATATCCGATTTGTTGGAGTTTCAAGCTCGGTGATCTCTCTCATCCGATCATACTGTAAAAATCGATTTTGGTTGACCTCATCGATTTTTTTTTTTTTCAGATTAAGCCAATTCTTGGGATAAGTGTTACCGCCAAAAACTTAGTCTTGAGTAGTAGCTTCTATTCCCTAAGTAGGCGTGATTTGACATCTTGAAATATCGTATTCAATCTCGATATGTCAATCAACCGTAAATTTATCCAATTATCGATCATTTTCTACATCGCATCCTTTTGATGCAAATTTCTCGGATAGGCTTCTTGAAATGGAAATTGCATTTGCATCCTTGCTTGGCCTCTATAAATTGGACCAATGTTTTACACAACATCACCCATTCACCATACTTATCTTCTTTGTAAGAATCATGTATCTTGGTGAACCCTTGTTTCCTAAGACTTCCTAAAAACACTTTTACACCCTTTTATATGGTTTCACCTTCTCAAATCAACCCTTTGCATCCCTTATTGTTTGTTTTCTTCATCATCTTCGATTTCACATCGATTCTTCATAAAGCTTCTCTACCACCACATATTGGATCTGCTTTGTTGCATCTGAAGACACACTTCTCCTAACCGTATGCACCTTGTGTGTCTATCTGGATGACGTAACCAGAACCATCAGACTTAGTCTGGTATAAAACATGCAACACATGTGCCCATGAGATCTGACGACCAACTCTTTGGCACACGTGCTCCATTTAACAATTTGGAGAGCCCTACTAAAAGAATCCTATCAAGGCATTGTCGCTCCATTTTTCTTGATCTTGACTTTTAATAATTTTGTTCTTTAAAGCCTCTCTCACCCCTTGTTAAGTGGGGGAAAATGAGAGTTTAAAATCTCTCTTTTCCTTCATTCGGGGGTTAGGATGAAAGGTTTAGGGTTATAGGTTTAGGATTTTGGTTAACATTTATGTCTTGACCTCAAGGTCTTCTTGTACTTGTAACTTCGTAATGTAACCTCACCTTCGGGTTTTTATCAATGAAAAGTTACATTATTTCATCGTTGTGTAAATTTACGCTTTCTTATGCGATTGTTAGCTCTTAATCTCTGAATCTTGCTTGTTGAATATCAAAAATCGATTCACAAAGAAATATTATAACCAAATTGATTTAATCAGATAATCCTTTAAACTGAGCATTTTCCTTTAATCTGATAAACCTTGAATCTGATCAGTTCCTTTAAACTGATAGACTTTAAATCTGATAAACTAAAATCTGATCAGTTCCTTTGGATCTGGTAGCGTATAAGTCTGATCGATTTTTGCTTATCAGTCTCTTGAGATCAGTTAAGATACCAAACTCAAGTGATTTCTCTCGATCTGGTTAGTCTCTTAACCAACTAGTTCTGGAGAACATTCCATCAAACATTTTCGGTGAAAAGAAGTCTAGCTCATTGCATAAATCTCGAATCGATCTCGGCTAGTGGCTTGGTTAGAAATATCATACGTATAGATATATGAATCTTTTCCATTCGATATTCTTCTTTTCAACGTGATCTCTTATATAGTGGTGTCCGACATCCACATGCTTGCATCTTGTATGTAGAACCGGATTCGAAAGTGATTGCAATAACACTATTGTCTTTGTCGTATCATAGGCACGCTTTTTAGCTACAATGTTGTAATCCCTTAGTCACGATCGAGCTTTAGTTGGGAACAACAAATTTCCTCGCATATATATATATTCTTCGGTTGTAGATGTCGAATCGATGTCCGCTTTTTGAAAACCACGAGATCGGTTTTTTTTCCTAACCCATATGTTCCTGAGGTTGATTTTCTGTCGATCTTGCAACCTCCATAATCAGAATCAGAATACCCACTAAGCTCTAGATTATCATCTGATGGGTAGAATAAACCAAGGTTTATTGTTCCCTTCAGATACTTAAGAATCCGCTTAGTTTAACTTTCTAGGTGGTTTCATTGATTTGCTTGAAATCGCACATACACCTAAAAGCAAAAAGTGATATCTCGTCTTAAACGTATAATAGAGATCCAATGAGAGCCCTATATTCCTTCGATTTGTTTTCCCGACCAGCCTCATCTGGATCCATCTTGAATCCAATCATCATAGGAATTTTGGCTTCCTTACTATTTTGAACTCCAAACTTAGCCAATAGATTCCTAGTGTACTTTGCTTGGCAGATGAATATCCCTTCTGTACTTTGTTTAACTTGGAGACCTAGAAAGTAATTCATCTGACCCATCATGGACATCTCGAATTTCCCTTGATCGGTTTTTTCAATCTTTCACATAGGCTCTTGTTAGGAGATCCAAGATGATGTCGCCCACGTAAATCGAACCATCGAATATCTTCTCCATCTTCTATTCTCGAATAAGGTTCTGTCAATTTATTCCTTTAGTGAACCCACATTCAATCAAGAACTGAGAGAGTATCATACCAGTGCTCATGAGCTGTTTTTCGAACCCATAAAGAGCTTTTCTTAAACGATACACTTGGTTGCCCTTTTCAAAGCACGGAGGTTGTTCGACATAAACTTCCTCTCGCTAGTACCCCGCTTAAGAAAGCACTCTTTACGTCCATCCGATACATAATGAACCCTCTGTGGAAGCATATGCGAAAAAAATGAATGGCTTCAAGGCGGCGATCGTGCAAAGGTCTCATCGTAATCAATTCCTTCGATTGTGAATACCCCTTAGCAACAAGTCTTGCCTTTATTTCGGTGATAACATTTTTCTCATCTCTCTTGTTCTTGAAGATCCATTTCGTGCCAATTACGTCTTGATGACCTTCGTGCGTCTACTAGTTCCCATACTTCATTTCTCTCAACTATTCCAGCTCCTCCCCGCATGGCTAGAATCCGGGTTCGTCTTGTAATGCTTCCTCTATTGTAGTTGGTTCCTTCATAGATGATAATGAATACATGGCACTTTCACCAACGATGTCTAGTTTTAATTTTATCGACGGGTCTCCGATTATCGATCGGTTGGATGACCGGTTATCCGTGTCCTTCGTTACGATTTGCGTCGGTTTTGAGAACATCGTCCGTTTCTGATAAAATCTTATTACTAGCGATTGGGAGTGGTGCAGGGTTATGGTCCACTTGATAAGAACAAGTCTCAGCTGATGTTGGACTCATCATGTGCTGATGTCTGTTCGTGAGAACTTCAAGTCCCCCTCAAACCGGATGGTTCGATTCTTACTATCGACAACCTTAGGATCTGATTGATCCGGTGAATCAACTTAAAATTGATCTTTCGATCCTTTTCCTTGATCGTTAGGCGATCCATTTTCTAATATCGAGGTTCGTAGATCGTGCACTTTTTTCGTTACGGCATTTCTCTTGATCGTAAGATGCTTCATCAAAGGTTACATATGTTTATTCCAAATTAGGGTTAATTTTTGTAGACCACAATGAGGAATACCCTAGAAATATACCCTCATCGGACTTGGCCTCAAAAGTCTTCAACCCGACTTTTCCCATTATTGTGTATGAAACACTTACACCCCAAAAAACATGGAAGTAAGAAACACGAGGTTTTCGCCCTTCCATAGTTCATAAGGTGTTTTGTAGGTGAGCCTTAAACAGACATCCGATTACTGCGTATGGCATGCAAGTTGATTTGATACGCTTGAAAACGGTTTGGTATCGCATGTTCAAATTTAACATTGTCCGAGCGAACTTCTTTGAGAGTTCTTTTTCTCCGCTTCGGTACTCCATTCTGTTGTGGCGTCCTCGCAGTTTATCTTGTATACCAAACTTAGAGCAAAAATCAGAATAAAAAAGAGTTCGAAAATTGTTCCCGATTTTTACTCTAACACCCTTCTCATTTTGTAATCTTCTTAGCAACTTCGGGTATCTTGGTTGTCGCCTCATTCTTCTTATGTAAGAATATAACCCATATAAACTTGGAATAGTCATCCACGACAATTTAGATCGAAAATCGTCCAAACAGATCCATATGAAAAAGATTATCTTTGGTCCGGAAATTCCTTTGAATGAAGCTTTTGACTGTTTTCCCTTCCGACATTACAAGACATGTCCGATCCTTTGAGAACACTTCATTCGGAAGTCCTTCCACTAGAGACATCCTAGCTATCTTATTAAGAGTTTTAAAGTTCGATGGCTCATTCTTTTGTGCGAGCCAACTTTACTTTTGGAACTCTTAACAATCGAAAACGCATTTTTGGACAACTTTTCAATCACCGTGTAGATCGTCCCTTTTCTTGAACCGTTAGCAAAAATCTGTTGAGTGACTCGATTCTTGATAGTGCATTGATCGTTAGAACTCAACAATCAATCCGTTGTCGAAAATTGTGAAAACCGATAATAGGTTGTGCTTCGGACCTTCGACATACTGAGATTCCATTTATTGTACATCATCATTCTCTAAGGTTCAACCCTTTGGTATAACCAAAGTTATCATCACCAAAAGTACACGCTGGCCTTTCGTTTCTATGTAGGAACCGAAGATGTTTGCTTCAAATTGAGCATCCACTATCGATGTACCGTATAGTTGCTTGCACACCTCCTTTTGTTGGCGAACGCGAACCTCGCGGATCGGGGCTTTAGGTACCCTTTTGGATTGGGTCCCGAGGGGTTAGGTTTGGATTTGGGGATCCATACAAACGAGCACTTCTATTGTGATCGGTCGGAATTTTTACTCATCAACATAATCATATTTATCCTTATATGCTTTACGATTTGTATGATTACTTGTGTGAACCTTGGATGACTTAGAAGACTTATGATTTAACTTTTCTTTGTCTTCTTTTTTATCCGAAAAATCGGCGACCCTAAATCTCGACTATAGGGGTAATCTTTCAAAAGATTCATATCCTTTTCGCATAGATGGTTTTCGCATTTACCCGAAGCATGCTTATTAAAAAATACCTTGGACCGGGTCTCGAAGACTTCCTTTTTGTAGGTTGTCTTTTTCGATTCTCGATCTGTTGATCGAGTTGAAGGTTTCTTCGAAAGAACTAGGTTCTTCCGATTGATTCCTCGGTGATGCTTTACCGCTGGGGTCCATTTACTTCCCTTCTCGGTTAGGCATTGCCTTACCCGCTCAACCGGTCTCTTACCCCTATTAGATACAAGTTTAGCTTTTGGTGTGTGTCTTTTTCGAAATTTTATATTACACCTTTTCGAGATGAATCGGTCGGGGCTTTTGAGGATGTGGAGGGTTTCTCATAATCCTCCTTATCAATCTTTATTCGAAAATAGGCGTTCATGTCTTGAACGGTTTTGGATGATTTTGAAAAAACCTCTATTTTCTTCGCAGATTATCCTCGGAGGATTTCGGACTTTCATGCATTCTAATAGCTCATCGAATTTTGCTTGCAAGATTTTGAAGTCATCGATTTCTTTGTCTGTTAATGCCATCGATCTTTGATCTGCTTTTCTGATCGAGAAGCTTTAACTTCGAGAATTTTAAATTCCTCGCCATTTCCTTGAAAGCGATTTGATCTATCTAAGTTCGGAGGCTTTTCTCGAATCATTTTTCTTGACAAGTCGATTATTTCGGTCCTCAATCATTCTCGAATTCCACAATAGCATAAGTTTTCTCTTTTTTTGGAGATCTTCAAGCAATTGCTCTGAGTAGAGATATATGAACGAGCAAGCGGTTTTGGAGGTTACCTCGGATTTGGTCCTCCCCGCCATCGGCAGAGTTCATCATCGTCGTGAGAATATCGATCTTCATTTTTCATAGAAGTTTGAGTGAAGTCTTCTCTAAAGGAAAATCCGAGTCCCGGAGGGCGATAAGAATCGTCCAATTCTGATATTGAACATGGCTTTATTTGTTCTCTTTTGTTCCTCTTTTCTTCCCTCTCTCTCGGCGTCCAGTGCAGGCGATCTTGCTATAGTGACCTGCTTCTCCACGATTGAAGCACTCGCTTGATCCATTTTTTCTTCGGTGAATCACTCCGGATGACCTATCGGTGATTTCGCTACATTAAGTATCAAACTTCTCTTTGTCGATTGATTTTCTCTTCTTTCCTTCGTCGACTATCTCTTTTCCTTTCATCTCTGTGATCCCTCCGATCATCGATTCGGTTCTTCGGAGATCTGTTGTTCTCCTATCTCGCCCCTCGGCTATGTTGATAGTCCTTATAAAATCTTCGATACTTACCAAGTTGTATGTCGACTTCTCAAGCTTCCCGGTAAGCGAGCGTCTGATCCACTTAACTTATTATATTTCCAATGGGTTCATTGGCCTTTGTTCTTGGTTGCTTTGAAAAGCAATGATTTTGAAGTCGAGGTTTCAAAGAGGCACCTCGTCTTCATCGACTTGACCTCTTTCAATCGAGTCGAACTCGTGAGCTTTAAGACTCAAGAACAAGCTACTAGGTTTCATTCTTGAAATGTCTAATCTTTGATTCTGGTGACCTTCATGTCCCACTTCTTGGTGAGAGACCTTAGGATCTTATAGTTGATATCTTTATCGACATCTCTCTACCAAGTTCTCGAAGCTTGTTTATAGACATTGTAATTCTTCCATCGAAGTTCGTTGATGGTTTCATTGGGCGACATCTTGATTTTCTCGAATTTCACCGGTTCGGCTTGAAGGCGGCTGTCTTTTATCTGCTCATTTCCCTCGCAGATCTGGCCATTGCTTTCATGATTTGAGATACTTAATCTTTTCTTTGGTGACCTTATCCATTGTTTTCATGATAATATGTCTTGCAATGGTGTCCGTGAGTATGCGATTTTTTCTTCCTGCCCATCATCGCGTGGGCTTTTTAAATAAAGACTTCCCGTGGGAAAATCCATCCATTGCGGATTGTCGTAGTAAATGATGATGGGTCCTCTCGATGACTTCCATCATTCTTCGAGCCTAGATGGTTGGACATATATATGGCCCAATCTGCATACTCATCGATTGAGAACTTCTAGAGATCATGATACATACCCTGACGTGTTATCCATCTTTGAAAGGATTTTGGAAAATGAATGAGTTTTAAAAACGGTTTTCAAGATCGATTCGATTGACCACAATGACACGCGAGTCGATTCGGAAGAACCAACCGCTCGATACCACTTGTAGGTCCCGAATCGGGTTATGTGAGGCGTAAGTCTAGAGGGGAGGTGAATAGACTTAAAAAACTTTTCGCGTGCGGTCGGTGTGAGAGCAATGCTTTGATCGAGTCGCGAGTGAATCGGTTTGGTCGATAGCCAACTTATCAACGCCTCGAGTTCGGTAACTATCGATTAACCGATGTGTCTTGGAAGCTTAAGTTTTACCCGTGAAAAACCGGTTTGTATAAATCGATTCCAAGTTTTATCTTTTTAATCGGATGACAGAAATATCAAATCCGACGGATCGGTAGCTTGGTGCTATCGATCTTAACTTAGAATATGTATGCGCTTTTAAGATTATGCGATGTGAGAGCGGTTAATCAAAGCAATAAAAGGCACACAAAGATTTATAGTGGTTCTGACAAACCGGGTCCCATAACCGACTTAACCGAAACTTAGTTTTGTGTGTTAGTCCAACACAAGACACCAACAGATGTTTTAAGAGTTCTCACTCAACCCATCCCGTAAATCAAGATTAGAAACCTGAAATTCGAGATCTTGCTAAACAACTTATCCTAACTTGGGGTTTGGGTAAGGTTGTTTAAGTTCCAACTATGAAATCTTTCCTTGCATTATAAGCGACCTAATAGCTAGATGAAAAGATTTCTTGCTAAGAACTTATGGGATGAACACAATATAAACTAAGCTTGTTGTTGTGTTCTTCGTGCGGAATCGACTATAGTTTGAGCTTCTAGATTATGTTGTTTGTCCAAGCATTTCAAAGTATTTCACTCAAGTGTGATCCCATATTTATAGACCTTGTAATCAAAAGAGCCGTTGGAGAGCAATTTGAATTTCAGGCTATTTTAGGTAGACTTGCGTGCTTGATGTGACGTGTCTTGAACTACGGCATGGCCGGCGAAGGCGTGAATGTGTATTTTATAGCCGCTTTGAGAGAGCAACATCGAATCCCGCGATATCGGCTTCTGTTCATACGTGTCTCTTCCTTATTGGATGGAAGCCTTGCTTTGCGGTGTTGTTCCTCCAACTAAGGTTGGTATTCTTCTTGTTTAGATCGCAGACGTTATGATAAAATGAAACATCGGATCTTATGATTGACGATCGATCTGAATCGATCGATCTATCTGATAAAACTTTGTTGTCTTAAACCAATGATGTAGGTCTTCCGGGTCTTATCTTATCTTACGAAGTCATCGATCTTCTAGTATTCGAGGTTTGAGCTTCAACCTGGAAGTTATCCGACTAGATCTTCGATCCGATCTTTCGTTTCTCGTTTAACGTTACGCTTTATCGCCTTTCTTCTGATTCTTCAGATCTGACCTATACATATTGAGTTCCCCCTCAATATGTGACCTATCTATTACATCAGTTGTTTTATACAATCATTATCAACTGGTCTCCTATAGCAGTAATGGAAACATCAGTCAGCTAACAGGTCTGACTGGTCCTATTACATGTGTTTTTGGAACTTTTCATCAAAACTATAAATTTCCCAACACAAGCCCATAAATATTAATTAATCCCACTACATAATTAATATTGCACTATCCATCTTAACCCATATTACTGTTAATATGGCTCCCGATTATTATTTCCCATGTTTAAGATTATCTAGCCCATTAATTAATTCAAGCCACTGAAATAGCTTTCCATTAATTAATATCTTTTGTCCTTGGTCAAGGAACGGTTCAACATCATTATCCATACCGGAAACTAATTCCACTTGCAAGATTTGGTATGATAAATCTTATGAACCTCCCAAGGGGGCAAATCGAATAAGCGTACTTGCACACGATTCTTCGTATTAAATCTTAGCAATCACATGTGACCAATAATACTGCCCAAGATATAAAGTATTGAATCTCATTGATTCTCTACCCGTCATAAGTCAAAACAATAGTTACTAACCACACACGATCCTATTTTACCTTTTTCAAATATAATTTCCAATACACTATCAATCATCTATCACACACTTTTCAATTATTATTATTATCTATCCAACTCAATACTCCCTCTCCTACTTTTTTACTTTATCATAATATCAGGAAATTTATTTCCGAATTCAATACTTCTTTGAATATGAATAATATTTCCTCTTTCAATTATATGACCTAAGAATTTAACTTTGGTTTGGAACAAAACCATTTTAGGTTTTGAAATAACTAAGCCATTTTTAATAATTATATTTTTAAAAATATCAAGATGTTTAAAATGTATTTCTAAATCTTTAGAAAATACAAGAATATCATCAATATAAACAATGATAAAATCACTGTAAGGATAAAAAATGTCATTCATAATCTGTTGAAATTCTGAAGGAGCATTTTTTAAGCCAAAGGCATAACAGTCCATTCGTAATGACCAAAAGGAACATTGAAGGCGTATGGGCCAAATTAGTTCATTTTTAATCAACATAGATAAGCCCAAGTCAAGCCATGAGCCCAAAGAAGAAAATATCGACCATCTGTGTGATAAAATCATGCAGAAGAAGGCACCGTCATGGAATGAAGCAGTGGAAGGAAATAAATCAAATTTCATAAAAGTCGTAGAATCTCAATCTTGAGGCAAGATAGGCTATGATTTAATATGAAGATTCTTTCTTGCACAAAAAGAAAAGGATCTGGACGCAATATCTAACCCCAAATTAGATGAGTACAAGCTATATATAAGAGGCAGCGACAGAAAAGGGGATCGATGAACCAGGAGCAGAAAGCCAGTGCCATTTCTTGAGTTGGAGACACCGCGACAAATAATAAGTTTATTTAGTTCTTTACTTTTAATATTTTTATTTGTTATTTTCTCTATGAATTTTTCTAGCTAAACTCATTTGAGATCCTAGGACATGAAAGTAGATTATGATTATTTTTTGCACGGATTGATTTCAATTGATGAATTTCGTTTTGTTATTCTTATTTATGCATCCTTTTATCTTGTGAGTTTAATTGCAAAGGCCATGTGATTGAATTCATTTTTTTATTTGAGTCAATATTCGAGAGAGGAGATTCAAATATTGAACATAGGATTGCATAAATTATTGAAAGTCAACATTCGAGAGAGGAGATTCATAATAAAAGAGGAATATACTCTTGATTTGTTGAGAGGGGTAATTATTGGAGCAAAGTAGAGATACAGACTCTTAAATAATTATATCTAACAAGATTAATGAGATCGAGAGATGATACCTTTATAAGAATACTCAACGGAATAGTTGATTGAATTGATACATATGTGAATTTGATCTTAATTGAAATCGTAAGTCCTAGGATCCACTTTATCTTATTTGGTTATTCCTAAAACGTCAATTTGCTACTTGCTATTAATTTATTTGATTACATAGTTGTTTTAAGTTTCTTTGTTAAACAAAACCACCATCCAAATTATTGATTTTCTAGATAAAAATAGGTTATTAAAACTGTAATAGATACTAGAGTTAATCCTCGTGGATACAATACTCGTGCTCACTACGTGCTATAATCTACGTCGTACACTTGCGGAATAAACTAGGTTAAAAATATAGTGAACATTTTATACCTGTCAACTTGATCAATCTGTATTTGCCAAAATCCCGATTTTAAATCAAAATTTGAAAATACAAGAGAATTGACTAATCTGTCAAGAAGATATTTTTTATTAGGAATAGGGTGGCTAATCCATTTTAGGACTTTATTAAAAGGTTTATAATTTATAACCAATCTAAGAACTCCGCGCTCCTGTTCAGAATGCTTATTAACATAAAAGGCAGTACAAGACTAGGGGGATTTAGAAGGAGTAATAAGTTTCTTCTGTAATAAGGAAGATATTTCATTCTTACATAACTCTAAGTACTCAGAGTTCATCTGAAAAGGTCTAGACTTAGTTGGGATCTTATTGTCTTTGAAATCTTCCTCATAAGGAAGAGAAACAATATGTTTCTTTCTATCCCAAAAATATTAGGAAACTTGTTGGGATATTTTAGTTTTGATTAATTATGCCAAAATATTATCAACTTGTGTTATTTAAGATAATCTACAGATAACAAATTGAGGGGGAACTCACGAAATCAGATGAAGATGATCGAGATCAGACGAGGCTGCAGACAAGGCTGATCAAGATCAGATGAGTAGGATGAGTTCCGAGTAAACTGATGAGCTAAAGAAGAAGAAACATGCTGATTTTTGAAGAAGAAATGTTGATCAAAGATCGATGCAAAGAATGATGCAAATCTTGATGTAATAAATGACCACCACGATCTTGTCTTGGCTTTGGATCGATCTAATTCCATAACCGATCACCGCGGCATATCGATAAGTTTGTCGAAGAATAGATTGTCGAAGCAAGAATAGATCAATTGGCGCGAATCATCGATCAGGCAAAGAATAGATCAAAGAAATATCGATCACCATGCAGATCGATCACCAGGTAATAGAATAGATCCGTTCGGATCGGATCATTTATACAGAATCGATCATTAGGCAAAGATCGATCACCGGCAGATCGATTTATCAGGATAAAGAATCAGATCACCAGACAGATCGGATCTTTGAAACTAATCGAATCTGTTATCTTTGAAACAGTCGAATCTGTTATCTTTGAAGCCGAATCGATTTAATCGATCTGATCGAGATCTGAAAGGTCTGTCGAATCGATGAAAACGATTTTTTAACTTGATGAAAAGTGATTTCAAAGACACCGAAATCTGAATCGATTTCAAAATGACGGAATCGGCGACCCGAATCGAAGCGATGAACGATATCCGTCCCATGAAATGATCGATCCGTTAGACACACAAAAAGCAAAATGATCAATAAGAAGATAACAACATATATGGATGTGACATAAAGGCGCAAACAACAAAGGCAAAAAGGACAAAGAAAAGTTTGGAAGATTATTAGTATGGATTTGAATATTATTCTCCAACGGTAATATTCAAATCCACACTATAAATACATTGCACTATCTTCAAAAAGAAGATGATGGAGGATCTGCAAAGTGAAATTAAAAGCCAAATATTCAAGCAACTCCATTCAAGAACACGAGCATTACATATCCAAATTTACCCAAGAGTGTTCTTCATTGTATCTAAGCAAAAATGTCATATCCTAAGCTTAGAGAGATTTTTTCCATCCTTAGCATTGAGGCTAAAACAAATGTAAGGGAAAATCTCACCCTAGTTGAAACCAAACAAACCTTACCAAAATCAGTTTGATAGGTTAAGTTTGTAGGTGAGTGGGAACTCGATAAACATCTAAGCAATCCCGAAAGGGAGGGTAGGCAATCCCGTGAGGGTGATAAGTCTCGTTTGAGTGAGAACTCGGTAAACATCTATAGGCGATCCCGTGAGGGTGATAAGTCCCGTTTGAGTGTGAACTTGGTAAACATCTGTTGGGTGTTGGACTAACACGGTAAACTAAGTCCAGTTGGTTAAGTCGGTGCCCCATGAAGGGAAGAGTGGATGTAGGACGAGTTGTCCGAACCACTATAAAATTGTGTGTTCTTTACTGCTTTATGTTATTACTTGCCTTATGCATTCGATTATAAGCAAAACACACATCGTTCTTAAAAGCAAAAAAAAAATAAAAATAGAATCACTCTGCCCTCACCCCTATTTTATATGCATTACATGGTATTTTCCGCGTTCTTGGGTTTTCAAATCGGGACCATCAAAACTCATTGCAAATATCAAGAGAGAACCTATTATGCAATAGTTTTATCTTATCTTGAAGCTTAGAATTTTTTAATCTATCTTCAATAGTTAAAGAATTTAATTCTTCTTTAGGAAAATTAATATGACAATTTTTTAGATCAATTTGGTCTTGGATCAAATTAAGAACCTTATGAATAGGTTTAGTTATAAACTTGAAAGTAATAGGCTTACCATTATAAGTACCAGTTATTCCTGTTTCATTAATAAAAAGTAAGAGGGTAAATCTTATAAAGAAAAGGAAGACCAATTATCATTTGGTTGGTAATGTCTTCTGCAATAAGAAAGTCGTTAGGAATACAAGAACCTTCAACAAAAAACATAAGCATTTTTAAGTTTATAATTGATTTTTAAAGATCCTCCTCCTGCATGAGAAAGAGAATGTGTAGTTTTTTCAAAAAACGTAGTGGGAATTTTTCCCATCTGGATGACACTTAAGTCAGCACCACTATGGATCATAGCAATAAAGTCTTCTTTATAAGAATTATTTATAAGAAGAGAAATCTTAGTATACCACTTTTGAGATATAATTATATTAACAGTTGATAAATGATTTTTGTCAATATTAATAATATCATTAGCAAATTGGGCAGAGCTATCGAGCTTGTACTAGTATCCTCAATTTTTTCTTTACCTTTCTCAATGAGAGAAAGACGAATAGAAAAATCAGAATTTTGCTTCTGAAGGATTTTAACATTATCTTTAAGATTATTAATTTCATGAATTAAATCATTAATGGTAATAGGATTATTTTTAATATTCCTAAGTCGAATGAAGATTATCATGATTTTTCTCTCCAAGAGAGTTTTGATCTACAAAGAAACTTATTTCTTCAGAAGTCTTACAGTCTTCTTAAATTAAAAATCTTGCTGAAGATTCTGATATTTTATATGATAGACTTAAAAAGAATCCCTATCCTTGGAATGATACTCATACTAAGGATGTTATAAAAATTAAAGATAAGGTTATGAACATTCCTTGCCTTATGTTAGCTGTTGGGAGATGAATTTAATAAAGATATATGATTTTGATTAGATCCCAAAACCCCTGAGTATGACATGTTCAGAATGATCTTGATAGTTGAGTCAGGATTCAGTTTTAGAATATTCAGGATGTTATCTGCAGAATGTATAGTCGTGAGATATAGTTCGTGATAGGTTCAAGACTTCGATGTAAAAACCGAGATATCAAGACTCGATGGGATACCGAGGAAGTGAAGACTTCGGCCACGAAGATTCATGTATCAACAAGAGACTCGAAGACTCAAGACTCGAAGACCTCAAGACTCGAAGACTCAAGACGCAAGATCAAGATCAAGATTGAAGATCAAGAATACCGAAAGGCACAAGAATTATCAAGACTCGAAGAAGGTCTTGAATGCTCGATATGAGCTGAATGTTCCGAGGCAATCAATATATCTATCTCAAGGATGCAATCTCGAAAAAACACGATTCTTTAGAACGTTAGATATTGCCAAGATATTCAAATGCAGACAAAAGGAACTAAGTCAGAAGTGTTGTTAAGGTTATATCAAACTCAGAGTTTGTAACCAAAAAGAGCCGTTGAAGGTGTCTACCTTTAACCGGAGACAAAAGTCAAAAAGAGGAAGACGACATCGTACCATATTGACAATCGACAAAGGATGTCACCAAAAAAGATGTCGATGTACAAAAGTTCTGGATCGCAAAAAAGTGAAGACCGGCTACATGAAAGGCTATTGCCTAAAAAAACGTGTTAGGGAGTTTCAAACCCTAAATATAGCC
Organism: Stenogyne calaminthoides; assembly: GCA_037126765.1. NCBI lineage: Eukaryota > Viridiplantae > Streptophyta > Magnoliopsida > Lamiales > Lamiaceae > Stenogyne > Stenogyne calaminthoides. The sequence goes on along the minus strand of JBBCBC010000008.1, from coordinate 16,692,605 downwards.
GTTTCTCACACACCATAAGAGGGAACTCACGAGTCGTCTCTCCAACGGATAGTTTTCAAGAGTGACCTTGGTGCATGCCAATAAATCTTTGGTGACCCTCTACATTGTAAGGTTACGGAAATTTATATGCAACTCAAGAGCTCAAACTTATTCTTGCAAAAGTTAAAGCACTCGAAAAACATAGAATTTCCCAAGTGCTTCTACATTGAAGAGAGCTCACTATACTAAGCCTAGCTTGATAAGAATTATCCAAAGCTTAGTCGAGATATCCTAACCCTTTGCATTGTGCTTCATTGTAAAGGATATCTCATCCTAGTTGAAACCAACCGAGAAACCCCAAACCCTTGAGAAGGTAGTTGGAGTGTGTTTGTTGGTGAGAAGAGTTGTAAAGAGTTAGTAAACTACGTTGGAGTAGTCGAAAAACTCTAGAGGAGAAGTTAGTAAGCTCTGAGGGTAGTCCTGAAAGCTTGTTTGTGTTTGAGTAAAGTAAACTACGGAGGTAGTCGAAAAGCTCAAGGTCGGGTTGAGTAAGTAAACTACGTGGAGTAGTCGAAAAACTCGGTACGAAGTTGAGTAAGTAAACTACGCGAGGTAGTCGAAAAGCTCGAAGTTGATAGTGAATTTCTCTCGAGGATCGAGAGAGTGGATGTAGGAGCTTGAGTCTCTACGAACCACTATAATTGTTGTGTTCTTTATTGCTTTCCTTATCTCGTGCTTAATCTGTTGCATTGACTTGATTTTGAAAGCATACTTTTCATCGATATTCGGTTGGAATCAACCCAATTGAAGTTGCATAATTGAATCACAAACTTAATCACTAATTCATAAAGGAAGGTTTTTTGAAAGGTTAAAACGAGTATAATCTAAGGGCCAACCATTCCAAGACGACCGAAAGTAGCTAGAACAGATAGTTACCAAACCGAACTCTCATTTGAGGATTCAAGAAGTTAGTTATCGATCCAAGCAACTCGGGATCTCTCGACACTTCGTGACTCGGTTGGGATTATCTCGAGGTATCTCGAAAGCACCGGGATCACCGCCTCGAAGAGACTTTGACTCGGAGCGATCTGTGCTTCTCGAAACCTAATCTTCGAGATTATTTGACCCAAGTGACCTCGATGAAAAAAAAAGTTTTAAAAACCTTTGAACACGTGTATTCCCCCATACACACGTGTAAGACTCGTTTTCACCGGGGACCAACAAGTGGTATCGAGAGCGGTGGTTCAACTTGACCACTACTTTTGTGTTGACCAAAAGTTTTATTTTCAAAAATACTTGTGGCCTATCTGAACCGATCTTATTTGTTTTTTTTTTTTTTTTCAAAAGATCAGATAAAATGTCTTCTAAAAAACTTTCCATGTTCTCAGTGGAGAACTATGATCTATGGAGACTGAGAATGCAGGCTCATCTGTATTCCAAACATGAGCGCATGTGGAGAGTGGTCTCTCAAGGACCATTCCAATTTACTGTAGTGAATCCCAGAGGAACGGAAGATGAGAGAATTGATCCTAGAGCAGAATTTCCTAAGTCTGATGACCAACTGACTCCTGAGGAGAGAAAGTTAGTCAATCTAGACTACATTGCAAAAGACACACTATACAAAGACAATTGATGATGGTGTGATGGGAATGATCTCTCACCGTAATATCGCTAAAGAGATTTGGGATACACTAGGCTTGTAATGTGCCAAGGCACGATCATATAAAAAAAAAACAAAACTTTCAAATGGCAATTGGAAAGTTTGACAGTTTTGAAATGGATGATGGTGAATCAATAGACAAATTGGAAGTCAGATTCACTAACATCATGAATGATCTAAATGCACTTGGAAAGAAATATCCACAGAGAGAAGTTGCATTGAAAATTCTTAGAGGTCTTTCTAAGAAATGGGATATTCATGCAGTGGTGATTGAAAACACCAAGAATATTAATTCAATGCCCTACCAACAAGTCTTCTCTGAACTGAAGGCCTATGAATTTGTAATTGATAAGAAATCCAAAAAGGCTGACAGCAAAGATGATTCAACTCGAGTAAAAATGTGGCTTTAAAAGCCAAAGATAAAACCTGTAAAACTAGAGAGTCTGAGAACCCCCATGCCAAAAATCAGGATGAGCTTGAGGAAAAACTAGCACTGATGGCAAGGAGGTTTGATAGACTTAATAGTAGATTTGGAAAATACAAAAGCTATTACAGGAACCACAGGTACCAGAAGAAACCTGAGGACAGATCAACTGAGAAGAAGAAGGACCTGAAAGCAGAAGGATCTTCATCCAAGAGGAAAAACTCCAAGTCCAAAGAAGAAAATGATCAGGATGATGATGCCAACAGATGCTATAATTGCCAGAAGAAAGGTCACTTCCAGTATGATTGTCCAGATTTGAGTGATAAGGAGAGAATAGAAAGGCAAGCTAAAAGAGACCAGAAGTTCTCAAGCAAAAAGGCCATGGTTGCAGAAGAAGAACATTCTGAGGAGGGATCTAGCTCTTCAGATGAGATATTCTCAGACAGTGAAAGTGATGACATCTGTCTGATGGCCATTGAGGAGGTAAACTCTTCTTTCTCTGTTGTTGCTCCTACACTAGCACAAGAGTTTTCAAGTTCCACCGAAAAAATATCATTTTGACCGATGGATTCTTTTGAGAATCGATGAAGGACTATCTTTGTTTTTGCAAGGACTCGCTAAATAGAACTCAAGAGCGAATAAAGGAACCGAAAGTTTGAAAATCTAAAATGGAAAGACTCTAGCAATATTGAAATCACTTCTCAATTAATGGGAGCTCTTGATGAACTGGATGTTACGAAAGTACAACTCTCGAAAAAAAGAGAAGTGATAATGTCCCTAATCGAAAAGCTAGAGAAATCCATCAAGAAATTCAATTAATCGAATCGAGTTCAATGACCTCTCCGAGAAGCATAAAACTCTCTGAATCGTGAGGATAGTGCATAGAAGAAGTTAACTCTATTGAATAATGCATCTAATGTAATAGATGAAATTCGAGTTACCAGAGATCTGTGACTATAAAAAACTGGATTGGGATTTATTCCGAGGGGAACCTCACAAGGTCATCTAAATGTCGCATCAAGTAGCAAGAAGACTATCTTTGTAAAACCAAAGGCACCTACACTTCAAACCTCAAGTAATGCCCAAGGTTGTAGACAAGGAAAAAGGACATATGGTCTCAAGAAAAGCCGAATGATCGGGTTAGAAAGCCAAAACCTCGGTGAAGGCTAGAAAACCCGAATATCAATGGAAAGTTTCAGCAAGTACTTCAAAGCCTCAAAGCTAAGAATGCAAACCCGAAAGGCTCCACACCGAACCATCGGAGGAATCCTCGGATGAGAAACACTTTCACAGAGACATTCTCAACCCCAGAGACCAAGTCCTCAAGATCTTTGAAGACCCAGATTTCAAAGATGCATAACCCGAACCCCACTTGCCTAAGGGTAAAGGTTATCTGAACCCGAGTCAACAAAGATTTAGACCGGCTGCACAGAAGCCAAAGCAAATGAACAGAAGGCCTGAACCAAAGAAGAATTCAAAGGCACATGTTCATGCTAAAGCTAGCACACATATACAGAAAACTGCTAAGGCACCCAGAGTAGTGGATGTATATGTTGATGTTTATGGAAGACAAATTAGCCACTCTAAAGTGATTAGAGTTGTCAGACAGATTTGGATTTCGAAAGGTACATCTAACCTTGTAGGACCCTTCACAAACTGGGTACCTAAGAATTGATCTGTTTTTCAGGAGGAAAACAAGGGCACTGAACTGACTAAAGATCACATGGCACTGATGAGCAGAGATGAAAAAGCTCCTGATATATGGTATCTTGACAGTGGATGTTCAAGACATATGACAGGATACAACAAGATACTCAGTGATTATGTTGAACAAAAGAGGCCCACAGATCACTTTTGGAGATAACTCCAAGGATGCATCAAGGATATGGAACTTTGGAAGTCGACTCAGTTCATATCCATGGTGTTTCATATGTATCTGGATTGAAGCAAAATTTGCTTTAAATTAGCCAATTCTGTGATAAGGGTTTTAATGTTGAGTTCTCTAAGAACTTATGTTTTGTGAAAGATAATACATCACAGAAAGTACTACTGACTGGTACAAGAAAAGGGAATGTGTATCTTGTTGATTGGAGTTCAACTCCTAAAGATACATGTTTAGTTGCTAAAAGTTCCACAGATACCAGTTGGTTATGGCATAAAAGAATGAATCACCAAAATTTCAAAACCCTGAACAAGCTTGCAAGATTAGCTCTTGTGAGAGGGTTTCCTAATGAAATGTTCAGTAAGGAACATATTTGTGATGCGTGCCAGAAAGGAAAACAAGTTAAAGCATCATTTAAAAGCAAAGTTGAGGTTTCTACTGAAAGAATACTTGATTCTTCGTGATATGGATCTTTTTGGTCCTATAACACCCGTGAGCACTAATGGCAGGAAATACACATTGGTAGTAGTTGATGACTACTCAAGATATACTTGGGTCATATTCTTACTCAAGAAGAAAGAGACTCGAATAAAGTTGCCAGAGTTCTTGAAAAGGCTCGAGATTGAGAAAAATCGAGTGTGGTCAAAATCGATCGACAAAAAGGAACCGAGTTTATAAATCATATCATATCGATTATTGTGCGAGAGAATGGAATTTCACATGAAACATCACCGCAAGGACCCTCAACAAAATGGTGTTCTTTGAAAAGAAGGAACAGGACTCGAAAAAAAAGTTGGAAGGACAATGATCGCCGAAGGTGACATTCCTAAAAGGTTTTGGGGTTGAAGTTTGTCAACACTTGCATGCTACTCTCGAGAATAGATCCATGCTTGACCAAGAGTCAAGGCAAAACACCCTATGAGCTTTGGAATGAAAGGAAGCCTCTTGTTTTTTTTTTTCGTGTGTTTGGTTGCAAGTGTTTCATACACAATAATGGTAAAGATCGAGTTGAAAACATTTGATAGTAAAGCTAATGAAGGAATATTCTTAGGATATTCGAAGTCGATAAAACTTTTGTGAGTTTACAACCTGTAGGACTCTTATTGTGGAGGAAACACCTCATGTTGTTTTTTGATGAATCTACTTGTGTTCGGAAGAAACAGAACATGATCTTGATGAACCCGACTAAGAGGATCACCAGATTAAGCTGAAATGAAAAGATTAATCATCCATCCGAACTCGAAAAGAAGAAGTCACCACTATCTATGATTGGAGTGACTTCGGACTTCGATAAAAAAGTTCGGGATGGAACTCGGGATGGTGAGACTCGGAAAACCAACACTCCAAAGGTGACCAATCTGAGCAGACACGATTCCAGACTTCGGGTATGTGATGCCAATGAAGATGTGGTCACAAATGAGGCAAATTCTGAATCTATTAACCAAAGGGGAACAAATGTCTCTCGACAATGTTCTCGAATAGAATTTCCACGAGGAAGATGATTCCCTTTCTCCTTTTCTGTTGTTCCCTCGAGTTCTTCGATTTAATCGAACCTAACATTTCAAATGTTGAGGATATTCTTGAAGGGGAACATCAAGAAGGAAATGGTTAGATAGTCATCCTACAAGTCGATTAGGGGTGATCTAACTCAAGGTGTTAAAACAAGAAGGTTCCATGGTGAGAGTGCACTATTCTCGCCGCTTCTTATCGAGAAAGAAACCTCACCGAGATTGGTGAAGCTCTACAAGATTCTCCTTTGGATTCTTTTCTATGCAAGATGAAATTTGAATCAATTCTCAAGGAATGAAGTATGGGAGCTAGTAGATAGACCCGAAAAGGCACAATGTCATTGGAACCAAGTGGGTTTTCAAGAATAAAAGAGATGACAACAACAACATTGTGAGAAACAAGGCAAGGCTTTGGTTGCACAAGGTTATTCCCAAGAAGAAGGCTTGGATTATGATGAAACTTTTGCACCTCGTTGCAAAGACTAGAAGCCATCAGATTGTTTCTTGCATATGCTGCCCACATGAAGTTCACGATCTATCAAATGGATGTGAAAAGTGCATTTCTGAATCGGTGTGTGCTTAAAGAAGAGGTTTATGTGGAACAACCTCCGGTTTCAAACAGAATGACCAAGTTTACAGCTCGGAAAAAAGCTTTGTATGGTCTCAAACAAGCACCCGGAGCATGGTATGATACTCTTTCTCGGTTTCTTCGACCCATGGTTTTGTCAAAGGGATTTGTTGATAGAACTCTGTTCGGGATAGAGGATGGGGAAGATATCTTACTAGTTCAGATATATGTTGATGACATCATTTTGGATCTCAAACCATCACCGTTTGTGTGAAAAGTTTTCAACACCGATGAAAGGCAAGTTTGAGATGTCAATGATGGGAGAGATGAATTTCTTTCTAGATCTTCAAGTGAAACAATCAAAAGAAGGAATATTCATCAACCGGCAAAAGTACACCGAGATCCGATTGCTAAATATGGTGTACAGATTGCAATACGCTTTAGGATTCCTATGAATACTAACTACAAGATGGATCCTCGATTACAAGGCAAATCGAGTCATACCGATTATAGAGGAATCATTGGATCATTCTATATCTCATAGCAAGTAGGCGGATATAACATTTCTTTGTTGGGATATGTGCAAGATACCAAGCTAATCCTAAGGCTAGTCACATGGAAGTCGCCAAAAAGATCTTTGAAGTATCTTAAGGGCACAGTGAATAGAGGATTATGGTATCCAGCTGATGATAACCTTGAATTAACTGGTTACTCAGATGCTGATTATGGAGGTTGCAGGATTGACAGGAAGTCCACTTCAGGAACTTGTCAATTTCTAGGAAGTAAGCTGATATCTTGGTTTTCGAAGAAACAGACCTCGATAGCAACCAAGATTACTTGAAAGGCTGAATACATGGTCGCGGGAAGTCTTGTGTTTCGGTTCTTTGGCTCGCATAACAATTAAGGGATTATAAAGTTGTAGCCAATGAAGTACCAATATTTTGTGACAATAATAGTGCCATTGCTATTTCACAAAATCCGGTATTGCACACCAGATGCAAGCATGTGGATATCAGACATCACTTCATCAGAGATCATGTCGAGAAGAAGGACATAAGGATGGAGAAAATTCATACTGATAAGCAAAGAGCTGATATCTTGACTAAACCTTTGGCGGAATCAAGATTTCAGGAACTTTTAGTTGAATTAGGGATGTTAGAACCAGGTGTAAAGAGCAAAATCTGAAAAATTGAAGGTTTTCAGAAGCATGAAGTTTTCTCAAAATTCTACTGAGAAGCTCAGGATAAAATGGAAATTCGAATCGAGTCTCGAGAAACTCGATTTCTTGAAGGTCAAGATTTTCGAGCATCTTGAACCAATTCAAGATTTCGATATTATCTTGACATTTTATCAAGGTCGATTACTTCGAGAAGACTGATAGAGGGAAATTAGTCTGAAGAAGTAATGACTCATGCGACTCATTTATTGCTTAAGTAAAATTCAGTAATCATTCGCAATAAATACAAAACACCTGAGGAATGTTTTTGGGTGGGATCATCATTTAATGCTCTGTTACATTAATGACCAATGAGGATGTTTTGGCGGCTTACTTTTTGGAGATCATCGGTTCGTATACCCGATTAATCGGAGATTAATCTCAACCGTTGTTTTTCACCTAACCAACGCGATTCCCCACGATCTCGAAGCTATTTATACCCCAATAAGCCATTCAAGCCAAAATTTTATCAAACCCTTCATTCCCAAATCCTCTGCAAATAAATTCCCTTTGCCCAGAAATTCCCAAACCCTAAAGCTTCATTTCTTCAATCAATCTCTAAAATGGCTCCAACCTTGTTCGAGAGATTAGCCAAAACCAACAAGCTATGGTACGAGTTCGTTGTCTCACTTGAAAGCACAACCAACTCAAAGCCAGAAGAGGAGGCTCTGCATATGATTCGACTGGCTAAACTCACCCAACTAGTAGCAAGCCGACCAGACCAGGAGTTTGCGAAAGAGGTAATCGAATTCATCTATAACTTGAAGATAGATGAAGAGGGCTGTATGCATTCTAAGATTACTGTATCACATTTAGAGCAGTCGTCCAAATACATCGATTTTGAGAGGGATCTGTATATAGTTCCGAAAAATATGAATGATGTTTTTGAGCTCTGTGATAGAGGAGAGGATCCTACGATGTATATGTCGGGTAGAGAGCAGGAGTACTTAGATAGGATTGCTGAGAATCCTATTAAATTTGAGGCGACATTGCATAAGAAACACTTAAAGCCACAATATCGTGTGTTGATGGATATTGTGAGCAAGAGCATCATGAGTCTTGCAGGGAGTTTTGAGCAGATCAGTACCCCGAAGCTTAGATTTGATGGCGGCAATCGAGGCCTCACCCACCACTGACTTCAACTGGCTGAAATTTTTGATTCAGACGGTGAGTGAGCAGATCAAAGTTTTGAAGAAGGTTGACGGGGCGATCTCAATAAAAGGCAAGATCCACAATGCCACCAAAATTGCTTATATTTTGGAGATGTGCAGAGAGGAGGAGGATATCTTCACCAATTCGACCCCATTCCCTAAGTCCAAAATTCTCTTTAAGCCCATTGCTGCAAAGAAGCAGGCCATCAGGGGGAAGAGAGAAAAGAAGGTAGAATCACCAGTTGCGGCTGAAAAAGAGACTCAACAAACCAGGGGGAAGGTTTTGTTGGAGGCAAAAATGGAGCAAGGTGCAAAAATAATGAAGCAGAAGAACCTTGCCCCAAAGCGCAGAAGATTGGTGGTTCTCACTGATGGAGATGGTAGTGATTCTGAGGAGATTCAACCTGAGGGCCAAACCGCTCAGAGTTCGCCATTGCAAGTTCTGGCTCAGGTTATCTCAAAGGCACAAGAACAGACTGAGGAGCAGGTCTTCTCTGAGGTGCTTGAGACATCTCTAAGTTCAGATAAAATTTCTCAGGAAATTTTCAAAGGAACTCAGCCCTCGAGATTCCTCTTGAAAAAAGTGCCGCTCGAGACAAAGAAAGAGCCAACTCGTAACTAATCTGAGGAAGTGTCACCAGACCCAGAACCCACTCAGATGCAAATCGAGGACTGACTACACAACCTTCAGAGGTCATTTGGACTCGGAGCGGTAATATTCTTGATGAGCTCCCGAAAGATCTACTTCTTGATCCTCGTAAAGAAGCTTCAACCGAACCGAAAGCCCGAGATGGAAGAAGGGCGAGGCCAAGAAGGCGAGTGGAGGAGCAAAGGGGAACGGTTCATTCTTGATCGCTACCCCGAAGCTCAAATCATACCCTGATCTGCAAGATGTTTTCTTCAGATTAAGGACAACTGTGTTCATCCTCAATCAGACTCTTCCCGAGATGCTTGATACTTTGCTTTTTTTAGGGGAAGACTAGTGGAATGAGGAGACGGCCTTTTCCGACCGACTTCTCGTGGTTCGGATGACAAAGCTCGGATGAAAAACTCCGATTTTGATGAGTCGTTCGAGAGGAAGAATAAAAGAAAAAGCTATCGGTTGGTGCCCTAGCGCAGAGACAATCTCAAGATGGAGATGGGGACCAACAGGAGATCTTGAGGATTAGTCTCGGATGGAAAAGGAGACTTCGTTCTTCGATCAACTCCGAATTGGTCAACCTCGATCGGTTAGCACTCTTGGTACCTTTTGGCACTATTAATAATTATGCCAAAGTTAATGAAAGTTCTATCTTTAATTCTCAATTGTTCCGATAAGCGATCGAGGCTCGATTGGAGACCGGAGCTCGAATGAATGTCAAGCTCGGGATGATCAAATAAAGACAGAAGGTACGTATGTTCCCGAGATTGATCTCACTCCTTGATGGAGAAACTTGAGAAGGTTGAGCCAATGATGATCAAGATTGCTCGGATGGAAGAAACATTGGCCAATCAAGCTCAACAGATGGAAAGTCTTAGTCACTCTTCTTGAGTGGTGCTAATCCAAAACACTCGACCTCACAGATGACCTCCATGGAAGATAAAATTTGAATGAAAAACCGGAGGGAGTCAAGGTTTGAGCTCGATCTTTAAAATGAATCGAAACACCCGAGTCAACCGCATTTCTAGAGGTAAAGTTGGCGAGAGGAATGAAGTGATGATAAAATCATTGTTGAGGAAATGAGCTCAATGCTCATGACCAAGATGATAGAGATGTTCAAAGAAGCACTTCATCGACCGGCCATTTTACTTATCCAAGAATTCTCTGTGGCCAAGAACCATCTAAGGAGGCTGGAAGACGAACAAGATCAGATAGCAGGAGAAGTTCGCTGTGTGAGCAAAATATCACATGGACACAAAGACTTCTCCGACTTCTTCCAAATTACGGTGCCAAGAAGGGGGAAAAGGAAGGTGAAGACCTCAGAAAGTTCATGGCACGTACTTTGGAGAAGAAGGCTCAGAAAGATGCTGAAATGTATAATCTAGTCAAAGCCTTAAGAGAAGTCGAAGCTACTGAGAAGTTGAAGTTCGCTCAGGTAGAAAAGCCTATCTACACTCGAGTTTCTGAGCAAATCATGTTTGATGTTGCAAGAGAGAAACTGAGTGCTAGAGCAAAGGTTGGAACAAGCCAAGCTGCTGCTGATTTGCCAATAAAGAGAAAAGTCTTGGGCGTTGTTCAACCTGTAAGCAAGCGTGCGAAGGCTTCTAAGCCAATCCAGAGAAAACTGATTCTGGATGATGAAGAAACGGAAGAATCTGAGTCTCAACCTCAGAAGAAAGTCTTCAACACGAGAGATGCTCTGAAGACACTCCAAATAGAACAAGCTAAGAAAGTTGCTGCTTCGGTCTCAGGAGCGTCTGTGATCAGAAAGAAGATAGATGAAGAGCAGAGGCGAAGGAGTTAATTCAGGAAGTTTGCGAGCAAGAGGAAAGGAACATCAAAAGCACTAAAGTGGCCCCATGTGGATAAATGGATGCCTATCAAACTCAACGATATGTGGGAAGAAGTCAAAAGAACCTTCTGGTTCAATTATGATGTTCTCAGGGAATGGAGAGGGGAAAGCTCAGATCAGAATGAAGCATTCATTGAATATCTCCTAACCTTCTATCCAAAGTATCTACAGTGCTGGATTAACCTTGCGGATGAATGAGAGGTACAGATAGTAGCCCCTGGTCCATATTCCTATCCTCCTCCAAGACTTGGTAATGGCTTGGTGAATGAGAAGGCCATTACTCAAGAGATTGCTCAGTATGCTGGTCAGTTGGGTCTAACAGGAAACAGTCCGGATATCATTAAGGAGAGAAATGAGCTGAAGAAGAGATTTTTTGGAATGTTCGACCTGGAGGTGCCCGCTGATGAAGTTGAGAATGAAGCAAACTGAAGAGCAGAAGACTGAAGAGCCAAATCAGAAGACTGAAGACTCAGAAGATTCTGTAATCTTTAAATTTTTGTCTTTTTTATTTTGTTGATAACGTCATTGTAATCTGTAATGGGATACCAATCATCAATGAAGATTTATCATTATGCTCAAAAGATAATATCTCATTATCTTATTTACATGTCTTTTATTTTGATATGCCTGAATGAATGTCTCTGAACTGATTGTATGTTGATAAGGGAGAAATTGTCTGAATATGGGGGAATTTGTTTAAGTATTTAGTAATGAACTACTTAAAGAGATTCATTACTGAAGAAAGTGCTGAATGATTTAAATTTTTTAAGAGTTTCTCTGATTTAAGAAATTGTTGGGAGACAACCAATCTTGTAATAGGATAAACTGAAACCTGAGTATAGGTTATATGTTTGTAACAAGATAGGTTTTGGCATCATCAAAAAGGGGAAAATTGTTGGGAGATGAATTTAATAAAGATATATGATTTTGATTAGATCCCAAAACCCCTGAGTATGACATGTTCAGAATGATCTTGATAGTTGAGTCGAGATTCAGTTTTAGAATATTCAGGATGTTATCTGCAGAATGTATAGTCAGCAGATATAGTTCAGGATAGGTTCAAGACTCGAAGTAAAAAACGAGATCTCAAGACTCGATGGATCTTGAGATCTCAAGACTCGATGGGATACCGAGGAATCAAGACTCAAGACGAAGATTCAATTAGTATCGGTCAAGAGACTCGAAGACTCAAGACTCGAAAGACCACGAAGACTCATAAGACTCAAGACGCAAGATCAAGATCAAGATTGAAGATCAAGAATACTTGAAAGGCACAATGAATTATCAAGACTCGAGAAGGTCTTGAATGCTCGATGAGCTGAATGTTCCGAGGCAATCAATATATCTATCTCAAGGATGCAATCTTGAAAAAATGCGATTCTTTAGAAAGTTAGATATTGCCAAGACATTCAAATGCAGACAAAAGCAACTAAGTCAGAAGTGTTGTTAAGGTTATATCAAACTCAGAGTTTGTAACCAAAAAGAGCCGTTGAAGGTGTCTACCTTTAACTGGAGACAAAAGTCAAAAAGAGAAAGACGACATCGCCCATCTCGACAATCGACAAAGGATGGTCATTTGAAAAAGATGTTAGATGTACAAAAGTTCTGATCGCAAAAAAGTGAAGACCGCTACATGAAAGGTTATTGCCTAAAACGTGTTAGGGAGTTTCAAACCCTAAATATAGTCGTTTCTCACACCCATAAGAGGGAACTCTCGGTTTGTCTCTCCAACGGATAGTTTTCAAGAGTGACCTTGGTGCATGCCTATAAATCTTGGTGACCCTCTACATTGTAAGGTTACGGGGAAATTTATATGCAACTCAAGAGCTCAAACTTATTCTTGCAAAAAGTTAAAGCACTCGAAAAACTTAGAATTTCCCAAGTGCTTCTACATTGAAGAGAGCTCACTATACTAAGCCTAGCTTGATAAGAATTATCCAAAGCTTAGTCGAGATATCCTAACCCTTTGCATTGTGCTTCATTGTAAAGGATATCTCATCCTAGTTGAAACCAACCGAGAAACCCCAAACCCTTGAGAAGGTAGTTGGAGTGTGTTTGTTGGTGAGAAGAGTTGTAAAGAGTTAGTAAACTACGCGAGTAGTCGAAAAACTCTAGAGGAGAAGTTAGTAAGCTCTGAGGGTAGTCCGAAAAGCTTGTTTGTGTTTGAGTAAGTAAACTACGGAGGTAGTCGAAAGCTCAAGGTCGGGTTGAGTAAGTAAACTACGTGGAGTAGTCGAAAAACTTCGTACGAAGTTGAGTAAGTAAACTACGCGAGGTAGTCGAAAAGCTCGAAAGTTGATAGTGAATTTCTCCGAGGATCGAGAGAGAGGATGTAGGAGCTTGAGTCTCCGAACCACTATAATTGTTGTGTTCTTTATTGCTTTCCTTATCTCGTGGCTTAAACGTGCATTGACTTGATTTTTGAAAGCATACGTTTCACTGATATTCAGTTGGAATCAATCCACTGAAGTTGCATAATTGAATCACAGCTTAATCACTAATTCATAAAGGGAAGGTTTTCAGCAAAGCTTAAAACGAGTATAATCTAAGGGCCAACCATTCCACACAATACTGAGTAGCTAGAACAGATAGTTACCAAACTGAACTCTCATTTGAGGATTCAGTAAGTTAGTTATCTGATCCAAGCAACTCAGGATTTCTGACACTCAGGACTCAGTTGGGATTATCTGAGGTATTTGAAAGCGGCTTCGGGATCACTTGTCTCAAGAGACTTTGACTTCGAGCGATCTGTCTTCTCGAAATCTAATCTTCAAGATTATCGACCCAAGTGACCTCGAAGAAAAAAAGTTTTAAAAACACTGAACACGTGTATTCCCCCCCACACGTGTAAGACTCGTTTGCACCGGGACCAACATTAGCAAATCCTTTATGGGAAAAAAATATTGAAACTGATGTCTCAGATTTGGAGTATGGTGGTATCTTAAAACAGATTAATCCTAATAATAAAATTGAATATATTATTAGGTTTTACTCTGGTAAATGGAATAATACTCAAAAGAATTATTCTACCACTGCTAAAGAAATTTTAGCTATAGTCAAATGTGTCCTTAAATTCCAGGATGATTTATACAATCAGAAATTTACCATTAAAACTGATTGTAGAGCTGCTACTTTCATGCTCTTCAAAGATTTTAAACATAATGTTTCTAAACAAATGTTTGCTAGATGGCAATCTCATCTTGCTTATTTTGATTTTGATATTGTCTATAAGCAGGGGAAACATAATCATCTTCCAGATTTTTTAACTCGTGAATTTATTTCTTCATGACAGAAATGAGTCACTCTGGAAGAAGTCCATATTCCTCGTATAGAAGAAGAGGAGGCAGAGGTCATCCTCATATTTTACAGCATGGGAAGAAATCCATTTATAACCAGAATATTTCTGGTGTTGGTTCTTCTTCAAAAGAAGAAAATGTCCAAAAAGAATTCCAGGAGTTCCTTAGACAAAGGGGTAAGAATATACCAATTGAGGACAATTCCTCAAAACCAGACGATGAAGAATCATATTCTTCAGTTGCTCAGAAGGAATATAAATTCTTTGATTCTCCTAAGAGAGAATTAATTCTTGTCGTCGAGGATGGTGATGAAAAATTCAAAGAGTCCCCATGGATTCTTATGGATAAGTATCTTCCAGCTAATAGTTGGAACGTTGAAACTTATAAGACTAGAGGGTTTTATGAGAACATCCTTATCAGTCTTGGAAGTGTTGATATTCAGCATTTTTACCCTAAGAGTAAAATTATAAACTACTCTAAATTTATCATTAAAAAGATTGCAGAGAGAAGATATATATATATATATATATATATATATATATATATATATATATATATAATATTTACTCCAAAAACAATACACAATTTTCAATACAAACACATCAATCATTACATAAACATTCAATCATTTCTATATTACTTTTTACAATATAATATTATTTCAAAAATTCTACTTTATCAAATCCTATAAAATCCACACTCCCAAACATATACAAAATACAAATACATTTTTTACTTTATACAAAATCCTTCAAAATCCCCTCAAAACTATAAACAAACATACCCTAAATAACAATAATTGGCACTAGAAAGAGAGTCTTTTAATAGATTTTTTTCTATAATTTTATTTAGACCTTAATCCAAAACCTTTCTCAGAAAAAACCATCAAAGATCAACATGGAACAAAACAAGAAGACTATTTTCAACACCCTTAAGAAGTCGTCCTCATCTGAAGGAGGACGATTAAAAAATATGGAGGACATCAAAACTCCAGAGGATTTGAAGATGTCCATGGCATTTCTCCAAAAACGTCAACAGAAGATGGGAGGTGAACGCAGTCAACCCCGTCAGAACAAAAAGGACGTGAAGGACACCCCTCCATCGAAAGGCAAGCGTAAGATAGGGGTCGACGAGAAGAACAAAGGTCAATAGAGTGGGCCATGCCACCTCCATCAATCAAGGCAGTACCGCTGCCCACAAAGGGAATAAGAGAGACATGCTGGAGGTTAATAGAGTGGGCAATGCTAGAAAGAGCCACCTCCATCAATCAAGACAGTGAAGGCATGAAAGTTCAACCACGCGATTCCGCTTGGAATCATCTAGGAAAAAATGTTGGCCCCATGCGAATTGGATGGAAATTCCAGGCTGGCACGGCAAGAAAGAGCAATCTCTCTCTCCATCCTAAGAGAGAACCACTATCAGGTCCCAACTGCTGAGGGACCGCGGATGCCTGTGCATGGCCGCTTAGGCCCACAAGCTCCCCTCCAGCCTCAGCAGCCGAACATGACCAAATGACGATCATAATCGAGGCAATCTAATACCTACAAGAGAAAGTTGGTGCTCAGGGTGGTCTAAATAGCAAACTGCACTGCCAAACTCACCACTGGGCCCAATGGTATGGTCACCCCAATGCATCCTTAAATTATCATGACTTTGATCGATCAGTACAATGGCAAGACAGACCCTAGGGTACATGTGGGGAAATATTCTCATACATGACCTCGATGGGGGCCACGGATGCGACCATGTGTCACTTTTTCCCATTTACCCTAGGCGATCAGGCTCATCGACGCCAACCTCAATCTAGTCATTCCACCAACTGGCACAACTCTTCTTAAATCACTTCTCCACAATGGAACCTCACCCGACGAACAAATAACGCCTAGTCGATATTAGGCAAGGCAACGATGAATTGGATATAGTTTATCTGGAACGAGTAGATATGCTCATCCTCGAAGGGGAGACTCTTGGCGACGAGGCAAAAGTCCTTAGGGCAGTGGGCGGCCTCAAGGTCAACACCAAACTCTGGAAGTTGATGAACACATAATGTCCCTCATAATATGCCTACTTCCAGTATTGAGCAGGAAACTTGATACATCACGCCGAGCTCATCGCCCAACGATTGAGAGAGCAGGGTAAAGGCAGCGAGCATAAAAAGGGCCAAGCGTCGTATAAAAATCCAAGCTCGCAATATAAGATTCCAAGCACCTTCAAAAAATTTAACGATGGTGTTTATGTGAAACTCCTTGAGGTCTTGAACACATTGCCAGGTCACGTGTTCAACCAGATTAGAGACAAACAACTACTAAGCCAGTCGAGGAAGATTATCAAGGAGTCCGACAAGATGAATCCAAACAAATATTGCCACTATGAAAGTTGTTTGAGGAAGGGGAGCTATCAAACAACCTCATAAGAATGCCGACCACAGGCAGAATTCTTCTACTCGCCAACAGGATGAAGTTTCTAGGCCTGGTGGCCAACGGGCAAACAACGAACTTACCGTGCCGCAATTTCCTGAAAATGCAGATGGGTAAGTTGTGCACCCCATCTCACCCCTCGGTGGGGTAGTGGGCAGCTTCCTAGCTTCATCGTCTCTATCCAACAGGAGGCAGAAAGCCGCGATGAGGGCTATAGACAATGTACATCAGATATGCATACATGTCAACATAATGGTCCCACATACTAATCTTATCACCTTCTCAGAAGAAGATAAGTATGGGGTGATTTTCCCCAACATCAACCCCCCCCTAGTCGTCTTAACAAAAATCATGGGGGGTCCTTGTTCACCGCCTACTGATCGATAACGACACTTTCTACAACATCCTTCTCAAGAATAGCCTTGACCAAATCGGAGACTTTTTGATTATATCGAGCCCTGCGAGCACATTGTGAAGGGTTTTTGCAATGCCACCGTTAAGGCCCTATGGAATTATCAAGATGACATTCGAGATGACCTCTAGTTTAGATGTCGAAGTCAAGGCGAATACAAAGTTAGACTTCTTTGTAATCAATGTGTCATCGACCTTTAATGGGTTTCTTGGTAGGCCTTCTGAACACGAGTTCGGGGCTGCGACCTCAACTCATTTCTATTGTGTAAAGTTTCCCACTCCAAGTGGTGAGGTCGCTACCCTTAAGGGCAACTAAAAAATTATAAGAAAGTGTTCAATTTACATGCATCCCCATTTAAATTCTCCATTTTCACTTTCGATTTAAACAAATATTTGTGATAGAGCAAGATTGTAGCAACAATCAGACCTCGTAAAAAATAAATGATCAAGTTGACACTATGCAAGTCGATGGGATAGACTCAACCATGAACAAAGAGATCATGGAAATCGATCAGCCCGACATAGAGCCGAGGTTAGATTTTGAACCTGAAGAACTCATCACTCAAGAATCGATAGATGACCCTAGAGAGAAGAAGCCACGAGCTACCCCAGGGGAGGAGCTCGAACATATCCCAGTAGATCCAGCCCTCCCAGATCTACACTCATAATCAACCTTAAGATACCTGTCAAACTACGAATGGAGGTAATCAATCTCTTGAAAACTAATCATGATGTATTCACCTGGTCACACAAAGATATGGTGGGGATCGATCTTGAAGTTGCATGTCACCGACTTAACATCAACCCTTCCAAAAGGCTAGCCTCCCAGAAATGAAGGAAATTTAGCCCTGAAAAATATGTGGCTTTAGAAGAGGAAGTGAAGAAGCTGCTCGACAATGATCTAATGAAATAGACCGACAAGCCACAATAGGTGTCCAATGCGGTACTCGTCAAAAAGGTGAATAACACGTGGCGGTTATGCATTGGCTTCACTGACCTAAACAAAACATGCCCAAAAGACTTCTTCCCTAAAACGTATATTGATTATCTGATCGATAATACGGCAGGTCATGAGATGATGTCATTTCTGGACAATTTTGTTGGCTATCACCAGATCTCCATTCATGAAGATGACCAACAACACACCTCCTTTCTCACGGAGAAGAATATCTATTGTTGGAAATGAATTCCATTCGACCTAAAGAATGCTTGGGCGACCTACCAAAGATTAGTGAAACACATATTCGCCGATGAGATCGGTAAGATTATGGAAGTTTATGTCAACGATATAGTCCTCAAAAGTGAGAAAAAAAAGGATCATTTCAAGCATCTCGCCCAAACTTTCGCAATATTAAGAAATTTCAACACGAAGTTAAACCCGAAAAAGAATAACTTCATGATTGAGCCGGGCAAATTTCTCGGCCACATGGTAAGTCGACGAGGGATCGAAGCTAACCCCTTAAAAATCAAAATGATCATCGACATGAGCACACCTCGAAATGTCAAGGGAGTACTGAAACTAACGGGATGCCTAGTCGCCCTAAACAGGATCATGTCCAGGATGGGAGATAAATGTAAGTCGTTGTTCGACACATTGAAAAAAGGGAAATTTCAATGGACGAATGAAAGTCAGGTCGAATACGTAAAGATCAAAGAATACCTTTTGGACACTAAAACCTTGGCGAAGCCGAACTCAGGTGAAAATCTTTACTTGTACCTGGTGGCGCCCATTTCAGCTTGGTGTGAGCTGAAGGGAAAACTCACCTGCCGATCTACTTCGTCAGTCAAACACTGAATGAGGCCGAACAATGTTACCCGCCACTTCTCTTACGCCTTGGTAATGAGCGTAAGAAAATTACGACCTTACTTTTTCGATCATCAAGTAGAGGCATTAACGATAATGCCCCTACAAAATATTTTACCTCGACTGGATACGACGGGTTGATGTCTTAAATGTTCGATCGAGATGGATAATTTGGGGTTACAAAAGACACATCGTACAACTATAAAAACCCAAGCCTTAGCTGACTTTGTAGTCGAGCTCACTTTCCCATCCGAGCCCAAGGACCTAGTCAACCCACCTAGGTAATTGTTCATCAATGAATCATCGACATCCGGGAAGTCTGGGGCTGGGATTATGTTAATAAGTGCAGAAGGTCGCTCATTTCAGACCTCCATATAATGTTCGATTTCCACACAACCAGCAATGTGGCGGAGTATGAGGCACTCATAAATCGACTAGAGATGGCCATGGTAGTAGGGGTCAAGCAATTACTGGTATACTGTGACTCACAACTAGTTGCATGTCAAGTATCGGGGGAGTACGAAGCTCGCGATGAGCAAATGATGGACTACCAGGAAATCGTAAAAAATCTACTTGGGAAATTCGAGAAAGTGTATGTCGAGCTACTTCCTCGATCTTTAAACACTCAAGCCGACTCACTAGCTCGCCTTGCGACATCAAAGAGGCAGTTGACATGTCAGATATCACGGTAACTAAGTTAGTCATTCCATCAAGAAGTTACTCGATGGTCACACAGATGGATATAGAAGAGGAGAACTGGATGACACCGATCATCCAAAACATCAAAACAAGAGAGCTCTCGACTGATAGAGTACAAGCTTGGTGCTTACAACTTCGAGCGGTGAGATATATGATAATCGATGATTAGTTGTATAAGAGAAGCTTTACATTATTTTTGCTCAAGTGTGTCACTCCAGAGCAAGGTAGAGATTCACGACAGAGAGTGGGGAAATCACATTGGGGGGCAAGCCATAGCATATAAAACTATAAGACATGGTTACTACTGGTCAATGCTGAAGAAGGACACCATCGCCTATGTGAAGTCGTGCCACAAATGTCAGATCTTTGCTCTTGTTACCAAAGTCGTCTTTGAGGAATTGGTCAGTATCTTCAGCCCTTGGCCATTAGCGAAATGGGGGATTGACATCATCGGCTCATTGACAACGGTGCCTGGAAAGGTGAAGTTTGTCCTAGTCGCCATCGACTACTTCACCAAATGGGTCGAGGTAGAGGCCTTGGCAACCATCGACCAAGAACACATCATCTGGTTTATTTGGAGGAACATAACATGTAGACTTGTCCTGCCGCAAGCCATTGTACCCGACAATGGGAAGCAGTTCGACGGTTTAACGATTGATGCCTTCTTTAGCAAGTGGAAGATCACCAAGTTGTTCCCAATCCAACAGGCAAGTAGAAGTCATCAACAAAATCATAAAACACACATTGAAAACAAGGCTGAAGAGAGGAAAGAAAAGTGGGCAAGCAACCTTCACAACATTCTATAATCATACAAAACAACATGTTGCAATTCAACCAAGGGAACTCCTTTCTCTCTAGATTGGGGAACCACAACCGTCATCCCGTCTGAAGTTACTATTCCCAGCCATAGGACTTCACTGAAAATAACCGATAAAAATGACAAAGCAAGATCACTCGACCTCGATCTCCTCGAAGAAAAAAGGCTCGAGGCTGACTTAAGAAACACAAATTACAAGCAAAATTCAAAAAGATACTACAACTCAAAGGTTAAACTCAGATAATTCAAAGAGGGTGATTTCGTCCTGAGATGAGTCATTGAGGCGCCCAAAGAAGTATTCGGCTGACTTGGGAGGGACCCCTAAGGATATCCAAGCGTCTATCCAACAAATATTACGAATTCAAAAATCCAGATGACAAGCCGGCCCAATAACTTTGGAACGCCGCACATCTCAAAAGATATTGCCAGTAAATCTCCACTTTGTATAAATTCAGTTAAATTTATACATAATCAATAAGATAAAGCTCATTTACTTAAAGTTTTAGTTTCAAAATTTTAGTTTATTAAGCTTAAAGAGTTTTTAGTTTTCAAGTTTTTAAGGTCGCACAATTCAATATGATGGCAAGAATTAACGAAATGATTGCAAACTCATTGAGACGATCTCAAAACATTCACTAAAGTCACAATATCAATAAGATGACTTCAAAACATACTTAAGTTGCACCATGAATAAGACGACTATATAAAATTTACTCATTGAGGTCGCATGTTCAGTAATACGATCAAAACAACACAAACACATCGCATAAAATACATTACAAAAAATACGGGTATTAACGACGGTTTTTAGCACGGATAAAAATACTATCGCTAATAGCGACAGTTTTTTCGACGGATAGGGTCTGACGGTCAAAGTCATTGGATTTAGCAACTGTTTTGGACCGCCGCTATTAGCGGCGGATTAGAGGTGGTTTAGTGACAGTTAATTCAAACAGGGTCAAATCGGGGCTTTAGCGACGGTTTAAACCATCGCTAAAGTCTGACCTAGAGCACAAAACGTGTAGGCACTTAGCCCACCACCTAGATCGGGCTTAGCGATGGTTTTAGTTTTTTGAATATAGCGACGGTTATTATCCATCGCTAGTAGCGATGGATATTTAATAACCGTTGTTAATCTGTCGTTAAATTCCAATTATATACTGCGCACACAACACTCTGATGCGGTTTTTTCCGCAAATAGTACGTTTCGCCGCCGTCGTCCGCCGTTTGTTGTCACTGTCCTGAACATTCGGTGCGTGGAAAGCTTCGTACCTTCGCATTCTTCCGTTTGATGGTAATTTTTCTACTTTTTAACCATTTATTTTCTCGTTTTATATACGCACATATATATATATATATATATATATATTTTAATTTTGAAATATATATATATATATATATATATATATATATATAATTAATTTCAATATATATATATTAGATTAATTTCAATATTATTTTGATGTAATTATAATTTCGTATGATATATATTATTCATGTTATATTAGATTAATGTTAGATTAATTATTTATATTAGATTAATGTTAGATTAATCTTAGATATATATATATATATATATATATATATATTAGATTAATTATATATACATGTTAATTCAATTAGTCAAATTATACGTATATGCATGTTAAATTAATTAGTCAACAATTTTATGTTAGACTAGTCTGGTTGATTAGGATATTAGCCTGATTAGATAATATCAATTTAACGTACATGTTAGATTATGAGATTATGTTTATTTAATTATTTTATTATGTGATATATATATGTTAGAATTGTTAGATCGTTGGTTGACTAGGATGAGTTTATAATAATACAGTCGAAACTCTGTCGAAATTTAGACGCGATTTTAATTAATTGTTTTAATTAATTAATTTATGTCAAATTATTTGATTGGTTAGGTTGTTAGTCAATGTGTTAGGAATTAGAATTGAAATTTGTTAGTTGACTAGAAGATAAGTTTTATATAATACAGTCAAGACTCTGTCGAAATTTGTTGGTTAACTAAATTGTTAGTAAAAAATGTTATGAATTTGTTTTATATAATGCAGATGAGTACTAGTCAAGGTGGACGTGGTGGTCGGGGCGACTCTTCGGTTCCTCATAGCACCAGGAGGAAGAGGATTCTTAGACCTCAGGTGAACCTGCACCCACCCGCCCACGACGAGTCCAGCTCGCAGCACCCACCCCGGGCAAGGTCATCTCCAGCAGGGTCGAGCTCAGGCTCGGCCTCTGTTCTTCGTGGCTCAGCCCCCACTGCTCGATTGACGATCGACCTGAGATCAGGAAGGTAAATTATAACTTTTATTTACTAATTTGTTTAGTTATACAGTTAATTATTTAATTATACTTATTAATTTTTTAATGTTTCAGCATCATAACCGGTCACGAGGCTTCCGGTTTAGCCATCAACTCCATCTTGCGAGTTGGAATTGCTATGGGGGCTCACAATTGGAGAGGCGTGTCTGAACAACAACGCCAACTCTACTTCGACGAGTTTAGGGTACATACAATAATTGATTACTTATTTTAATTTAATATATATATATATATATATATATATAAATTAAATAAATTTTGTGTTAATGAAATGCAGACACAGACGAAGTGGAGGGATGATCTGACACCGACCGATTTCTACAAGCCGTTCTGTAAGCTTGCCCAAGCCCGGTACAAGAACTTGCTTTATAGGTGGCATGCCGGGTGGAAGGATGAAGGTCTGGATATGAACCATGGACCCCGGTGTTTGGGCATCAATTTTGGCAGTTTGGAGCGATTCCACAAATCAGGAGATGTGCCGAAAGAATCGCGAAAATCGCTTGAGCCAGCAAGGAGGGAATGGGGGCATCTCTGTGCACAAGGCTGGATCTCGGTCGATTCTGGAGCACCGCATGGCGGAATTAAGTAATATCATTTATTTAATTATACAATAAGTTCATAATTAATATTAATATTTTTATTTGTTAACAGGAACTACGACTCAGACGCTCTTTAGACCCCTTAAGACGTTGGCACTCGCCCACCCCTACGATGAGGTCACAGAGACCTCCACCTACAGCCGCATGACCCATGTACACGTAAGTAATTATATAATTTTGTATTTCATAATTATTACACCTTTTACTAATAATATTTTATTTTTATAGAAACGGTGCGAGAAAGGGTCGAAGCTGCCACCCAGGCCCAGAACGTTGTGAACCGTCAGGTTTAAATCCACCACCTCCAACTAATTTGACTCAGATCTATATGGAGGAGGTCGGCGTCACTAGACAATGGGTACTCGAGTACGGTAGGTTGTCTGCCGCTCGGATTGCAAAGACACAACCCTTCTCATCTCAGACCTCTGTTACTTCAGCATCGCAGCCGCCTCAGCATACGGCTGAGGAGATTAGGGAGGGGCTCAGGGTCGAGCTCAGAGAAGAAAATGCAAGGAAGTGGTGGCATATTGCCAAGCGACTGGCTAGTCGAATGGGTGTCCAGCCAAGTTATTTCCTCGACGCCCTTTCCGACGACGAGGATGACGACCTTGGCCTAGGCGGTGGTGGCGGTCACGGCGGTAGCGGCGGAGGCGGTGGCTTGGTCATTGGCCATGGTGGCAGCGGTGGTCGTGGTGGTCGCGGTGGCAGTGGCGGCAGTGGCAGTAGCAGCGGGGCCGATGTCGGGGTCGGGGCTGGCGGTGGTAATAATCTTTTCAATGATTTTTATTTGTTTGATAATTTTACTACTAATCTAGGGGATGATGTGGTTGACGATTTACAGGATGATTTTTACCCGGGTCGGGGGTGATTTCTTGAAACTCTTTTTCTTTTTTTTATTCATGATCATGAGACTCAGATTTTTTTTTTTCATTATGTATTGTGAACAATTTACTTTTATGTATGTATAATGTTTATATCGTTTATATGTGTGTTTTACTGGCTAGTATAACTTGTTTACACTTAAAAGTATTACTTGTTTATATAGAAAATTATTACTTGTTTAAATAGAAAAGTATTACTTGTTTAAATAGAAAAGTATTACTTGTACTCTTAGAAAAGTATTACTTCTTTAGATGGAAAAGTATTACTTGTTTAATAGAAAAGTATTACTTGTTAATTAAATAGAAAAGTATTACCTGTTTAAAGAAAAGTATTACTTGTTTAATAGAAAAGTATTACTTATTTAAATAGAAAATTATAACTTGTTTAAATAGTAAAGTATTACTCCCTCCGTCCCGTGATAACGTGCACGTTTACTATTTTCACGTGTTTTTGCGAGCGAGTTTTTTATTAGTATTTGAAATGATGAACTAATTTTTAAAGATGCATGTAATAGATGAGAGGTAGATCTATAATACCCCTCCTTAAAAATCACTTTATCATTTGAATTACTAACAAACAACTCGCTCACTAAAACTTGATAATAAAGGTGGGGTGCACGTTATTCCGGGATGGAGGTAGTACATGTTTAAAAAAGTATAACTTGTTTAGATATAAAGGTTTTACTTGTTTAAAGAAAAGTATTACTTGTTTAAAGAAAAGTATTACTTGTTTAAATGAAATGTATAACTTGTTTAAATAGAAAAGTATAACTTTTTTAGATGGAAGAGTATTACTTATTTAAAAGTAAAGTATAACTTGTTTAGATGAAAAATATTACTAATTTAAATGAAAAGTATAACTTGTTTAGATGGAAAAGTATTACTTATTTAAAAGCAATGTATAACTTGTTTAGATGAAAAGTATTACTATTTTAAATGAAAAGTATAACTTGTTTAGAAGGAAAAATATTACTTATTTAAAAGTAAAGTATAACTTGTTTTGATGAAAAGTAGTACTAGTTTAATTGAAAAGTATTACTTGTTTAAATAGAAATGTATAACTTGTTTAAATGGAAAAGTATTACTTATTTAAAAGTAAAGTATTACTTTTTAAATAGATAAGTATAACTTGTTTAAAGAAAAGTATTACTTGTTTAAAGAAAAGTATTACTTGTTTAAATGAAAAGTATAATTTGTTTAAATAGAAAAGTATAACTTGTTTAGATGGAAAAATATTACTTATTTAAAAGTAAAGTATAACTTGTTTAGATGAAAAGTATTACTAGTTTAAATGAAAAGTATAACTTATTTAGATGGAAAAGTATTACTTATTTAAAAGTAAAGTATAACTTGTTTAGATGAAAAATATTACTAGTTTAAATGAAAAGTATAACTTGTTTAGATGGAAAAGTATTACTTATTTAAAAGTAAAGTATAACTTGTTTGGAGAGCTGTTTGAAAAAAAGGGTTGTCCAAGTGGAGCTGTGCAAGCTTAAATGTGTAGTAGTGACGAATTATTACGTCGCTACTCCGTCCACAAATTAGCAACGGAGTAGCGACAGTTATTTTGACCCGGGACCGAACCCAAATGTCCTTCGCCAAAACTGTCGCTATGTTGCGACGGTAATAAGCCGTCGCTAGTTAGCGATGGATTGGAAATAACCGTCGCTAAATGTTACCGACCCTCGATTTCCCGACTGTAAAAAATCATCGCTAAAGTCGTCGCAACACTACGTAGCGACGATTTTAGTCGTCGCTAAAACCGTCATTAAACCCCGTCTTTTTTGTTGTGATAAAGATAAAGAAAGGCACAACTGTTTCCAAAAGGAAAGTTCGTTGATTAAGAAAATGAAAATTACAAAAAGGTCATCAAGCTGGGATCTCATGATTGGTTCCCGGGGCGCTAGTCGGCAATGTCTCACTCGCGACGCCGACTTCCCCTTTTCGGAAAATTATGGTCATTGTTTTGCCACCCATCTAAAGTTACTGTCCTTAAAAAAATTCTCATAGCAAACGTGTCATAAAATTAGAGCGTGAAATAAATGGCCTCTAAATTATTTTAGAGAATTGTGTGGAGTTATATCTTCTAAGTGGTATTATTACTTACTTTGGGCGTGCAAATGATATATTTTGAATGAATTGCAGGTAAAACCTTACAACTTTAGTTTTGAATTAATTATTATTAAATACGTTAGAATACATGCATGCACGAGTATATATGGATCATATTACTTGTTCAGTCTCTATCAATTAAACTATCTCCATACTAGATAACAAGCAATTGCAAATGGCGTTCCTTCCCGTATCATCTTTCAAAATCATTATTTTGCTCCATAAAGAGTCCATTATAGGATTCATATCAAATCATTATGTCTACGCGTGTTATAAAATTAGAGAGTACTGTGAAAACGGCTTCGAAATTAATATAAAAAATTGTGGAGTTTGTATCTTCTAACTGGTATTATTGCTTACTTTGCGCGTGCAAATGACAAATTTTCAATGATATAATAAAATGTGAACATTGTAAAAATTTTGAATTAAAATAAATTAGAGAAAAAATATCTAATAGGTATCTAATCACAAAAAAATTAAAACAAATATAAATATTATATCAATTAAAATAAATCAATTTTTTGTGAAGACCATCTTAAATGATGACCTTGAGAATGATCTAAAATATTTACTTAATTAATGATAAAATGACCAAAAGAAATGAAAAGTTTTTAAAAAAATTGAAAATTGAAAATAATTTTAAAAAATAATTAATAATTACAATAAATAAGTAAAACAATTATCTTATTTATAAATTTTCATATATATATATATATATATATATATTCAAAAGACAAATTAAAATTAAAAAATATATATATAAATTACAAAAAATCATTAAAATATAATTTTGTTTGATTAAAATTATAATCACCAAAAGAGCGAGGAACTTATTTAATAAAAAAAGATATATTATTAAAAAATGAGAAAATTATTTATTTTTTAAATAAAATAATAAGAAAAAGAATTTGTAAAAAGATATAATGAGTTTTAATAATATAGTGTTTAATGTAATACTCACTCCGTCCCAATCTTCGTGGGATTGTGACTGTTCATAAGCATTTAGTGTAATAGTGGAATAGTGATAAAGTGGTGGGGTAAGAAGAGTTGTTTATTAGTATTTTATATGATAAAGTGACAAAGTGATAGGTAATTGGGGGTAGAAAGTGTTGTTTATTACTATTTTATGTGATAAAGTGATAAAATAAAATGTGTAAGTAATTTTACCATAAAGATTGGGACAAAAAAGTGAGTACTTTACCATAAAGATTGGAACGGAGAGAGTAGTTTTTTTGCAAAAGTAAATAAATAATCATTCAAATTTTTCACATATATAGTGGTTATTTTTTTTTTTTTAAGGACAGTAGCTTTAGGATGTGGGTGGGGGGTGGCGGCATAACTAGAACTATAATTTTTAAAAGTAGCAATTTCAGGTCAACTTAGCTTGAAAGACCTTAATTTGACCTGAAATTGCTACCTTTTAAAGTTACCATCCTTGTTTTGCCAACCCGAAAAGTTGCTGTCATTGTTTAGCCCACCCCTCTAAAGTTACGGTCCTTAATTAAGTTTAGAGAATTGTGGAGTTATATGTTCTAATTAAGTGGTATTATTAATTTGGGCGTGCAAATGATATATTTTGAATGAATGCAGGTAAGACCTTAGAAGTTTAATTTTGAATTAATTATTATTAAATAGGTTAGAATAGATGCAGGAGTACTATATATAGATCATATTACTTGTTGAGTCTCTTTCAATTAAACTATTTCCATATATACTAGATAATTACAAGCAATTGCAAATGGCGTTCCTTCCCGTATCATCTTTCTTTGTCGTGGCTCTTCTCTTCACTTCAGGTATATATACATACTCCTCTTCCTAATTAATTATAATGAATTAATAATCTAAATATATATATGTTTCATGAGTTTTCATATTTGTTTATATAATTATATATGTTTCAGTACTCTAGCTATAAGTAGTTACACATATGATAATGATGTAGTTGTGGGGGAGATTGTACCTGCACGTAAAGTAATGGAAGGTGGCGGTGATGGTGCAACGTTCATGTCGCAAATTAAGCAGTCGAGATGTCTTACAAATTTGGGTGTTTGTTCTCTTAATACCTGCGGCAACAAATGCTGCATCCAGAAATGCAACAAACAATATAAGGGCAAGAATCCAAATGGACATTGCGATCAAATTCCGGGTTCTCCTGTTCTTGTATGCAATTGTGAGCATGATGGACCTAACTGTTAAATTTTATTAATTTAAACAACCCGCCTCTCTTCTTCTTTGGGCCGGTTCACACACATATATATATATATATTTACTCACCAATAAAATTACTTTCAATAATAGATTTTTCTTTTTTTCTAATTATTAATTAAATTAATACTCATCTTCCATTAAATTGATGCTTTTCATTATTATTTTCTTCTTAATTAAGATCACTATAAAAAAAGCTGGTCGCATGCAAGGGCTTGGCGAAGAAAAGTGCTAAAAAAATCATGCATTTTAAAACTCACGGTTTTGTCTAAATTATGTAAATATATGGTAGCTTTATTCTATTATTAATGTCGTATTTATAAATGGTTTCAGAAGTCGATCAGTTTGCAACATGCTCGCGGGTGTTCGAGTCCCATGTTTCAGTAAAATAGTGTTTTTTTTTTTTTTTTTATCTCATAACTTATTTACTGTTCGTTTGTCGTCTTAAAAAATTTAATTGTTCAATTTTGATTCATCTCTCACCAAAAATCGTGAACGACGTCGTTTTGATCACATGCAAGACACATGATAGTAATTTTTTGGGGTTTTCGATACCCTCGTTGATGTGGACGTTAACTATTTTTTTCTTTTTCTTTTTTACATTTTTTAATCTCAATTAAAATACACACATGTATAAATAACACAATATATTAAATCAAATTTAAAATCTAAAATTTAAAAATAACTAAATTTTACCCTCACTTGACTTGCGTGTAACCGAAAACGTCATTCACAATTTTTCGATGAAAATTGGACCAAAACTAATCAATCAATTTAGTTATGAGACTAAAATTAAACATTTAATTTTTTTTGAACGAAAAATAAACAGTAAATAAGTTAGAGGAAAAAAGAATTATCCCGGCGTTGCGCAATCCTATTATTTTTATACTGCCATTATTGTCATTTTCTCGACTTAAATATTGTTTCTCACATTTTTAGCTTAATTCTACCGGATGTTATGTGTTCAATTTTTAGTTAAATTACGTATTTAATTTGTTTTTTCATCCTATTCCACTTTTTGCAAAAAAAAAAAAAATTAATAGCAAACATTCTTTACAGTAAAAATCAATTTTCATTATCCAATTGGTATTACAGCTATATAATGTTGACTAGGCTTGAAGTGGAGCCCCGGCTAATGGACGGTGGGTTCTGGTCCCCTGGATTAGTCGATCTTTGGGCCGGATACCGAGTTATCAAAATAAAATTAAAAATGCATTTAATTTACATAATATTGAATATTAGCTTGTGCAAACAATCATTTGCTAGGAAATACCACAAGCAATATCATAGACAATAATTAACAATACCACAAGAAATATTCAACAACACCACAACGAATAATCAATAGCACCACAAACAATTATCGCTAATATTGCAAACAATAAATAAGTAATATGATTGGCAATGTATATATACCACATGAAATAATCAACATTAGTATCACAAGCAATATTAAGCAATACCACAAACAATTATCATCAATACGGCAATATTACAATCAATTGTCACCAATACCACAAAACATTAATAAAAAATATCACAATCACAGTAAAAGCATAAACAATTTTAAATAATACCTCAAACAGTTATCATCAATGCCACAAACAATTAAACTTGAAATGCTAAAATTGGATAAACCTGAGATAAACTTAATTTCTTAACCAAAATCTAGAGTATTTAAAATGATCCAAGAAAATGAGTTAACAAACATCATCAAATTAATAACATAATGTGAAAAAATTATTTCTAAATAGCAAGCAATTTCACGCTCATATGCGGAAAATTTCTAGCACAACATTGCTGCTAACAAACAAATAATTTCAACATTTCGTTACCCACCCACAACAAATTGTTATACACAAATAATAATAATTGTCACTTCTTACCAAAACAGAATAACAAGTGTAAATGGAAGGAAAAAGATCACTCGATTCAATTTTATTTGTGGATGTGGAAGATTATAAATGTCTTTTCACTAGTAATATTGTAGTGGAGATATAGTAATAGGAAAAAGTTATTGTATTTTAGAGTAAGATTGACACAGAAGACCAAAACTAATAAAGTAAAATTTTACAGGATTACGTAAGGACACTGATAAACACTAAAAAAAAAAATTGTCTAAGAAATTTTCAAATTGCTACAAAAATTTCCTACAAAAATAATATGGTCCTTAAAAAGTGTAGATTGCCTACCACTTGCCTACCAATTTTTAGAATAATCTATAAAAAAATTATATATACAAATATTTCCCTAGACAAAAAAATTATCTACCATTAAACTGCCTACATATTTGTAATTTTTCGTAGGCAAACAAATTACCTACACAAATAATTTCCTAGACAATTTACATTTCTATAGGCAATTATATTGGTAGTTTAGAAATTGCCTACAAACAAATTTACCTATGAATGAAAATTTTTATATGATTGAAAAAATTTGTAGGCAAGTCGTAGGCAATAACACTACAAAAAAGATGGGTTTTAAAGACGGTTTTAGCGACGGTTTTTCAACCGTCGGGAAACCAAGGGTCGCTAACATTTAGCAATGGTTATTTCCAATGCGTCGCTAACTAGCGACGACTTATTACCATCGCAACATAGCGACGATTTTGGCGACGGACATCTGGGTCCGGACTTGGGTCAGAATAATCGTCGCTAAATCGTCGCTACACGGTCGACAAGGTAGCGATGACAAAATTTGTCTCTAGTAGACGGTGTATACCGTCGCTAATAGCGACGATTAACTTTCGTCTCTATTAGCAAACCGCCAATGCTCGTCGCTATGTCCGTCGCTATATCGTCAATTTTCGAAAAAAATGGCTCACGATGGGTTAAACCCGGGCCGGGGGCCCGAGTGGGCACCAAACTACCCAAGCCACGGTCCATCTCGAACCCAATCATTATGCATCTCATATATAAGCCACCAAGCCTCCCAATTAAATGAGACAAATTTTCACTCCCAAGGGGGACCGAACACAGGACCTAGGGGCAATTGAGCGAGGATCAAACCGTTCGGGCACTTACTTTGTTGCGTTTAGTTAATGAAATTAATTCTCTATGTCCTAAAAAATTTTTTTTTTTACAATTTTTTTAAAATTCTTTATTTCAATTATCTTATTTATTTATTAATTCAATCACATTTTTATATAATAATAATTTTTATATAAATTAAAATTAAAATTAAATTAAATTATATTAAAATTGTGTTTTTTAAGTCATCTTTTTTTTTAAGTATATTACCTTTCTTTTAAACCTATAATACGTTTATATTTAAAAAAGTAATACTTTTCATTTAAACAAGTATTACTTTTCATTTAAACAAGTAATACTTTTCCATTAAACAAAGTTATAATTTTCTAATTAAACAAGTAATACTTTTCATTTAAACAAGTAATACTTTTTATTTAAACAAGTAATACTTTTCATCTCAACAAGTTTTATTTTTCATCTAAACAAGTTATATTTTACTTTTAAACAAGTAATACATTTCCATCTAAACAAGTTATACTTTTCTATTTAAAAAAGTTACACTTTTCTTTAAACAAGTAATACTTTTCTATCTAAACAAGTTATACTTTTCTATCTAAACAAGTAATACTTTTCTATTTAAACAAGTAATACTTTTCTTTAAACAAGTAATACTTTTCCATCTAAAGAAGTTATACTTTACTTTTAAACAAGTAATACTTTTCTTTAAAGAAATAATACTTTTCTATTTAAACAAGTAATACTTTTCTATTTAAACAAGTAATACTTTTCTTTAAACATGTAATACTTTTTCATCTAAACAAGTTATACTTTTCTATTTAAACAAGTAATACTTTTCTATTTAAACAAGTAATACTTTTCTTTAAAGTAATACTTTTCATCTAAACAAGTTATATTTTTCATCTAAACAAGTTGTACTTTACTTTTAAACAAGTAATACATTTCTTTAAACAAGTAATACTTTTCTTTAAACAAGTAATACTTTTCTATTTAAATAATTAATACTTTTCTTTAAACAATTAATACTTTTCTATTTAAACAAGTAATACTTTTCTATTTAAACAAGTAATACTTTTCTCTAAGCAAGTAATACTTTTCCATCTAAACAAGTTATACTTTTCTATTTAAACAAGTAATATTTTTCTTTAAACAAGTGATACTTTTCTATCTAAATAAGTTATACTCACTACAACAAAATTGACTTTATATAACACTGTTTAGTAACACTTTTAGTTTATATAACACATTATAGTAACGCTATTCTTATTTATATATTATGTAACACTTTATTAATATGTAACACTTGCATGTAACACTTTAAAAAATGTAACACTACTTTAGTAACACTTTTATATAGGTAACACTTGTTAGGTAACACTTTTACATGGGTAACACTTTTTAGCAACACTTTAACAAAAGGTAAAACTTCTTAAGCGATACTTTAACATATGTAACACTTTGAGGTAACATTTTTAAATATGTGACATATTTTAATAATATTTTGTATTAACTATTTAAATAAATAAACATATGAAATGTACTTTATTTATAGTATATATTAAATTCATTCGATATATATTATGTGCATTACATTATGTATATTTCTTATTTAGAATAAATTATTATATTATTTATTATTTTAGTAATTAAAATATAAAATGTTTTTTGTAAATATATTTTATAAATTTTAATCATTTTATGTTTATATACTAAATTTATTACATAAGATATACTTCCTCCATTTTTAATAGATGTTATTCTGGGGTTTTTAAGACAAATTAAGAACATTTTTTTTTTCAAAATTAACTTTAATTAATATTATTTAAATATTCTTAACAATAATAACTATTGGTTGAAAAATTAAACACACAATACATTTGTAGGAAATTTGAAATTACAATATTAAGGGTAAATATGAGATAAAGGGAGATAAAATACTAGAACGACATCTATTTCACAAATAATTCAAAAAACTAAAACGACATGTAAATAAAAAATGAGGGAGTATATGTTTATTATATATATAATATAAATATATAGTTTAATTTATATAAATATATAGTTTAATTTTTAGTTTAATATTTTTTATTTTAAAAAGGAGGGAGTATAATTTAAAATTCAATTTCATTATTTTTTTATTTTTTTTTAAAGAAGAGTCGGTAGGGAATTTTTAAGTACCAATTGAGAATTATTTATCAATGCTTACTTTTAAAAAAAAAAAGTAAAAAAAAAGGAAAAAAAGAAAAAAAAATTGAAAATATGATTTAAATAAAATTAACAACCAAAATATGCAAAATGTCGAAGATTAGCCCAGTTGGTAAGTGACAGTTGATCAAAAGATGAGGTCGAATGTTCAATCCCAAGAATCACAATTTTTCACTTTTTTCATAATTTATTTTCTTACACTTTTTTCATAATTTATTTTCTTACAAAAAGGGTTACCTAAAGTTCTAGACAATAACATTTTTAAAGTGTTACTATGACGTGTTACTTGATGGTAACACTTTTAAAGTGATACATAAGTTATAAAAAGTGTTACTTTATAGTACTTTAGGCAACATTAGCAAATGCAACATCCTTAAAAGTGTTATTTATTTGTTATAGTAACACATTATAACTATTAAGTAACATATTTTAGGTGTTACATAATGTGATTTATGTTGTACTGACTTTTCTATTTAAACAAGTAGTATTTTTCACCTAAACAAGTTATACTTTACTTTTAAACAAGTAATATTTTTAATTGCAAACAAGTTATACTAGCCAGTAAAACAAAAATATAAACGGTATAAAATATTATACATACATAAAAGTAAATTGTTCACAATACATAATTAAATAAAAATTGAGTCTCATGATCATGAATATAAAAAAACAGAGTTTCAAGAAATCACCCCCGCCCCGGGTAAAAATCATCCTGTAAATCATCAACCCCATCGTCCCCCAAATTAGTAGTAAAAGTATCAAATAGACAAGAAGCATCGAAAAGATTATTACCACCACCACCGCCACCGACACCGCCACCATCAGCCCCAACCCCGTGTTAGTGTCCTAGAGACAATTTATTGTAAGGACATAATACTCAATGATATTCAGTTTGATTTAATATTATAATTCAATTAATATTAATGTATGACAATACACTTGTTTGAATATTATGTTTGATTGTTTGCATTTATACATACAAGTGTTCCCATGAGTCATTGCTGTCATTGAGGTTGTGAGAACTCAGATGACTTAAGCATGATTCTCAAATAGCCCCGATCAAGGATCATCAAGAATGGGATATTGATGATACAATGGAGATTGGTGTGTGATCTGCGTCATACTCTTAGAGAGTGTAGTAAGATCTCACTTACTACGAGACACTAGGTATCTCATGATGGATGCACAAATACCTTAGAGGGTATTGGTATACCCATTCGAGAAATCGTTTGATGTATTTCCACTATATGTGTCTACGGGTGTCTCGGTTAGTGAGACCAATGCGATACTCATTTGACTTGAGGTCAATACGCACGACATGTGTGGGATGATGAACTTTGACTATGACCAACGCTTGCACCCTTCCATGGGTAGATACAGCTTGGATTGGGTTCATCACGAAGTACATGTGCGTGGTAGTTGAGCCAAGAATAAGATTCATTCCTCAAAGTGGATTTAGAGAGAATACTCATCTTCTCATCATAATTGGATCAAAGTCATCGGCCGATGCACGTCAACTTAGACTTTGTGGCTAAGTGTGACATACATGATCAATTAGTGATTTGAGATAAATTGATTAAGTTATTTGAATAGACACTTCATCATGTTCAAGGCTTAATCGAGTATTCGTGAATGAAAGGAGAAAATCGTAATAGCTCATGTTTCAATTACAGGTAGTTGCACGTTTCTCACAATGTACCTCATATATTGAGAATGTTTGATTTATTGTCTAGGGTTCAATTAAAACCGTTAGTTTGACTAATCGCTCGATATATGAGGGTCTATGGGTCACACAACAAGTAGTTCCCTTTTACGGATTATAGTTGGTTGATTAAATGTTAAATTAGATTTAATATTTAATTTATGGAGAATTAATTAATAATAGATTAATTTGGAATTAATTATTATTAATATTTAATTGAATTGGATTTAATTAAATAAGAATTCTCAATAATAATATATGAAATATTATTATAGGATTTAATGTATATGGAATCAAATCCATAGAGATTTGATATACATGAGAATTAAATCGTAGAGATTTTATATATGGGAAATAAATCTAAGAGATTTATTAAATAAAGATTAGGGATTTTATTTCCCAATCAGGTTAGCTTAAGATTTAAGCTGGGCCCTTTCCTATATATACAAGATCTTGGGAATTCACAAATAACGTTAATTCATATTTCTCCATAAAATCTAGAATAGAAATTTTCCTAGCAAATTCCGTCTCAGATTCAACGCTGGCAAATATGTGCAAGTCCGTGAGCGGGGACTACGTGGATACCATAGTAGAGAAATATGTGTACGATTTACTGTAAGATTTCTCTTTATGTTTATACGTATTCCATTATGCAATTACGTGTTCGTTGTTGGTGAACTGTATATTTCCGCTGCGCATGTATTACGTGTTTATGTGTCTCTAAATTTCAACACCCCGGCCTCGGCACAGGCACCGCTGCTACCGCCACCACCGCTACCGCCACCACTGCTACCACCGCCACCGCCTAGGCCAAGGTTGTCGTCCTTGTCGTCAGAAAGGTTGTCGAGGAAATAACCAGGCTGGACACCCATTCGACTAGCCAGTCGGGCCGCAATACGCCACCAATTCCTTATTTTTTCTTCTCTAAGCTCAAAGATCCCCCCCCCCTAATCTCCTTAGCCAGATATGTTGAGGCGGTCACAAGTCAATAACCGTGGGTAATCGGGTTACTGAGGGTATGACACGAGTAGGGTTGTGTCTCTGCGATCAGGGCGGCAGACAACCTACAATACCCGAGTACCCGTTGTCTTGTGACGCCGGTCTCCTCCACATAGATCTGAGTCAAATTAGCTGGAGGTGGTGGATTTGAACCTGACGGTTCACCCGTCTGGGCCTGGCTGACAGCTTCGATCCTTTCACGCACCGTTCTCTATAAAAATTAAATATTATTAATTTCAGGTGTAATAATTATGAAATACGACATTATATAATTACTTATGTATACGTGGGTCGTGCGGCTGTAGGTGGAGGTCTTTGTATCCTCATCGTAGGGGTGGCCGAGTGCCAACATCTCAAGGGGATCTAGAGAGCGTCCGAGTGTTGGGGTTATACTGTAAGTATACTTTTTACTTTATATATAACCAAACTAATTTCTTATTTATTTACTGAAAAAAATTATTTATCACTGTTGCATTAAATATGATTGAATGTTATATATATTTACTGCATACATGTTCATTAAACAATACGTATTACATTGTAGTTAATGTGGTGATACCAGATCACAGAAGATCACATTAACAAATCCTTATAACTAAGTACAAAATTCACAACCTAGATGGAAATGAACAATCCATCGTAAAAGGTTGAAGTGCAAGGCTCAGGTTGACTTGTCTTGACCAAGAGATTACACTAGTGCATGATGATGCGCTGAACAGGACCTATAGCGAGGATAAATTCTTCAGTACTGAACATGGAAGAATTCAAGGGTGCAGAAGTCGGAAATCGCTAGGCGGGCGGATTCGTCGCTTAGCGCCTAGGCCGCCGCCTAGATCCGATTTTTTTTATTACGTTTTCTATTGTTGATTTGCTCATCGCATATTTATTAGTTGAATTCAAAATGTTAAAGGCCCAATATGGAGAAAGACCCAATAAAAACCAAACCCCTCTCAAAAGCCCAACCCAAAATGGAATAGATACAATGGATTGCGTACAATCAACGCTATTTTTCTCCAATCCCCATAGATACAACGTATTTTTCCCCAGAAGAATCCACACCAAAACAACACCTCCATGGCTCCACCGCGTCGATCAATTCCCAATTCGCAACACCTCCACCGTAACTCCAAAACTCTGCTTTAATTTTTTTTAAAAAATAAATACCTAGAGGCGTCTGGAGTGGGCTGGTTTCGGACGGCGAGTGGTGGGCTTTGGATGGCGTGCTTTGAGCGGCGGACTTCGAGCAGCGGGCTTTGAGCGGCAGACTTCGAGCGGCGGATTTTGGGTGCGCCTTAAGTTGAGTTATCACTTAAATCTCTATGCCCAATTTGAATCTGTGTGCGACTGCGCTGTGACTCTTTTTAGATTTAGGGTTGTAATGATTTTTCATTTTTCAATTACTGAGAGAAGTGAGAATATATTGAGAACTTGAGAAGTGAGAATTTAAATTGAAAAAAAAAACAAATCTGGCCGCCTAGGGCCGCCTAGAACCGCCTAGGCAGCTCATAGAACCAGAACCGCGTAGAAGGGCCGATTAGGCTAAAATCGGAGCGGTCGATCCTTAAATAGGATCGTGTGAAATCAATAACTATTGCTTTGACTTATGTTAGGTAGAGAGTCATTGTGACTCGATACTTTATATCTTGGGCAATATTATTAGTTACACGACGATTGCTTGTGTGCAAGTACATCTTGTGTGATTTGTCCCCTTGGGAGACTCAAAAGATTTATCATACCAAATCTTGAAAGTGGAATTAATTTCCAGTATGGATAATAATGTTGAGTCATTCTTAAACCAAGTTTAAAATATATTAATTAATATAAAGCTTTTCAGTGGCTTGTATTAATTAATGGACTAAGATAATCTTAAATACAGAAAATAATAATCGGGAGCCATATTACAATAATATGGGTTAAGATGGATATTGCAATATTAATTATGTAGTGAGATTAATTAATATTTATGGGCTTGAATAATATTGTGGCTCAATATTGAATATTCAAAGTCCATTGGAAGGTCCAATCTTAATTCTCCTAAAGGTCCCTTTAGTAGCCCAAACATAAAGTCATATATAACTGAAAAAAGTGCTTAAAATAAAAGAAATATTGTTGCCTTATTTTTCCAATAATTTCGAAAATATTAAGAAGAGAGGGAGAAAAAGATTTTCTTGGAAAGATTTTATGGAATAAGTATTCTTGAGATACAAGTTTATCCCATAAATTCAAGAAAGGTCAAAGATTTTTTTTTTCCCTTTTTAATTAATGAAATTTTCGAAAATTTATAGAGTGTTGGGGAATAAAAGATATTTTGTGATTATTATGGAAATAGAATATACAAGATATATTCCAGATTGTATCTTGTGAAGATACAAAGAAATTTCCTAACCCTAATTAGTCACAAAATTTTGCCCCCCATGGTCTCTATAAATAGGGGATGAATTTTTCATCCCCAACCCAATTCCATGTGTTGGAAAAATTAGAAATCCACAAAGGTGGTGGCAAATATTTTTCTTTTCCCTTTTGTTAATTGTTCACGAGCTTCCTACCACCAGAGTGTTGAACAGGGACCCTGGGAATACTAAAGAAGGACTTTGGGTGTGTTCGTTGAATCGTTGCTCATCTATCTCCATTTGATTCGCCAAAAAGGTACGCCTTACGTAACTCCTAGAAATTCCCATGTGTAGGATTTACGTGGCTTTATTATATGCATGATATGTTGTTGCTATTTGATTGTAATTTGAATTAATATAGGATTATTTCATGCTAGTAATAATTAAATAATTTAAATTTGTATTTAAATTGAACCTCGAATAGATCCGGACATCCTATTTCCCAACAACTGGTATTAGAGCCTCGGTTTCGAGCTCTGTGATTTAGATTGTAATTTAAATTGTTAACCATAAATTTTGAAAATTGGATAGTAGAATTGTTAGATCTTTTTTGCAGGTATCCAATTGTCATAGTAATTTAATGTTTATTTAATTCATGTGTATGATTGTTTGATTTTTAATTCGACTCGTTCGGATTCATTTTTCTCGTGATAAAATCCACGAGTAGATTAGGCTATTTGATTTACTCAATGTAATAGACTAGTCTAGATCATAGGTTTATTTATTTTTCCATTAAATAAATTACAACCGGATCGAAGAATAAGATGAAGAGGAGGATTGAAGACGGGATCCGGAAACCAGGCGTAGGCAGTGTGCGTCGCGCAAAACGTGCCAAGGGAGACACGCGCACGATGTGGACGCTGGCGGGCACGGGCACGCGCATGGCAAGGAGTCGGATGCGCGCGGGATCAGGCGATGGGCGGACGCTTGGGGCGATGCGCGGATGCGGCCGGGGGCTAGGCACGGGCGAGCGCAGGTATGCGCGGCGCCAGACCGATGTTGCCGAGGAAGGCTGAGCGCGCATGGGCGACGTGCGCTGGGCGCTGAGTGTCCACGCACGATCGCCGACCGATACAACCGGGCTGGATGCAAGGCGTGCATCCCGGCCCGCGAGCTGATCGGTGCACCAGACGTGAAGTTTTTTTTCGAGACGATCGAGTGGGAGAAATTGAAGACGGACAATTTCTCAAATTCAAGACAAAAATTAAACCGTGACCATTGAATATATGGGCCCAATGTGTTTATTTTTTGTTGATGTTATTTTCTTATGCTTGTATTTAATTTGTTTAAATATGTTTGCATGAGGATTGGTCGTGCATGAAAAATCTCGTTTTTCAAAAAATTACTAAGTATGCTTAAATAATTAATTGACAATTTTATTCCGAATAATAAAATTGGATTAATTTTTTACCTCCATGGTCTATTTGTGAATTCTTTTGGAGAAATTCCCCTAAGGGACGGCCAAAAGAAATCTTTCACATGAATAAATTCTCAAAAGGATGATTGTGAATTATTATTAGTGGCGACGATGACCCTCCCAAGAGGCCCGTTCAAAATGAAATAATAATTATGTATTTAATCATGGTTATTACTTAGGTATAAAATTGATATGTATATACTTCGCCGAAGTCCCTGTCAATTTTATATTGATCAAGTGGGAGCCAACTATTAATTTTTTTTTTGGAATTAAAGGTTTGTAACTATTCTTGTTTGTAACCTGCTTAAATGTGTTTTAAAGGATGACCCACCCAC
Organism: Stenogyne calaminthoides; assembly: GCA_037126765.1. Taxonomy (NCBI): domain Eukaryota; kingdom Viridiplantae; phylum Streptophyta; class Magnoliopsida; order Lamiales; family Lamiaceae; genus Stenogyne; species Stenogyne calaminthoides. Next base: position 16,652,112 of record JBBCBC010000008.1, on the reverse strand, counting down.
GTGGCTCATTTAAACTGTTTTAAGATGTTGGCTGATGCATGTTCATATTTTTTTGAGATTTTAATATGATTCATGTTATCGAATTATGTGATAATTTTGTGTTATCAATACAAAATGTATGTTTATTTTCAGTATCATCATGTCACAACCAATTAATCCACTGTTCAATATACTTAAAGACAATTTGCTTACTGGAGAGAATTTTTTTTATTGGTATCGTAAACTTACTATTGTCCTAATCGCACAACATCATAATTGGGTTCTTACTGCACCTAAACCTGACAAACCAACTGACGAGTCTAGCAAATCGGATAAGAAGGATTATGTTGACTGGGAGCGGTCCAACGAAATGGCAAAGTGCACCATCTTGGCTTCAATGTCAGATGTGTTGCAACACCAACACCAAAACGTTGAAACTGCTATGGACATCGTGAAAAATCTTAAAGCGATGTTTAAACATCATAACCGAGTAGCTCGTTAGATCACCATGAGGGACATACTCCCGATGAAAATGGTGGAGGGAACTCCCGTAAGGGAACACGTTCTCCAAATGATGGCTCACCTAAACAAGCTCGAGGTACTTGGAGCTGAATATGATATCGAGACCCAAATCGACTTCATACTCCATTCTCTACCGAAAAGTTTTGAGCAATTTAGGTTGAACTACCAAATGAACAATCAAAAGTTCACATTGCCCGATCTGCTACAAGCTTTAGTCTCGACAGAAGGGATATTGGGGCAGCAAAGCCAAACCTTGGTGGAAAATGGTCCTTCTTCTTCTTCTAGGCCAAAAGGAGGTAAGAACAAGAAAAAGATAAAAGACCAAAGCCAAGTTAACTCGAGCGTTGCCAAAGGCAAAGGAAACGTGAAGGGAGAGGTAGGAGCTAAGAAGTCGGCTAAGGGGAAATGTTTCAATTGCGGTGAGAAAGGACATTGGAGGTTTGCCTGTTCCAAGCCCAAGCGGAATGGAAAGAAAGGTAATTCTCACGCACTAGTTGTTGAAAATTGTTTAGCAGCGTATGCTACCCACTCGTGGGTAACTGATATGGGGTCCACTGATCATGTTTGTTTCACTTTACAGGGGTTCAAACGGACCCGACAACTTAGTGGAAGTGAGATCCTCATCACGCTAGGCGACGCTACGAGAGTGGCGGCTGAAGCAGTGGGAGAAGTGAAGCTGTCTTTTCAAGATAAAGTTTTAGTTTTAAAAGATGTTCTTTACGTTCCTAGTTTTAGAAAGAACCTTGTTTCGGTTTCTAAACTATTTTTGGATGGATATTCAGTTACTTTTTCTAAACATGTTTCGATTTTTTAAAATAATCTGCTTATCTGTCATGGAACGTTGTCGAACAATCTTTACACTATTAACTGTTCACACCACGCACAAAATGCATCCTATAACACATCGACTGTTTCAAACACTAAAAGAAAACGTTCAACTAACGTGAACGAGATACTTCTTTGGTATATAAGATTAGGTCATATTAATCCGAATAAGATCCATAGGTTGATCCAAGATGGTTCATTAGAGTCACTCCGGGTTGAACCATTTCCAACCTGCGAATCATGTTTGGAGGGTAAAATGACCAAGCGGGCATTTGGAGCCAAGGGGCTTAGAGCTAAAGAAGTGTTGGAAATCGTTCACACTGACGTGTGTGGTCTAATGCAAATCAAAGCTAGAGGTGGCTACGAGTATTTTGTTACTTTCATAGATGATTACTCACGCTATGGGTATGTTTCCTAATGAAGCATAAATATGAGACCTTTGATAAATTCAATGAATTTACGGCTTAAGCAGAAAATCATAAGGAAAATAGTATTAAGTTTCTACAATCTGATCGTGGAGGCGAATACCTCAGTGATGAATTTTTGAACTACCTGTCAGACGAAGGGATTGCATCCCAATTGACTGCACCTGAAACCCCTCAACAAAATGGGGTTGCAGAACGAAGAAACAAAACACTTTTAGAAATGGTCATATCAATGATGAGTTATGCGGATTTACCAAAATCGTTCTGGGGTCACACCTTGGAAACACCGACTTATATTCTAAACTTAGTGCCATCCAAATCGGTTCCCAAAACCCCTAGAGAATTGTGGAACGGGAGCAAGCCCAGTTTAAGACACATGAGAATCTGGGGGTGTCCGATATACGTGTTGGACAAGGAAGTCGGTAAGTTGAATGCACATTCAGAATTAAGGTTGTTTATAGGATACCCCGAGGAACAAAGGGATGCATGTTCTATGGTCCCGAAAATCAAAAGGTCGTAATCAGTACACACTTTAGATTTTTGGAAGAAGACTATATGAACGATAGAAAGCCTAGAAGTGGGATTACCTTAGACGAATTAAGAGAGGCAACCCCAGCGCCAACAGTACAAGTCGATACACTGAGCAAAACGCTTACACAATTGAAACCGCGTCGCAGTGGGAGGGTTGTCAAATAACCCGAGCGATTCATGGGGATGGGAGAGTCCTTGATCCCCGGTGACATTAAATCAGACCCCTGGACTTATGACGAGGTGATCCAAGACAAGGATGCAGATTCTTGGCAAACTGGAATGGAAGCCGAAATGGGTTCAATGGATCACAATAAAGTGTGGGAGCTAGTCGAACCACTTGACGGGGTAAAACCCATTGGGTGCAAGTGGGTATATAAGAGGAAAAGAGGATCGGACGGTAAGGTGGAAACCTTCAAAGCAAGACTCGTGGCGAAAGGGTACACTCAGAAAGAAGGGATCGATTATGAGGAAATCTTTTCGCCCGTAGCCATGCTCAAGTCCATCTGTATTCTCTTGTCAATTGCTACGCATCTAGATTTGAGATCTAGCAAATGGATGTCAAGACAGCTTTCCTTAACAGAAGTCTTGACGAGGAAATCTATATGCAACAACCCGAATGCTTCATTGAAAAAGGCCAAGAGCATCTGGTTTGCAAGCTAAGGAAGTCCATTTATGGGATGAAGCAAGCATCCCGTGCTTGGAATCAATGTTTTGATCAGGTCATAAAATCTTAAGATTTTGATCAAAACAATTTCGAGAGCTGTGTTTATAAAAAGTGCGTCGGAACTACCTTTGTGTTTCTAGTACTATACGTAGACGACATTTTGCTCATCGGGAATGATGTAATGACATTATTAGACGTAAGGGCATGGCTATCAAAACAGTTTGATATGAAGGACTTGGGAGAAGCTGGTCATATCCTAGGGATTAAGATCACTCGAGATCGCAGGAAAATGATTATCGGCCTCTCACAAGCTTCATACATAGATACTATCTTGAAGCGATTCAGCATGCAAGATTCCAAGAAAGGCTTTGTACCTTTCAGACACGGAATCCATCTATCCAAAGAAATGTATCCCAAGACACAAAAAGAGATAGATGACATGAAGGGCATTTCTTATGCCTCAGCTGTAGGAAGCCTCATGTATGCAATGTTGTGCATGAGATCGGATATCTGGTTTGCCGTAGGCATGGTGGCAAGATATCAAAGTAACCCTGGGAAAGAGCATTGGACTGCAGTTAAAAACATTCTGAAGTATCTGAAAAGGACACGGGACAGAATGTTGGTTTATCAGTCAGACAGTCTAATCCCCATCGGTTACACAGACTCAGATTTCCAATCGGACTTAGATTCCAAAAAGTCTACCTCGGGTAGTGTGTTTTGCATGGGAGGAGGAGCCATGACATGGAGAAGCGTATAGCAGAAATGCATCGCAGATTTTACCATGGAAGCCGAATATGTAGCTGTTTGTGAAGCAGCTAAAGAAGCGGTTTGACTCAAGAACTTCTTAGTGGACTTGGACGTTGTTTCGGATTTGCCCAGCACCATCACGGTTTACTGTGATAATGCCGGAGCAGTTACAAATTCAAGGGAACCGAGAGCCCACAAAGCCAGCAAACACATAGAAAGAAAATACCACCTTATACGAGAAATCGTTAAGAGGGGAGACATAGAGTTGGCAAAGATTGCACCGAAAGACAACCTAGCAGATCATTTCACAAAGGGTCTGCCTCAGAATACATTTGAGAGACATGTGGAAGGATTGAGTGTCAAGAGCATTGCCAATCTGCTTTGAGTACAAGTGGGAGAAATGTTATTAGTTTCATGTAGGTGACATTAGATGTCACATAGAACATGAGACGTGATGTAGTATACTTAAAAGTAGACTTTGAGTATAAGTGGGAGATTGTTGGGGTTATACTGTAAAGTATGCTTTTTACTTTATATATAACCAAATTGAATTTCTTATTTATTTACTGAAATAAATTATATATCATTGTTGCATTAAATATGATTGAATGTTATATATATTTATTGCATACTTGTTCATTAAACAGTACGTGTTACATTGTAGTTAATGTGGTGATACCAGATCACAGAAGACCACATTAACAAATCCTTGTAACTAAGTACAAAATTCACAACCTAGATGGAAATGAACAATCCACCGTGAAAGGTTGAAGTGTAAGGCTCAGATTGTCTTGTCTTGACCAAGAGATTACACTAGTGCATGATGATGCACTGAACAGGACCTACAACAAGGATAAATGTTGGTCCCGGTGAGAAAACCTATTTTTATGTCTATGGAAGCAAAGACGTTTTCATTTCGGTGCATATAAAAAATTGGATGAGGCGAGTGCTCCAATTTTTCGAACTTTTAACTTTGCAGCTCATGTGTGTGCTTTGCTTATAAACAAATGCGTATGATAAGTATAAACATAAAGCAGTAAACAACGCAGCAATATATAGTGGTTCGGACAACCAGTCCTACATCCACTCTCCCTCTCTAGGGAAATTCCTTCAAACGGGACTTATCACCCTCCACGGATTGCCAATAGATATTTAATGAGCTCACACTAGAATCGACTTATAACCCTCTCTCGGGTTCGCCTCGGGACTTATCACCCTCCACGGATTGCCAATAGATATTTAACGAGTTCACACTCCATCGGGACTTATCACCCTCACTTCGGGTTTGCTAACAACTACCTCACTTCACCACTGGGTTTGGGTTTTGTTGTTGTCTCCAACTATGGTGAGATTTTCCCTTACAATGGTTTAGCCTCAATGCTAAGGTTGGGAAAATCTCTCTAAGCTTATGATACATCGTGGGTTGCTTAGATTGGTTTCTAGAACACTCTTTGAATATATTTGTATATCTATAGGCTTGTGTTCTAGGGTGGGAATGCTTTGGCTATAACACTCTTTGGCTCAGAGTAGCATTGTTGCTATCTTTTCACACTTCCACCATCGATAATGAAGGAAGAACTTGTATTTATAGTGTGGATTTGAATGTTACCGCTTGGAGAGAATCACATTCAAATCCATACTATTCTTTTATAAAGTTCTCCGCAGACTTTTCCCGGGCTGGTTGTCTTCCTCTCGTTGGTCCACGCCACCGATTCCAACGGCTATATTCCTTCCTCGACTTGATTGCCTCGGAACATTCAGGATATCTTGAGCATTCAAGATATTCGAAGTCTTCATAAATCTTGTGCCTTGATATTTCTCTGAGTCTTCAGTTTTCTCTGAGCCTTCAGTTTTCTCTGAGCCTTGCCTTCTCTGAGCCTTGGTTTCTCTGTGTCCCATCGAGTCTTGATATCTCGATTTCTTCTTGAGTCTTGAAAAAACTAACTTTGTTCTATATCTCTGACTATACACTACGGTGATAATATTCTCAACACTCTAAAATTCCCGATTCATCTATCAAGATTATCCTGAACATGTCATACTTAGGGGTTTTGGGATCTAATCAAAATCATATAATCTTTTATTAAATTCATCTCCCAACAATTTCCCCCTTTTTGATGATGCCAAAACCTATCTTGTTTACAAACATATAACCTATACTCAGGTTTCAGTTTTTTTTCTATTACAAGAAAGGTAAATCTCTAATCAATTTAAAAACATTCAACAAATTTCTTTAGTAATGAATCTTTTCTAAATAGATCATTACTAAATACTTAAGCAGTTTCTTATAGCATCATATAGTTTCCCTTATATATGAGCATATAATCAGATCAGAGACATTCAATCAGGCATATCTAAATAAAAAAAAGATAATGAGGTATTATCTTTGAGCATAAAGATAAAAGTTTCATTGATTGTATGTTATCAGTTACAAATTACAATGAACTTTATTGAAGAAATTAAAGACACAAACATAAAGAATTACAAGTCTTGATCTTGGTCTTGATCTTACATCTTCGCCGACTCCTCATTCCTCTTCTTCTACGGACTTTGTCTGATCAGGCATACTGATACTCATGCTGACTGAGTTCAGTTTCTTCTGATTTCAGACATCCTGACCCTCGTGTCTTTTTTTGTTCTTGACCCTCAGGTCATTTGACCTATACTGAGTCTCAGTCCATTTTACTGATCCTTCAGTATTCCTTTTCACTCATGCTATCTGATTTCCTTCTTGATCCGATTCACCGACCGATTAGATCAATCACTTTAGATCAACATATCGAGAATAGCATCAGGTCATCATATTAGGTTAGCATATCAGGTTTTATCATATCTGATCTCGATCACGTCTGATCTTGATCAGTCTCTTTCGCTTATCTTCTGATTTGCAACATTTTCTTCGATTTCTTTGGCTTTAGCTTTTCTTCATTTCGATTACGCATCATCGATTCACTCACTGAACTCATCTAACTCATCGATTTTGATCGGTCTTGTCTCGGACCTCTCGTTCGATCTTAATCATTTACTTTTGATTCCGTGAGTTCCCCTCAAGTTGAAGTTCCCTTTCAACCCTATGATATAGACCGATATATCTGATTTGGTGAAGTTTTCACGTTCAGCTGATTTTCTTCATTTGATCAGCTTTGTATGTAATCAGATTTTTGTTGACCTAATCTGATTCTTCTCAGATTAAGACAATTCTTGGAAAATGTTACTGCCAGAGCTTAGTCTAGAGTAGTAGACTCTCTTCCCTAAGTTGGTGCGATTTGACATGCGTAGATACACTCGATATGTCAATCCGCCAGAACTTTATCCAATTATCGGTCGCGTGATTTCTACACGCTGTCCTTGTGATGCAAAATTTTCTAAATAGGCTTTGAGAACTCAAATTTGCATCTGCACCCTTGCTTGGCCTCTATAAATTGGACCAATGCTTTACACAACATAACTCATTCACCATACATATCTTCTTCGTAGAATCATGTATCCTGGTGAACCCTTGTTTCCGGTGAGACTTCCGGCAAACACTTTTACCCCTTTTCCATGATTTCTTCTTCTCAAATCAACTCTGTTCATCCCTTTTTGCTGCTTTCGTCATCGTCAACGATTTCACATACGATCGTTGTTAAGCTTCTTTTCACCATGGCGGTGGTTCTCATTTACTCAAAACCGAGAAGACACTTCTCCTAACCGTATGCACCTTGTGTGTCTATCGTTATGACGTGACTACCATCAACAGACTTTAGTTAAATGCGAAAATGAACGTGAGTTTGATATACGATCTTAATCGATAATGCTTGATCTTCGATATATCACCACCATTTAACAATTGGAGAGAGCCTAATTTGACTCTTCCTTGGGGCTCCCCGGCTTTAAAATCCTATCAAAGCCGCTCTCGCTCCATTTTCTTGATCTTGACCTGCGGCGCCTTGGGATTTTCTTCTTTAAAGCCTCTCTCACCCTTGTTAAGTGGGGGAAAATGAGAGCATCATATTTAAAAAATCTCTCTTTCCTGCTCCCACTTGGGTTAGGATGAGGATTTAGGGATATGGCTTAAGGGTTTAGGGTTTAGAGTTATGTATTGACCTCCGTGTTTTCTTGCATTTGTAACTTGTAATGTAACCCCGACCTTGGTCTTTATCAATGAAAAGTTCTATTATTCCATTGTTGTGTAAAACTTTTGTTTCCTTGGTACCGCTTGTTGATATCGATCGAGATAGGTTTTAAAAAGAAAAGACCCGCTTTAAGGTAAAAACATTGAAAAAGTAATCTTTTGAGCACCGCTTTCGATACCACTTGTTGGTCCCGGTGAAAAACCTATTTTATGCAAGTCGCGAAGCAAGACGTTTTCATTTTCAGATGCATATAAAAAACAGGATGATGAGGCGTGCTCCAATTTTTTCATACGGACTTTTAACTTTGCTCATGTGTGTGCTTTGCTTATAAACAAATGCGTATGATAAGTATAAACATAAAGCGATAAACAACGCAAATATATAGTGGTTCGACAACCGGCCCTACATCCACTCTCCCTCTCTAGGGAAATTCCTTCAAACGGGACTTATCACCCTCCACGGGATTGCTAATAGATATTTACCGAGCTCACACTCGAATGGACTTATAACCCTCTCTCTCGGGTTCGCCTACTTATCACCCTCCACGGGATTGCCAATAGATATTTAACGAGTTCACACTCCATCGGGACTTATCACCCTCACTTTTGCTAACAACTACCTCACTTCACCACTGGGTTTGGGTTTTGGTGTTGTCTCCAACTATGGTGAGATTTTCCTTTACAATGGTTTAGCCTCAATGCTTTGGTTGGGAAAATCTCTCTAAACTTATATACATCGTGGGTTGCTTAGATTGGTTTCTAGAACACTCTTTGAATATATTTGTATATCTATAGGCTTGTGTTCTAGGGTGGGAATGCTTTGGCTATAACACTCTTTTGGCTCAGAAGCATTGTTGCTATCTTTTTCACACTTCCACCATCGATAATGAAGGAAGAACTTGTATTTATAGTGTGGATTTGAATGTTACCGCTGGAGAGAATCACATTCAAATCCATACTATTCTTTGTAAGTTCTGCAGGCTTTTCCCGGGTGGTTGTCTTCCTCTCGTTGGTCCACGCCACCGGATTCCAACGGCTATTCCTCAACAACCTCGGAACATTCAGATATATTGAGCATTCAGTATGTTACTGAGTTTTCAGTAAATACTGTGCCTTCAGTATTTCTCTGAGTCTTCAGTTTTCTCTGAGCCTTCAGTTTTCTCTGAGCCTTCAGTTTCTCTGTATCCCTCCCATCGAAGTCTTGATTATCTCGATTTCTTCTTGAGTCTTGAAAAACTAACTGCTTCTATATCTGCCGACTATACACTGCAAGTGCGATAATATTACAACACTCTAAAACCAATCTGATTAATCTATCAAGATTATCCTGAACATGTCATACTTAGGGGTTTTGGGATCTAATCAAAATCATATAATCTTTTATTAAATTCATCTCCCAACAATAAATTCTTCAGTATTGAACATAGAAGAATTAGACCCCAGTGGTTCGTTATTTCTTAATCTCCGTTCCTTAAATAAGATCGTGTGAAATCAATAACTATAGCTTTGACTTATGTTGGGTAAAGAGTCATTGTGACTCGATACTTTATATCTTGGGCAATATTATTAGTTACACGATGATTGCTAAGATTTAATACGAAAAATCGTGTGCAAGTACATCTTGTGTGATTTGTCCCCTTGGGAGGCTCAGAATATTTATCATACCAAATCTTGCAAGTGGAATTAATTTCCGGTATGGATAATAATTGTAAGCAAATAAAATTTGCTCCCAATTAAATGGTGACACGTGTACAAAATTCATATTAATATCAAATAAAATTATTTATTTATTTATTGGGAATTTACTAAATTAATTCTTTAAATTAAATAATTAAATAACTGATATTTAATATATACACGGTACAAGTCAGTCAAATTTTTACGAGCACTTAAATACTCGTATGTGGCGAATCAGATTGATATTTGGTCATAAATAGAAGAGAATTAATGACGGATCGATCAAATTAAATGATATGCGTAAATTACGCCAATTAAATCTCTTTGGCCAACCAGAGGCCGCCACGTGGCACCCAAGAAGGGAAGGTTTGTCACCCTCACTCTATAAATAGGGGTCCAAACTCTTCATTTCAAACATAAACATTCCAGACGATTCAGACGAGCAAGACGAGAAGAGTCCAGAGCTCCCTACAACCGTTCTTGAAGATTCGAAGCAGATTCAAGTGTTCTTCGTGCAAAGCATCCAGAAACAACATTCGATCGAGATTAAGGCTCAAAGTCCCTCCGATCAGACGTTTCTTCAAAGGCAAACTTTGAAGATTTGAAGACGTTCTTCACCAGTTCCAAGGCGTTCTTCACGAAACCATCCAGAAACGACTCCAAATCCGAGATCAAGGTGCTGAGCCCCTCCGATTCGGCGTTTCTCTAAAGACGTTCTTCGTTCAACTCCTTGAAGATTCGAAGATCTTCATCAAGCACTCAAACATTCAAAGGCGTTCTTCATCAAACTAGAAGAAGTTCGTCCAAAAGCTACGTATGATTCAAAACAAGACATCCAATCCTTGGATCAACGTTTCAAGTCTCCAACTTCAATTCTAGACAAGATTAAGGCGAGGACCATTACAAAATCCGTCCGAGTCAAGGTCAAAGTCAAAGAAGAGAAGAATCAGAGGAAGAAAATAGAGTTTGAACCCGCAAATATTTAATACTTCAATTCAAAGAAATAAGTTGTAATCATTTTCGTGTTTTATATTAATTCACGAGATTTGTACTTACAAATTTGGCACGCCCGGTGGGACCGCTCTACCTCTCATCTCTGCTCTTTCTAAGAAAAGCTTCAAGATCTTCAACATGTCTTCTCGTAGGATCGTCTACATCAAGTTCGGTCCTTCTAACACTGAAGAAGCCAATGGTGTTACTCGAAGCATGTCTAGAAGATTGAGCTTTGGAACATCTTCAGGAGCCAATCCTTTGGTTGGAACTACAACGAACATGCCTCGTCCAACTGTTGAAAGTGACCAAGACAACTCAAGGGACTCCACTCCTCGATCCTTGTCAAGATCTTCTTCAAACTCAAGCACAACTTCTATTATGATGGCGGGCGCTACCTCTGTTGAAGAACAACTTTCTAACTTGACCAAGGTCATTGAAGGACTTGCAACGAAAGTCCAGAATCAGGATTCTCAGATAGCTCTCTTGATGAACAAAGGAAATGGTGGTGAGACAAGCCACGCAAAACAAAAGCAAGTTGATGAGCAAGAAGATACTGGAAATTCAACCAAGTATCAAGCTGGAGAGACTGAGCATACAGAGAAGGAAATGTTGATTTTTTATGATGGAGGGATTGATATGCTTCAGCTCAAGGAGTTCATCTTGGGAACTGTAAAAGGAAGATACGACGAAGGTTCCAAGTCATCATTCTCCTACACCAAGCCATACACTAAGAGGATTGATAGCTTGAAGATGTCAGCTGGATACCAACCTCCAAAATTCCAACAGTTTGATGGCAGGGGAAATCCGAAGCAGCACGTGGCTCACTTTGTTGAAACGTGCAACAATGCCGGGACTTATGGCGATCACTTGGCAAAGCAGTTCGTAAGATCATTGAAGGGAAATTCCTTTGACTGGTATATTGACTTGGAAGCAAACTCCATCGATAGCTGGGATCAAATGGAACAAGAATTCTTGAATCGCTTCTATAGCACAAGGAGGACGGTTAGTATGATCGAGTTGACCAACACCCGCCAATGGAAAGAAGAGCCTGTGATCGATTACATTAATCGATGGAGGAATTTGAGCTTGAATTGAAAAGAACGGCTATCTGAAGTTTCTGCAATCAAAATGTGTATCTAGGGCATGCAATGGGATCTTCGCTATATTCTTCAAGGTATACGACCGAAGACCTTTGAAGAGTTAGCTACAAGAGCTCATGACATGGAGCTCAGCATGACAGCAACTGGAGCTAATGGACCGCCAATTCAGGAACCTCGAAGGTTCGAAGACAATCAGGAGGTTAAGAAAGGGGGCAGAACCTTTGTCAAGACTCCAAATAGAGAATCCATGCAAACAAAGGCAAGGAATGCTACATATCAAAGAAGTCGGGAAGATAGAACCGATAAAAGGAAAGATGTTGCCCAAGAAGGGGAGCAAAGAAGAAGGACTTTAAAGGAAATGCAGCAGAGGGAATACCCCTTCCTAGATTCTGACGTCGCAGGGATATTTGATGACTTGATAGAGAAAAACCTCATCAACTTGCCAGAAATGAAGCGACCGGAAAAAGCTGGACGTACCAACGACCCAAAGTACTGCAAGTATCACAGGCTCGTGGGTCATCTAATTCAAGATTGCTTTGTCTTCAAAGATAAAGTTATGCAGCTGGTCGAGCAAGACACAATTGTCTTAGAAGACGAATCAGAGACGAACCTGGTCACTATTGAAGATGATGATGACGGTTATGACAAAATTTCATGTCATATGGCAAATGCGAACTATATCTCTGAAGGAGAATTCTCGTCAACGGAAGATATTTTCGACGAAAACAGTAAAAAGATGAAACGGATCTCCATCTTTGAAAGGTTAGGGCCACATAAAGGAGAACATAGTTGAAGAAAGCCAGGATTTGTCTTTGAGAGATTGGGTCCTAAAAGAAGTGATTGTCGCTAGGTGCGAATCGTCAAGCCTTCAAACTCCAATAAACTTCAAAGCCTTTATCTATGTCGAATGAAACGAAGAAATACTTTGATCGTATCATGTGGAGAAATTTTGAAGGCAAAGGTGCAAACAATTATCCACACTAAGGGTGATCAAGACGATGATAGGGAGAGCGTGGCTTCATCAAAATTCGATGATGGAGTGGTGACTTTGAATCACATCACCATATCAGAAGATGCTCCTCCAAAAATTGAGGACGACGTGAGGATTTTCCACATAAATGGAAAATTCTTGAAACGTTGCTACTCGTAAACCAGACCAGTTAGCTCCATGACGCACGAGCTTAAACTACTCGTCACTCCTGCTCCATGACGCACGAGCCTAAACTGCATGTCACTCCTGGCCCGCATGAGTATAAACTGTGCACGGCACCCCCCCTCAAATCAAATTATGCCTCCCTTGAATTACGTCATGACTTGATCCTCTTTAAAGGGGTACGTAGGCAGCTTAAAAATCCTCTGAGTTCAGTCACGATTCAATTTATCTTGTTTAAGTTCATAAGCTTAATAAGTGATTGAAATGGAAAAGCAGCATGCGAGATGAAAGACGAATCCAACAAATTTTATTGATATATCATGGAAATGGATTACATAAGGCGAAGGAAGAAAAGTGAAGTCCTAAACAAACTAAACAAGAAGCTACAATATTTTGTTTGTTTTTAATGTGGACTATAAACATCTTCAAGTCTTCAATGCAATGAATGTTCTCAACAACTGGATGAGTTCCTTTGTTTAAAAGTCGGCGCTCGTTATTCAAAACTATCAAGTGTCATGTCCCGAAGATGTCGTGAAAATTTGAAGAGAACTATGAAGGCATTCCAAACCATAGAGGAAATGAAGGCTGCAAAATAAAAATATGGGTTAAAAAAAAAATTAAAAGCATAAATTTGAAAACAGCTATGCTGCAATTATAAATGCCTTTATACGAGACCACATTTAAATAAGCCCTACAACTCATTAATATATTGGGCCTATTCAAAAAAAAAAAAAAATCCCAACAAAAATGAAAAGCCTAGTTCTCGTTGGTGATTGTCTTGTGTTGATAAGAAACAGAGCCGAATCTTCCCATATGCATAATTCACGCATCTTCTTCCTCCACGGTCAAAAGCCAATAAAATCGCCGCCGGAAATCACGCAAATTGCATAAGTCCGAAGCCACCATACGAACCGTCGCCGCTTCGCTCACAAGCAGCCGGCGCCTAACCGCCGGTGCCTCCAAGTCCGAAGATGCCCGAGCCTCGCGAGCTTCATCCAAAGCCTTCGTCGCTTCTCAGTACGCGCAAAAAATCGCCAAATCGCCACCGGCCACCGCTGCCGCTTTCCAGAAATCGTGCCCCTATCACGGAGTCGAGCCGCCTGAAGTCTCGTGTCTGCAACTAGAATCGCAACGCCAATGCCCGCTGCATTCTCGCCGTATCCATTGCATAGAAATTGGTCGTGTTTCCAGCGCCATCGAGTCCGATGCGAAACAACCGCCTTCATTTCGGGTGTGAAACCGCTCACGGCGGCATGGCCTCTGCTTTCTGCACCTTGTCTGCACGAGTTTGTCAAGATTGAATAGCCGGCTGCATAAATCTTCGTGGCAGAAAACTCGCCATGGCTGAGCTGCGTCCGGAGTTGCTTTGTGCCGTCGTCAAGCCGCTGCTCCGCAATCCGCGCACGAGTTGCCGCGCTCTGCCTCTCCCAAGTTAAATCTGCATTGTTCAGAAATCCCACGATTGCCGCCGAGGTTGAAGCTCTGCCAAACTGTTGATCGGTGAAATTCATCTCCACCCGCCGCAAAACCAGTGCTGCACCAAATCTGACGGTCGAAGCTCTGCGTCGTCGCTCCCATCAACGAATTGCCCAACATCATCGCCGCGCCAGTCCCTGCTCCGCACCGATTCACCGCCAAACTCTGCAATTCGCCTCCACCGCGACTTGAAAATCCACCAGATGGAATTCGCCTCTGCGAGCAACAATTCCATCTCTCACAGGTTGCTATCATCGCCGGGTCAAAACTCGCCGCCTCGAACCCAGGTTCTGTTGTAGCGCCGCTAAAGTCGAAGCCAGCCGTCACTTTTAGTCGAATTTAGCCAAATCCGCGCACGAGTTCGCCGAGGTTGAGTCACAGCCCGTCTTTTTGCCATCTGCACGAGTCGTGAGGTTGGAAATCCTCTGGGTCGAATCACCACCAGGCTAGGGTCTGACGCCAAGCCAGCCGTTGTGTTGAACTGGTTGAAGCTCTGCCGCTTCTGAATTCCGCCGTCGTGTTCCAAGCTTCGCATTGAACAGACAGAAACTCGCCGGGAAACGCCTCCAAATCGTCAAGTCCGCTCGAAATCACCACCGAAATTGCCATCGTCGCGTTTGCACCTCGCGCCGATGCTTCGTTTCTCCCGAGTCACAGTAAGCAATTGCTCCAAAGTCGCCGTGAGTCAATGCCCGCTGCATCTCGGCTACTACAGAACACACGATCCATGCACGCCACCTGCTTTATTGAATGCCCGACTCTGCTTGCATCCACGCTTCGAGCTACTCTCTGCGTTTCTGCCAATGCGAATGCTGAAACTCCCCTCCTCTTGTGCTCCTCCTATTTCCAAGATAAAAGGTTCACCATAAAACCTCCTTTATAGTGTGAATTAGGGGTGAATTATAGAAGAATGAGAGATTTGAGGCAAAATAAAAGGCAAATGATAGGCATTAATTGCCTTGTGTTGAAAAATCCCTGAAATGATGTCGACGGCATGATCATAGGAGTTAATTAATCTCATGGGAAATTTTCGAAAGAAAAAAGGCCAGAAATCTGCAGCAAATTTGTAAGAGTTATTTGAGCCCAAATGATAAAATTTCTTTGAGCACATTAATTTTCAAGAAAAAAATGGAGCAGGCTTTGGCCATTTCAAATTCCATACAGAAAAGCATCTCTTGACAAAAAGAAGAAGAAGAAAGAAATGGGTTCATAATCAAATTCGGAAAGAAGTGTTTGTTACCTGGTGGACGTTTGGGCCAACCAAATATTTTCATATGTCTGGACCAATTCAAAAAAAAAAAAAAGCTGATTGGCCTTAAACCAATTAAAATTGGGTTTTAACTCAATTAAACTTATCCAATTCTTCAACTTCAAATGCAAATGAAGAAATTGAAATAAATTTCATGATTCATTCACTTTAAGTCACAAATGACCGTGAATAATTTCACGATCCATTCACTTTAAGTCAATGACCGTGAATAACTCTTATATTTCATTCACTCAAATCGCAAAATGACCGTGAATAAATTTTCATACTATATTCACTCCAAGTCAGAAATGACAGTGAATAACTTTTCATACTATATTCACTCCAAGTCCATAAATGACTGTGAATAAATTTTCGTGTTTTATTCACTCCAAGTCCAGAAACGACCGTGAACAAAGCACGAGGGGGCATTTGTAAGCAAATAAAATTTGCTCCCAATTAAATGGTGACACGTGTACAAAATTCATATTAATATCAAATAAAATTATTTATTTATTTATTGGGAATTTACTAAATTAATTCTTTAAATTAAATAATTAAATAACTGATATTTAATATATACACTGTACAAGTCAGTCAAATTTTTTCGAGCACTTAAATACTCGTATGTGGTGAATCAGACTGATATTTGGTCATAAATAGAAGAGAATTAATGACGGGTCGATCAAATTAAATGATCTGCGTAAATTACACCAATTAAATCACTTCGGCCAACCAGAGGCCGCCACGTGGCACCCAAGAAGGGAAGGTTTGTCACCCCTCACCCTATAAATAGGGGTCCAAACTCTTCATTTCAAACATCAACATTCGAGACGATTCAGACGAGTAAGACGAGAAGAGTCCAGAGCTCCCTACAACCGTTCTTGAAGATTCGAAGCAGCTTCAAGTGTTCTTCGTGCAAAGCATCCAGAAACAACGTTCGATCACAGATTAAGGCTCAAAGTCCCTCCGATCAGACGTTTCTTCAAAGACGAACTTTGAAGATTTGAAGACGTTCTTCACCAGTTCCAAGTCGTTCTTCACGAAACCGTCCAGAAACGACTCCAAATCTGAGATCAAGTTGTTGAGCCCCTCCGATTAGGCGTTTCTCTAAAGACGTTCTTCGTTCAACTCCTTGAAGATTCGAAGATCTTCATCAAGCACTCAAACATTCAAAGGCGTTCTTCATCAAACTCGAAGAAGTGCGTCCAAAAGATACGTTTGATTCAAAACAAGACATCCAGTCCTTGGATCAACATTTCAAGTCTCCAACTTCAATTCTAGACAAGATTAAGGCGATGACCGTTACGAAATCCGTCCGAGTCAAGGTCAAAGTCAAAGAAGAGAAGAATCAGAGGAAGAAATTAGAGTTTGAACCCGCAAATATTCAATACTTCAATTCGAAGAAATAAGTTGTAATCATTCTCGTGTTTTATATTAATTCACGAGATTTGTACTTACAATAATTTTGAGTCATTCTTAAACCAAGGATAAACGATATTAATTAATATAAAGCTTTTCAGTGGCTTGAATTAATTAATGGATTAAGATAATCTTAAACACGGAAAATAATAACCGGGAACCATATTACAATATTATGGGTTAAGATGGATAGTGCTATATTAATTATGTAGTGGGATTAATTAATATTTATGGGCTTGAATAATATTGTGGCTCAATATTGAATATTCAAAGTCCATTGGAAGGTCCAATCTTAATTCTCCTAAAGGCCCCTTTAGTAGCCCAAAGATAAAGTCCAATAACTGAAAAAAGTGCTTAAAATAAAAGAAATGTTGTCGCCTTATTTTTCCAATAATTTCAAAAATATTAAGAAGAGAGAGAGAAAAGATTTTCTTGATTTTCTTGGAAAGATTTTATGGAATAAGTATTCTTGAGATACAAGTTTATCCCATAAATTCAAGAAAATTTTTATGGAAAGATTTTATGGAATAAAGATTTTATGGAATAAGTATTTTTTCCCTTTTAATTAATGAAATTTTCGAAAATTTATAGAGTGTTGGGGAATAAAAGATATTTTGTGATTATTATGGAAATATAATATACAAGATATATTCAAGATTGTATCTTGGGAAGATACAAAGAAATTTCTTAACCCTAATTAGTCACAAAATTTCGCCCCCCATGGTCTCTATAAATAGGGGATGAATTTTTCATCCCCAACACAATTCCATGTGTTGGAAAAATTAGAAATCCACAAATGTGATGGCAAATATTTTTCTTTTCCCTTTTGTTAATTGTTCGCGAGCTTCTTACCACCGGAGTGCTGAACAAGGACAGTGGGAACAAGGACAGTGGGAATACTAAAGAAGGACTTTGGGTGTGTTCGTTGAACCTTATGCAACTCCTAAAATCCGCATGTATAGGATTTATGTGGCTTTATTATATGCGTGATATGTTGTTGCTATTTAATTGTTATTTAAATTAATATAGGATTAATTCATGCTTGTAATAATTAAATAATTTAAATTTGTATTTAAATTGCACCTCGAATAGATCCGGGAACCCTATTTCCCAACACCGAGCTGTAGTTCTTGTTAACAAATAAAAATATTATTATTAATTATGAACTTATTGTATAATTAAATATATTATATTACTTACTTCCGCCATGTAGTGCTCCAGAATCGACCATGATCCAGCCTTGTGCACAGCGACGCCCCCATTCCCTCCTTGTTGGCTCAAGCAATTTTGGCGATTCTTTCGGCACATCTCCTAGTATCTGGGATCCATCGACGCCCAGACGTTGGGGTCCATCTCCTGGGTCATATCCAGGCCTTCATCCTTCCACCCGGCATGCCACATATAAAACAAGTCCTTGTACCGGGCTTGAGCAAGCTTACAGGACGACTTGTTGAAATCGGCCAGTGTCAGATCCTCCCTCCACTTCATTTGTTTCTGTATTTCATTAACACAAACTTTATTTAATATATATATATATAGTAATGATATAGAACCAACTATCTGGTTTTTTATGGAACCAGATTAATGATGTGTCATGCTAACTCATCATCCACATAATTAATTCTACTTAATTAATTAATATAAAACTTTTCAGTGGCTTAATTAATTAATGGACTAAATAATCGTAAATACGGGAAATAATAACCCGGAGCCATATTACCGTAATATGGGTTAAGATTGGATAGCGCAATATTAATTATATAGTGGTATTAATTAATATTAATGGGCTGAATTATATTGTGGCTCAATATTGGAATTCAGAAGTCCATTGAAATGTCCATCTTAATTCTCCTAAAGGCCCCTCAAGTAGCCCAAATTAAAGTCCAATAAATAAAAGGTGCTTAAAATAAAATAAATTTATTGTTGCAATATTTCCTATTTTTTCGAAAATATTAAAGAAAAGAGGGAGAATAATTTTCTTGAAAAGATTTTATGAAAATAAGATAATGTATTCTTGGAATACAAGATTATCCCATAAATTCAAGAAAACTCCCACTTGGCTTCTTTAATAGGGAATTTTTGAAAATTATGTGTAAGAAAGAGAAGAAAGATTTTCTTGATTTTCTTGGAAAGATTTTTATGGAAAAAGATATGTATTCTTGGAATATAAGAATATCTCATAAATTCAAGAAAGATCCAATCTTGCAAATCTTCTTGAAATTTTCGAAAATTTAGGCTAAGTAAGGGTGTGAGATTTTTGTGGAAAAATACACATGGAAAGAAGAATATATTGGATATATTCAAGATTTCATGGAGATCAAGAAAAGATATTTCCTAGCCCTAATTGTGCTTAAAATTTTCGAACCCCCTTGTCTTATAAATAGGAGATGAATTTTTCATCTCCAACTTGTGTTCCATGCGTTGGAAATATTAGAAATCCACAAAGGTGGTGCAACAATATTTTTATTTTCCTTGTTTTATAAATCGTTCATCGGAGAACCTTCCACCGGGGTTATTGGACGAGGACTTGGGAATACTTGAGAAGGACTTTTGGTGGGTATCAAGATACTTGATCCTGTCTGTCTCAGATCGTCTCTCCAACGGGTACGTTTACGTAAACTCTTAGAAATTCCGCATGCTAGGATCTTTTACGTGAAATATTATTTGCATGTTGTTGTTGGATTAATTATTATTTGAATTCACTTAGGTAAATTCATGCTAGTAATAATTGTTAATTTAAATTTGTGTTTATGAGGTCATCCTGATAGATCCTGACATATGTTATCCCAACAACTGGTATCAGAGCCCTGGTTCGGGCTCTGATCTTTTAAACTGTAATTTAAATTGTTGTTCATTAAAATTGAAATTGGATAGTAGAACTTTTAGATCTGTTTTGCAGGTATCCAATTGTCATGGTATTTTAATGTGCTTATTTACATGCAAATAAATTGTGGTTTTTAATTCGATTCGTTCGGATTCGTTTTGCCTCGTGAGAAAATCCACGAGTAGATTATGATTTGTTTGATTTGATCAATGTAGTAGACTAGTCTAGATCTAGGTTTATTTATTTTTCATAAATAAATTGTAACCGGATCGTGAACGAAGACGAGAGAAAAAGAATTAAAAGACGGCGCCCGCGCGTGCGGGACATACGCTGAAGCCAAGGAAAGCACGCTGGGCTAGGCCGAAGGTTTATTTAAATCGCGACGGGCAAGGCGGACGCTGCCGGCAGCAAGAAATACCGTAAGCGCGCCATGGCGTCTTGTTGCTGGCAATGGGGCACGGGACCCCAGAAGCGGGCGCGTCCGGGCGATGCTCCGTGCGAATGTGCTGTGGGCGACGGGGGCGAGATGGCCGATCTGGACCGGGGCGTGCGCCTAGGCTCATGCGACTCACGTTCTGGGTCGTGAGCTCGTTTTCCGGACGTCATCCTAACACAAAACAGAGGACATTTTAAAGAATTGTTGCGGATTCAGTGGGAGCTTTTCGAGACGAACGATGAAAGCAAAAGAAGGGACGATTTCTCAAGATCAAGATTTGGAATTTAAACCATGACAGTTGGATATATGTTCCCAACGTGATTTATTTAGTCTTGATGCTTGTTTTAAATTCGTGCAATTTTTATTTGTTAAATGTGTTTGCATGATTTAGAATTGTCTAAAAGAAAATCTCACTTTCGAAAATTACTAAGTATGTTTTGTTGACAAATTTTATTCCGAATAATAAAATTACGTTAAATTGACCTCCATGATTTATTTATTTGTAAATTCTTTTGGAGAAATTTCCCCAACGGAACGCCCAAAAGATGGATTTCACATGAATAAACTCCCAAAAGGATGATTGTGAATTATTATTAGTGGCGACGATGACCCTCCCCACGAGGCTCGTACAAAGCAAAGTAATAATTCTGTATTTAATCATGGTTATTACTTAGGTATAAAATTGATATGCATATACTTCTCCGAAGTCCCTGTCAATTTTATATTGGTCAAGTGGGAGCAGACTATTAATTTTGAATTAAAAGTTTGTAATTGTTCTTGTTTGTAACCTGCTTGAATGTGTTTAAATAGACAGTTCACCCAACGTGACCTATTTAAACTATTTTGAGATGTCGGCTGATGCATGTTCATATTGTTTTGAGATTTTGATATGAACTATGTGATCGAATTGAGTGATAATTTTGTGCTTATTCAAATTGTTATTTATTTCAGTTCAGCATGTCGCAACCTTTTAATCCACTGAAATATACACTCAAAGAACATCAATTAACTGGTGATAACTATGTCATTTGGAAACGTAATATGAAATTTGTCCTAACTGCACAAAAACAGTATTGGGTTCTAGGGGTGCCCATGCCAAACAAGCCAACTGAAAGATCAACTGATGCAGAGAGATCTTTATATGATGACTGGGAGCAAGCCAACGAACCTATGAAGTATATAATCTTGACATCTTTGTCTGAGGATTTGAGATATATTCATGAAGGTGTTGAATCTGCTGGAGAAATTATGCAAAGTCTCGAAGATATATTTTTAACAAAGAACCGCGTGATCAACCAGTTTAATTGTGACGGCGTGACAATGCTGAAAATGACGGAGGGAACACCTGTAAGGGATCATGTTCTCAAGGTCAAGCATCACTTTGACAAGCTTGCTAATCTCGGTGCTAAGTATAGTAGTGAGGTTCAAGTGGATTCATTGTTCCCAACTCTTCCAAAATGTTTTGATGAGTTTTACTGTAGTTTTGTGATGGGCGATCACATGTTCACTATGGATACTCTTGAAGAAGCTTTGGAGACAATAGAGAAACATCTGGGATAAGAAGATGAAGCCACGGTGACCAAGAGTTTTTTCTCAAAATCTAGGCCAATGGAAGGCAAGATTGATGGAAAAATGACTGGTCAAGGAAAACTCACTACCAAGAAAAGTAGAGAAAAGAAGGTCAAATGGTTGGGTGTCAGAAGGAATCCAAAGGGGAAGTGTTTTAACTGTGGAGAAAAAGGACATTGGAGGGATGCCTGTTCCAATCCCAAAAGGAGAGGAAAGAAAGGTAATTCTCACGCACTAGTTGTTGAAACTTGTTTAGCGGCGTATGCTACCCACTCATGGGTAATGGATACGGGATCCACTGGTCATGTTTGTTTCACATTACAGGGGTTCAAAATGACCTGACAACTTAGTGCGAGTGAGATCCTCATCACACTGGGCGATGCTACGAGAGTAGCAGCTGAAGCAGTGGGAGACATGCACCTGTCTTTTGAAGACAAGTTTTTAATTTTAAGAGATGTTCTTTACGTTCCAGTTTTTTGCAAAAACTTTATTTCAGTTTCTAAACTAATTAATGATGGATATTCTGTTCGTTTTTCTAATCAAGTTACTGTTTACCGTAACGATGTGTTTATCTATCATGGAACTTTAAGGAACAATCTCTATACTATTAATTGTGCACACCACTCACAAAATGCATCTTATAACACATCGTCTGTTTCATGCAATAGGAGAAAACGTTCAGAAAACGTGAATGAGACACTTCTAGGACATTGTTTCCCAGTTGACTGCACCCGGAACCCCTCAACAAAATAGGGTTGCAGAACGAAGAAACAGAACACTCTTAGAAATGGTAAGATCCATGATGAATTATTCAGATCTACCCAAGTCGTTTTGGGGTCATGCCTTGGAAACAACGGCTTACGTTCTGAATCTAGTGCCATCCAAATCGGTTCCCAAAACCCCTAAAGTGTTATGGACCGGGCGCAAGCCCAGTCTGAGACACCTCATGATTTGGGGGTGTCCGGCATACGTGATAGACAAGGAAGCCGGTAAGTTGGATGCACGATCGGAACTAAGGTTGTGTTGGGAAATTTGTATTTAAGTTTTGATGGAAGTTCCAAAACAGGTTGTAATAGGACCAGTCAGACCTGTTAGCTGACTGATGACTTAGAATCAGATTAAGATGACCAGCTGAAATGTATAGATAGCTGATGTAAAAGATAGGTTACATATTGAGGGGGGACTCAATATGTATAGGTCAGGTCGAAGCATCAGATGACCCAGATAAGGTCAGATGATCAGAAGGCTAAGAACAAATCAGAAGAAAAGAAGTCAGAAGATCAGGTGAAGACAGAAGACACTGAAGACTCAGATGAACCTGAAGACTCAGATGAACCTGAAGACTCAGATAAACCTGAAGACTCAGTAACAAATCTGAAGACTTAGTATGACTGAATACACTGAGGCTCAGAGTCACCTGAAGATCAGAAGACTACCAGAAGACCTGAAGACCTATATCAGCCGAGTCTGTATATTGAGCTAAGACAATCTGCATCAGAAGACTCTACAAGGTAGACTGATCAGTTATCTGATCAAATCAGCTCACACCTGGCGTCAACCAAAATGGTACACCAGACAAGACGAATATTCTACAAAAGGAATATCAATCGTCTAACAGACAAATACTGAAGTGCAGCCTCGCGAAGCCAAAGAGAAAGCGACACGTGCAAAAAAAGAGCTGATAATGCGGGATTCGACGCTGCAGACATAAACGGCGCTAATCATGCCTATGGCCACGCCGATATTCGGAGCACGTCACAATCATATCCTACAGCCTACCTAATATAGCCCAAAATTCAAATTGCTCTCCAACGGCTCTTTGATTTCGAGGTCTATAAACTGGGATCGATCTTCAATAATGAAGAACACTAAGAACAAACACGGAGACACCGCAAAAGAAGCAAAAACTACAGCAAAATCTCTGCTCGAAGAACACCATATTTGAAGATTATTCTTAGAGTGTTCATCCCATAGTTCTTAGCAAGAAATCCTATCCACTAGCATTTGGCTACATAAACACCATGATAGATTTCCAGTTGGAACCACAACAAACCTTTACCCAAACTCAAAGTTAGGTTAAGTTTGTTACCGTAAGATTTCAGACTAGGGATTCTAGTTTTTGATTTCTGGTTCGGTTGAGTGTGAACTCAATAAACATCTGTTGGGTGTTGGACTAACACATAAAACTAAGTCCAGTTGGTTAAGTTGGTTAAGTTGGTGCCCCTGTGTTAAGGGAAGAGTGGACGTAAGACGAGTTTCATCTGAACCACTATAAAATCTTGTGTGCATTTACTTGCTTTCTTTATTGCTTTACACTATTCACACAATTGAGTTTAAAACTGCATACATATTCTAAGTTAAGCTCAGTCTGCACCAAGCAACTGATCTGATCAGGTTGACACCTTAGTCAGCCGGTTGAAAACTGACTTAAGAATCTGATTTGATAAAACTGGTTTTTCACACGTGTATTTACAAGCTTCCGCAGTCTCAGTTAAACTGACATATATCAAACTGATCTGCCCTCAGGCACTCAGTAAGATTGAACATCGATCCAAAATCCGACTCACTAAGCACTCGATCGAAAGTAACTGCAAATCACACCTGATCCGCACGAAAAGTTTTCAGAAGTTTATTCACCCCTCCCCTCTAGACTTCTACCCTAACAAAACCCATTCGGGACCTACAAGTGGTATCAGAGCAGTGGTTCTACAAACCACTGGCTTTGAATATCATCGATTCTTGAGGAAGAATCTTTGCGGTCATTTGAACAGATCTTGAAAAACCGTTTTCAAAACTCATTCATTTTCAAAATCACTCAGCATGGATAACACCTCTGGTATGTATCATGATTTGCCTAAGTTTTCAATTGATGAGTATGCAGATTGGACTATATACATGTGCAACCATCTGGGATCGATAAGCGGCAGAATGATGGAAGTCATTGAACGAGGACCTATCATCATATATCACGACAACCCAAATTTGGAGGAGATCCAATCATGCACTTGGAAGTCTTGTTCAAAAAGTCTATACGATGGATCGGATGAAGAAAGAAAGTCAGATATCTAGATACAATCGCCAGCATATAATCATGAAGACGATGGATAAAGTCACCAAAGAGAAGATAAAGTATCTCAAAACAAATAAACAAATGTGGGATACTCTTTGCTGAGAGATATCTTGAAGGAAATGATCGATCAAAGATGACCGACTACAAAATTTGAGGCGGTGAAGTTCGAAAAGCTCAAAATGTTGCCCAAAGAGACCATCAACGAGCTCGATGGGAGGATCACCATGTCAGTAAACAAGCTTCGAGAACTTGGAAGAGAGATGTCAGACAAAGACATAAATTACAGGATACTGAGATCTCTCACCAAGAAGTGGGACATGAAAGTCACGGTAATTAAGGATTGCTAAGACATTTCCAAGATGAAGCCAAGTAGCTTGTTCCTAAGCCTTAAAGCCCATGAGTTCGATTTAATCGAAAGAGGGCAAGCAGATGAAGACGAGACGCCAGCTGAAGCCTCAACCTCCACATCTAAATCAGTTGCATTCAAAACAACCAGCAGCAGATCAAAGGCCACTGAACCTATTGGAAACATCATAAGCCAAGCAAAACAGATCGCTCTGCTTACCAGGAAACTTGAAAGATCTAATATTCAACTTCGTAAGTATCGCAGATTCTATAAGGACTATCAAGACAACAGAAGAAACAGGAGGCCAACTGACAGATCATTAGAAAAGAATAGATCTGATGACTGAAGGGATCACAGAGATGATAAAAGAGATTATCGGTCAGACGAGAGAAGAGATAACAGATCTGACAGAAGGAGTTCAGACTACAATCAGAAAGGAAAGTCACCTGATAGATCCTACAGACGAAGTGTCTCACCTGGTAGAGGAAGTTCCGTGGATCGTGGATCATGCTTCAATCGCTTGAAACCAGTCACCACAAACTCATTTGCGCCTGACTGACTCCCAAAGAAAGAGAAGAGAAGCGAGAACAAAAAGAGAGCTACGCTTCAAAGACGTAAAAGCCATGGTTCTTGACACATCGAATTGATGATTCCTATCGACTTCGAGGATTCTCGCTACTCATCTGTAGAAAGATTTACATCCGATAGTAAGGTCTTTGTTGATTTCCTCGACCATGAAGATCCGATATTCTCTTCGATGATGACGATGAAATCACCTGATGGCCGTGAGGAAGACCAATCGAGGTAACCTCCAAACCTTCGCTTTTTTCAATTTCCACACTAGCTATTATTAGCACACCGGCCGAGAGATTGACTTGCAGCTCTACTCGAGCAATTGCTTGATGGTCTCTCCGATGCAAGAGACACTTATACAATAGTGGAAGTTTGAAAATGACAAGCCAAGGATCGTAAATAATCACTTTTGTTAAAGAGAACGCCGTCAAGAAAGTAAATTGAATCAAATTAGTTAAATCGCCGTATAGGTAAATCGAGAACTTAACGCTCAAGGTTAAATCTTATGATCGGGAGAAGCGCATCAAAGATCGCTTTGCAATCAACAAAAACACAAAGTCGATGATTTCAAAATCCTACAAGCTAAGTTTGATGAGCTATTCCGACTACATGAGAGTCTAAAATCTACTGAGGATAGTTTGCGCAAGAAAATAGAGGTTTTCACGAAGTCATCAAAAACCGTTCAAGATATGAACACCTATTTTCGAAAGCCGACTAACAAGAAGGGAATTGGGTATGAGAACCCTTCCACATCCTCAAAAGCCCCATTTGGTTCACTTCAGAAGGGTGTAATCAAACGAGTCTCTGACAAAGATACACAAAAAGCTAAACATGTATTTGATAAGGGAAAGAGACCTGCTGAGCATGTAAGGCAAGTGCCTAATCAGAAAGGGAATAGAAATGGACCCCAACTGATTAAGCATCAGCCGAGGAATCAACAGAAGAACCCAGTTCTTCTGAAGAAACCTCAACCTGATCAGTAGATTAGATATCAGAAGAGACAACCTGTAAAAAGTAAATCTAATCTGAGACCCAATCGAGGTCAGCTGCCTAATAAGCAAGCTATAGGTAAACCACAAAGACCATCTATGCCAAAGAGATATGAATCTTTTAATGGTAGCAGTCGTACCTACCCTTATAACCAGAGACCTAGAGCTACTACACCTGAGCCCCACTGGGTTAAAGGAATACAAAATATAAAGAAAAATCCCAAGCCTTCTGATTCACCCAAGGCTCACACGAATAATCATACAAATCAGAAAGCATATAAAGAGACGTATGATTATGTTGATATGTATGGGAGACAAATCAGGCCTTCTGATCTATCTGATTACAATAGAAGTGCCCTGTTTGTGTAGATCCCAAAATCCACCACTAACTCCTCAGGACCCAATTCCAAAGGGGTACCTAAAGCCTGATTTGATTGCAGGTTCGCATGGGACTGGCCAACAAAGGAGGTGTACAAGCAATTATCTGGTACATCGATAGTGGATGCTCAAGGCACATGACTGGAAGCAAACATCTCCTTAGCTCTTACAAAGAACAAGAAGGCCCACGTGTACTCTTCGGTGATGATAACTTTGGTTTTACCAAAGGATTCGGAACCTTAGAGAATGATGATGTACAAGTAACTGGAGTCTCGTATGTCGAAGGATTAAAGCACAATCTACTATCAGTATCACAATTCTGCGACAACGGATTCAGCGTTGAGTTCTCAAGTGACAAGTGTACGATTAGAAATCGAGCTACTAAACAAATCTTGCTAACTGGTTCAAGGAAAGGCACGATCTACACAGCAGATTGGAACAGTTGCTCGAGAAATGCATGCTTAATTGTTAAGAGTTCCAAGAGTAGCAGTTGGCTCTGGCACAAAAGAATGAGTCATCTGAACTTCAAAACTCTTAACAAGATAGCTAGGGTGCTTTTGGTTGAGGGACTTCCGAATGAAGTATTTTCAAAAGATCAGACATGTGCCGCATGTCAGAAGGGAAAACAAGTTAAAGCTTCATTCAAAGGAATACGGACCAAAGATCCAAAGAGAGTAATCGCAAATCGCTCCATATGGATCTATTCAGACCAGTTACATCAGTCAGTCTCAGTGGATGCAAATATACTCTGGTAATCGTGGATGATTATTCCAAGTTTACTTGGGTTGTATTCTTATACAAGAAGAACGAGACAACGACAAAAGATACCCGAGCTGCTCAAGAAACTACAAAACGAAAAAGGTGTCAGCATAGTAAAAATAAGATCAGATAAAGGTACAGAATTTATGAATTCTTTTATTACTGATTTTTGCAATGAGTTTGGTATATAACATGAAACGTCAGCTGGAAGAACGCCACAACAAAATGGAGTAGCAGAACGGAGAAACTGAACTCTCAAGGAAGCTGCTCGCACTATGTTAGCTGAACATGCGACACCAAGCCGTTTCTGGGCAGAAGCCATCAATACTGCATGCCACATTCAGAACAGATGTTCTCTGACAAAGACTCACTTCAAAACACCCTATGAACTGTGGAAGGGCAGAATACCTCGTGTTTCTTACTTCCATGTTTTTGGGTGCAAGTGTTTCATTCACAACAATGGGAAAAGTCAGTTGAAGACTTTTGAGGCCAAGTCAGATGAGGGTATATTCTTAGGATATTCCTCATCCAGCAAGGCTTTCAGGGTTTAAAACAAACGAACCCTAGTTGTGGAAGAAACACCCCATGTGGTCTTTGATGAGACATCTTCTGAACAAGAGAAAGCTGCCTCAGAATAAGCCGTACT
The DNA here is from genome assembly GCA_037126765.1 of Stenogyne calaminthoides. Taxonomy (NCBI): domain Eukaryota; kingdom Viridiplantae; phylum Streptophyta; class Magnoliopsida; order Lamiales; family Lamiaceae; genus Stenogyne; species Stenogyne calaminthoides. Next base: position 16,623,648 of record JBBCBC010000008.1, on the reverse strand, counting down.
AAATCAACCGATACCCGATACGTAGAAAATGGATCAGCTAAGTATCAAGGAGAAAGAAGCTGAACACGTAACAGTGTATATCCCAGAACTTGATTTTGCTGATTCAACAGGTCAATCAGACCCTAAGGTACGCACAACTGTCAGTGAAGAAGCTGGTACAGCTGAGACAGTATCAACTGAACCATCTGGTTCAGGGGGAACTCCTGAAGTTCCTACGAACAGATATCAGCACATGATGAGTCCAACATCAGCTGAGACATGTTCTTATCAAGTGGATCATAATTCTGCACCACTCCTAATCACTAGTAATGAACTACTATCAGATATGGATGATGTTATCCAAATAGACGCAAATCAGAGTAGAAGGACCTGGATTACCACCATCCAACCGACCGATTATCGGAGACCCATCCGATAGAGTCAAAACTAGACATCGACAGTGAAAGTGCCATGATCTTGTTGTTATCTATCTTTGAAGGAACCAACTACATGAGAGAAGCTCTACAAGGCGCAAGTCGGATTCTAGCCATGCAAGAGGAGGTAAAACAGTTTGAGAGGAATCAAGTTTGAAACCGTGGGACGACCAACTCATCAAGACGTGATTGGCACGGCGGGGTATTCAAGAACAAGAGAGATGAGAATAATGTCATAACCAGAATAAGGCAAGACTTGTTGCTAAGGGGTATTCACAATCGAAAGGAATTGATTACGATGAGACCTTTTGCACCGATCCACTCGCTTAGAAGCCATTCGGTCAAGCTTCGCATATCTTTGCCCACGAGGGTTCATTGTTGTATCGGATGGACGTAAAGAGTGCATTCTTAAACGGGTACTAGCAGAGGAAGTTTATGTTGAACAACCTCCGTGCTTTGAAAAAAAGCAACCAAGTGTACCGCTTAAGGAAAGCTCTTTATGGTTCAAACAAGCTCCTCGAGCTTGGTATGATACACTCTCTCGCTTCTTGATAGACAGCCGGATTCACTAAAGGAATAGTGGGATGAACCTTATTCGCAATAGAAGATGGAGAAGATATTCGATGGTTCAGATTTACGTGGACGACATCATCTTCGGATCTCCCAATAAGAAGTCGTGTGTGAGAAGTTCAAAGAAATTGATGTAAGGGAAGTTCGAGATGTCCATGATGGGTCGATGAATTACTTTTTACAAGTTTACAAGTCAAGAGTAGTGCGAGGGATATTCATCTCGCCAAAGTAATACACAAGGAATCTATCGCCAAGTTTGGAGTTCAACATTGTAAGGAAGCGAGAATTCCCATGATGACCGGGTTCAAGATGGATCCGATGAGGACGGTCGTAAAACTAATCGAAAAAGAATATAGGGCTCTCATTGGATCTCTACTATACCCCATCGCCAAAGAGACCCATACATCACTTTTTGCAAAGAGGTGTATGTGCGATTTCAAGCAAATCCAATGCAAAGCCACCTAGAAAGCGACTAAGCGGATTCTCAAGTATCCGAAGGGACAAGAAACCTTGGTTTATTTTACCCATCAGATGATAATCTAGAGCTTAGTGGGTATTCTGATTCTAATTACGGAGGATGCAGAATCGATAGGAAGTCAACCTCAGGTTCATGTCAGTTTATGGGAAATAAACCGATCTCTTAGTTTTCAAGAAGCGACATCGATTCGCGACATCTACTACCGGGGCAAGAATATATGGTCAGCAGAAGTCAAATTTGTTCCCAAATCGCCTGCGCTAAGTCGCCAGCTAAGGGATTACAACATCGTAGCTAAGAACGTACCTATATTCTCGTGATGCAATAGTGCTTTATTGCAATCACTCGTAATCTCGTTCTACATACAAGATGCAAGCACGTGGATGTCGACACCATTTTATCGTGAGATCACGTTGAAAAGAAGAATATCGGAATGGAAAAGATCCATACTGACAAGCAGAAAGCTGATATTTTAACTAAGCCGCTAGCTGAGATCGATTCGAGAATTATGTAACGAGTTAGGCTTCGGATCTCGGAGAAAGTGCACCGTAAATGATTGGTGGATCGATCTCCGTAACCATTGGTTAAAAAGACTAACGAGTTAAGAGGAATCGATTTGAGTTAGAATCTCAACCGATCGAATTTACCGATTTGAGGAGCCGATCTAAAGTTCGGATAAGGAGCGGATCGAAAAGTCGACAAGTAGCTGATTTGAAGTGCAGATAAGGAGCAGATCAAAAAGTCAGACAAGTAGCCGATCTGAATTTCAGACGAGAAGCAGATCAGTTCAAGATATATCAGATTATGGGGGAACTGATCAGATTGGAAGATTACTTTATAAGTTGATTAAAGCTGCAGTAAACAAGCAAGTCGTACAAGTTGAAAGCTACAGATCGCATAAGTCAGAAGAGGCAACACAACAATGAAATAACCGAATTTTTCATTGATAAAGACCCGGAGGTCAGATTTACAAGTTACAAGTGATATCACAAGCTACCTACATGCTATCTTCAAGTGGTATTACAAGCTACAAGTACAAGAAGACCCGGAGTTCGCTACATAAACCATAAACCATAAACCCTAACCCAACCCAAGGCAGGGAAGGAGAGAGAGAGATTTTAAGAGTTGATGCTCTCATTTTTCTCCGACCCAGGGGGCGCAGAGAAGCTTCTAGAATCCTGAAAGCCACTCTTAGAGCTTCGAAGTGGGGAGCGAGAGCGGGCCTTGAAGGATCTTTAAGCTAGGAGCCCTTAGACCTAAAATCAATGGGCTCTCCAGCTGTTAAATGGGACACAGTGCCACAGGTTTGGTCACAAGGACCAAACGGACACTAGTGTCACATGCAAATATTGAGTTTTTTACACGAGATCGTATACCAAACTCATGTTTTGTTTCAGACTGAGTCTGTTGATGCTAATTCCGTCATCTCGATAGGCGCACAAGGTGCATACGGTTAGGAGAAGTGCCTTCTCATTTGCCTTAGCAGATCCGCCTCCACGGTGGTAAAGAAGCTTTGCATTGATCGTATGTGTAATCTTAGATGACGATGAAAGCAGTGTGAAGGAACACACAGGGTTGATTTGAGAAGTTGAATTCATTGAAAAAGGGTTAAAGGTTTTCACCGGAAGTTTCACCGGAAATAAGGAACTCATCGGAAAAGCATGAAGTATATGCTAAAGAAGATGAATGGTTTATGTTGTGTTGTTTGCCTAATCACCCCAGGCTAATTTATAGAAGGAAATTAGGGGTATAAATGCAAATTTATTTTCTCAGAAGACCTTAAGAGAAATTTGCATCGACAAAGCGTAAGGAACACGCGGCTAATGGTTGGATGAGTTGACGGTGTGAGTAATCACAACTTATCTATGCCATTATTACAGAAGGACAAATCGCGCCGATTTGGGAATCGAGACGACTTTTTGACTCCCCGAAGTAAATGTTTTGGCGGGAGTAGACTTCAGTGCATAGTAAATGCGGGCTGATTAGAAGAAGATTGAAGATAAGAGTATCAGATAAGTGGATCAGATAAGTGAAGAAGTGTTTCAAGCAAGAATCTGATCAGTTGAGAGGAATATTGTTGGGAAATGCATAAGGCTACCATCAGTAAGGTCAACAAGTACCAGATCAGATCACACTGGTAACTGGTTGATTACAATATCAATCAGTCAGATATGTTCTCTTCTTTATCCCTTTCTGAACTTCTTATATGCGTTATTTAAATAAATTTTTTTTTCTCTGTTTTCACTTTATGACGCATGCTCTGCAAAACTTTTAATGCGGACTTGGGAATGTGTTTTTAATGCGTTTTATTGCGAATTTTCGAGTCCGAAATATGAGAAGACTACTTTTCTCAACCGTGCGATCAAAATACTTTTTGGCCGACTAATCTCAGCCACTGATTTCAAAACACGGATACTTGAGTACTTTGGAAAGTTGTGCAAAAAGGTTTTCCCTCGTATTCTATAAAATCCAAATCTTTCTCAGAAAACTTCTTTCCACTACTTCGTCTTCTCAAAGCTCTTTAAAGATCAAAACTTTCATAATCTTCAGAGAATTACTTTCAAAATCAATTGATTCCACTTTTGCGATTTCTCAAATCCTACGAATCAATTTCTGGTAATTTCTCGCTTAAATACTGCATTATTTCAATTCACTCTGGTACCTAGGTTTACAAGTCGTGATGATATGTTTCTGTAATTTTTATAAGATCTATACGCTTACTTGCCAAATTGATGCTTAGATTAATGGTTTGACTGAATTTATTGAAATATCTTACTCAAACTAAACATCAATTTGCATATCGTACAGAAATGACATATCTTGTTCCACGACCGGGCCAAGGGAAAAAGTTCTGCAACTATGCATCGATGAAGAAAGACATCATTGATGAAAAGTATGTAGTATTCACCATCACCTCAGATCCTCGAATAGCCGAAATTTCGGAGTGCTTGCGAGCATGTGGGCTAGAACGATATTGCTCTACACATCAGAACATCGTCCACACCCATGAAGCCCTGAAGTTTCTATACAATCTACAGAGGGATGAAGACATTGATGCTAACCTGATTTCTCCCGTTGGCAGACTGGAAGTGCGAGTGTCGAATGATGATCTCTAGAGGATATTCGGCCTAACTTGAGGAAGCATCAATCTAGAGACCTACACGACTGATGTAGGAGAAAAAGAATTTCTTGAAGTCGAGTTGTTGAGACCAGCAAACAAGGAGAACACAACAAACTTCAAAGCCTCATATCTGAAGAGGAAATATCGCCTTCTCCTTGAGATCGTTCAGAAGGTGATCATGTGCTCAACTTACGCCTTGATGTCGCTACTCAGATAAGATCAATGTCATGGCTGCAATAATAAAGAAGGCTTCAGATATAGATTGGTTGGGAATGGTCAAGGCACGACTTAGAAAAGACTTCGGGAAGTTCGAACTAACCCAGAGCAATGTAGTGTGCTTATCTTCCAAGTGCTCCTTCATACACAAAATCTCAATCATTCTGTCAGATAAGCTGCAACAGAACTATGAATGAAATGAGAATGGAGCAAAGATATATCAAGCAAAGCACAAGGCCATATTGGGCAAGGATGAGTCCCTACCTGAACAATCTGATGAAGATCCAACTCCTTATGTGCCTAAACCCAAGGGAGAAAAGAAGGGAAAAGATAAGGTAACTGGATCTTCTGAAGCGCAGGAAACGGCCATTCTGGAAAAGAGGATGAAGAGGAAGGATCTGGCCAAGAAACCAGATGCTCAGCGGAAACGTCAGAAGAGAGTGACTTCTCATCTGAAGACTGCTCCAAGTTCTGCCCAGCAAGTTAGCAGAACGAAGGATCTGATGCAAGTGGAATCAGAAGAGGAGATAGCAGTCCGCTTTGAGCCCACTGCCAGAGAAGTAAGGGAAGAGCAGATGATCGCAGCAGAAGGAGAGAAATCTGTTAGAGGGACAGAAGTGGAGCAATCTGAGGAAGAATCACCATCTGATTCTCTGCCTCTCACCACGATCTTCCAGAGAGCAAGATCGCCAACACCCACTTCCAAATCACCATCACCCTCTCCTCACAAAAAACCTTCTCACCCTCACCTCACCTATCGATCACCCAGATCTCCCACTCCCCAATCAATGAACCTGCTCAGAAAAACCGAACACCCTCAAAACGCCAAAACGAAACCACAAATATCCCAATCTCCATACAAGTCACAAGCACCTGAGAGATCTGACTAGCGAGTGTCCATCTCTCATAATCCCTTCAATACCAGAACCGTGCTTGCTTCACCTGTTTTAGAAAGCCCCATCATAAGGATAATGAAGCAACAGATCAAGGAGTATCTGTTGGATCTATGCCCCAATTGGATCAACATCCCGCATCCAAAGAACAAATAGAAGAGATTGTGTTCGGAGGATATCGATCGAAAAGCATTGAAGAATTTCTGATTCTCAGGACAACTCTGGGATCAGATTTCTTTGTTGACTTGGTGTTGAAATGCTTAAACAATGCTGGGATTGAAAGTGCTGTTGAATTGGCATCTGATGATGATATCAGATGGTTGATTCTTGAAAGGTTTGGAATTGCTGATAACAGGGAGGAAACCATTCAACCTCCTACAGATCATGAGGGAGCTGCCGATGAACCAAGAATGGGTGCTGCAGAAGAGACCCGACTTGGCAAGGCTTCAACATCTGACCAGACTGCTACGATGAGCTTTGATACCCTAGATCTTTATACTGAGAAGATTCAGGATGTGATCAAGACTGCTATTGAAGACGAATTCGCAGTGCTCACAGCAGATCTGATGAAGCGGTTTGAGGAAGAGCAAGCAAAACTAGTTGACAGAGAAAGAAGTCACACAGTTGGGATGCACAATGCCATCCTCTCTGAAGTTATGCAACTAGTTAACCTTCTTGCCAAGAAGCTCAATCTCCAGTCTGACAAACTCAAAGTTCAGACAGATATGCTCGATCGTATTACGTACTATTGGAGAATGTCCGGCATCTTTGAGAAAAATCGACAACCACATGGATATGGGTTGAAACACTTTGTAGAAGCTTCGAGCGAACGAAAGAAGACAGACATCGGTTGCTCTCGGACGCTTCTTGAATCCTCAAGACCTTCGCCACTGCTCGTTCGATCACCCTCTTGTTGTCGAGGAACTCGTAGAGGAGATCACACGGCAATTCAATGCTCGAATCAGATGTCCAACCTCTTTGATGAAACCAAAAAAGGGGAAGGACAAGAACATAAAGAGAAGAAAGAAAATAGATACGCTTGGTAACAATTACATCTCTACCGAAACTATCAGATCGACTTGCAAACTCCATCTAATCGATCTTGTTGTTTGAAGTGAAAAGAAACTATGGAGCAACATAGCAAAGAGATCGCCGAAAGGTAAAATTGCTCTTTCAGAGGTTATTGCCGAGTCGACAAGATTGAAGACTTTTTCTTCATTCATACGTAAAAAAAGAATGGAAATCGATGATCAAAGCCAAGAGCCTTGAACTCGCTAAGAAATTAGTCAAGAAGACGAAACAAGAAGAATCGAGCAAACTCGAGGAGAAAGAAAGGCAAAGGCAAGATGGTGAAAGCAATTATGAAGATCGTAGACAAGGCCAACTATTCTCTACCAAAAGCCAGATGACTCCTGAACAAACTCAAGAGCAAACAAGACAGAGAATAAGAGAGGCCGCCATCAAGAAGCGTGGTTAGCAGAGGCTAAGGGATCAACATCGCTACATCCGAAGGAAATGGAAGAACGGTCGCAGCAGAGGAGATTGCTTGGGAGAAGAATGCCCTTCCAAAGACTCTATTAAAGACATCCTTCACAGACGGCCAGATCTGCTTCGAATGGGATCGATCGAGAGGAGAATGGTTATGTGCATTTACTTACTTTCTTTATTGCTTTACACTATTCACACAACTGAGTTTAAAACTGAATACATATTCTAAGTTAAGCTCAGTCTGCACCAAGTAACTGATCTGATCAGGTTGACACCTTAGTCAGCTGGTTGAAAACTGACTTAAGAATCTGATTTGATAAAACTGGTTTTTCACAAGGGTATTTACAAGCTTCCGCACTCTCGGTTAAACTGAAAGATATCAAACCGACCGCCTCGGGCACTCAAGAAGATTGAACATCACCCAAACAGACTCACTAAAGACTCGATCGTAATCTGCAAATCACACCGATCCGACGATAAGTTTTCGTTAAGTCTATTCACCCCTCTCTAGACTTTCCCTCAAAAAAAAAAAGTGGTAATAAGTACGCACTTTAGATTTTTGGAAGAAGACTTTATGAACAATCGAAAGCCCAAAAGTGAGATTACCTTAAATGAAATAAGAGGGCAAACTCCTATACCAACTATACAGGTTGATATACCAAGCATCACACCGACACAATAGGAACCTCGTCGTATTGGGAGAGTTGTTCGACAACCTTAGAGATTCATGGGGTTAGGAGAATCTTCAGATTTGGTCCCTGGGGATAGTGAATCAGACCCTGGTCCTACAAGGAGGCTGTCGAAGATAAGGATTCATAATCCTGACAAACTGCAATGGAAGCCGAGATGGGCTCAATGGATCATAATCAGGTGTGGGAGCTAGTTGAACCACCTAGTGGGGTAACAACCATTGGATGCAAGTGGGTCAACAAAAGGAAAAGAGGACTGGACGGGAAGGTGGAAACCTTTAAAGCTAGGCTTGTGGCAAAGGGATACACTCAGAAAGAGGGTATCGATTATGAAGAAACCTTTTCGCCTGTAGCCATGCTTTAGTCCATCCGCATTCTCTTGACAATAGCTGCACATCTAGATTTTGAGATCTGGCAAATGGATGTCAAGACAACTTTCCTTAACGGGTGTCTTGACGAGGAAATCTATATGCAACAACCCGAAGGTTTCATCGAAAAAGGCCAAGAACACCTTGTGTGCAAGCTGAGAAAGTCCATTTATGGACTTAAGCAAGCATCTCGGGCTTGGAACCAATGTTTTGGTCATGTAATAAAATCTTATGGGTTTGATCAAAATGATTTCGAGAGTTGTGTTTATAGAAAGTGTGACGGAACTGCCTTGGTATTCCTAGTACTATACGTATACGATATTCTGCTCATCGGAAACGATGTAAAGGTTTTTTCAGACATAAGGGTATGGCTGTCAAAACAGTTTGATATGAAGGACTTAGGGGAAGCCGGTCATATTCTTGGGATCAAGATCACTCGAGATCAAAAGAAAAGAATGATCGGCTTATCGCAAGCTTCATACATAGATAACATTTTGAAGTGTTTCAACATGCAAGATTCCAAGAAGGGTTTTGTACCTTTCAAGCACGGAATTCATCTATCGAAAGACATGTGCCCTAAGACACAAAGGGAGATAGATGACATGAGAGACATTCCTTATGCATCGGCAGTAGGAAGTCTCATGTATGCAATGTTGTGTACGAGACCGGATATCTGCTACGCCGTAGGCATGGTAGAGAGATATCAGAGCAATCCCAAAAATCAACATTGGACTGCTGTTAAGAACATTCTGAAGTATCTGAAAAGAACTCGAGATAGAATGCTGGTTTATCAGTCAGATGGTTTATTTCCAGTGGGATACACGGACTCGGATTTCCAATCGGACCTAGACTTCAGAAAATCTACCTCGGGTAGTGTGTTTTGTCCAGGGGAGGAGCTGTAACATGAGGAAGCGTTAAGCAGAAATGCTTCGCCGATTCTACCATGGAAGCCGAATATGTAGCTGCTTGTGAAGCAGCGAAAGAAGCGGTGTGGCTCAAGAACTTCCTAGTGGACTTGGACGTTGTTCCGAATTTTCCCAGCATAATCACAATCTTTTGTGATAATGCCGGAGTAGTTGTAATTTCAAGGGAATCGAGAGCCCACAAGGCCAGCAAACATATTGAAAGGAAATACCATCTTATACGAGAAATCGTTAAGAGAGGAGATATAGAGGTGATAAAGATCGCGTCGGAAGACAACCTAGCTGATCCATTCACAAAAGGTCTGCCTCAGTTAACATTCGAGGGACATGTGGAAGGAATGGGTGTCAAGAGCGTTGCCAATCTGCTTTGAGTATAAGTGGGAGAAAAGTTATTAGGTTGATGTAGGTGACAATAGATGTCACCAGATAATAGTCAAACATGCTGTGGTATACTTAAAAGCAAACTTTGAGTATAAGTGGGAGATTGTTGGGGTTATACGTGAAAGTATGCTTTTACTTTGTATAACCTATGTAATAAACACTTATTTACTGAATAAATTGTTTATCACTGTTGCTTTAAATATGATTGAATGCTATATATATTTATTGCAAATCGTTCGTAGCAAGCGTTACATTGTAGTTAACGTGGTGATACCTGATCATAGAAGATCACGTTAATGGTTCCTTGTATACGAGTGCGTGTTTCACAACTTAGATAGATCCGAACAATCTATTGGTAGAAGTTGATGTGTAAGGCTCAGATTGATTTGTCTTGACCAAGAGATTACACTAGTGCATTCGATGCGCTGAAGTTGACCCACAGAGAGGATAAACTCATTCGCACTGACTTAAGGGATGAAGAGTTAGACCTCAGTGGTTGTTGATTTCTTAATCTTTGTCACTTAATAAAGACTGTGTGTGATTAGTAGTTATTGCTTTGACTTATAAATGGGTAGAAAATCATTGCTACTTCGATACCCTATATCTTGGGCCATAATATTAATTACACGATAGTTGCTAAATTAATACAGAGAATTGTGTGCTTGCAAAAGTTTTGCTTGATTGGTCCCCTTGGTGGGCCTGGAACCTTAATCATACCAAATATTGCAAGTGGAATTAATTTTCCGGTATGGATAATAAAGCTGGGCTGTCCTTACTCCAAGGATAAAGATATTAATTAATATAAAGCTTTTCAGTGGTTTAATTAATTAATGGACTAAATAATCTTAAACACGGGAAATAATAATCAGGAGCCATATTACCGTAATATGGGTTAAGATTGGATAGTGCAATATTAATTATATAGTGGTATTAATTAATATTAATGGGCTGAATTATATTGTGGCTCAATATTCGAATTCAGAAGTCCATTGGAAGCTCCATCTTAATTCTCCTAAAGGCCCCTCAAGTAGCCCAAATTAAAGTCCAATAAATAAAAGGTGCTTAAAATAAAATGAATTTATTGTTGCAATATTTCCTATTTTTTCGAAAATATTAAAGAAAAGAGGGAGAAGAATTTTCTTGAAAAAATTATATGGAAAGGAGATAATTTATTCTTGGAATACAAGATTATCCCATAAATTCAAGAAAACTCCAACTTGGCTTCTTTAATAGAGAATTTTCGAAAATTATGTGTAAGAAAGAGAAGAAAGATTTTCTTAATTTTTTTGGAAAGATTTTTATGGAAAAAGATATGTATTCTTGGAATACAAGAATATCTCATAAATTCAAAAATTTAGGCTAAGTAAGGGTGTGAGATTTTTGTGGAAAAATACACATGGAAAGAAGAATATATTGGATATATTCAAGATTTCTTGGAGATCAAGAAAAGATCTTTCCTAGCCCTAATTGTGCTTAAAATTTTCGAACCCACTTGTCTTATAAATAGGAGATGAATTTTTCATCTCCAACTTGTGTTCCATGCGTTGGAAATATTAGAAATCCACAAAGGTGGTGCAACAATATTTTTATTTTCCTTGTTTTATAAATCGTTCATCGGAGAACCTTCCACCGGGGTTATTGGACGAGGACTTGGGAATACTTGAGAAGGAGTTTTGGTGGGTATCCAGATACTTGATCATGTCTGTCTCAGATCGTCTCTCCAACGGGTACGTTTACGTAAACTCCTAGAAATTCCACATGATAGGATCTTTTACGTGAAATATTATTTGCATGTTGTTGTTGGATTAATTATTATTTGAATTCACTTAGGTAAATTCATGCTAGTAATAATTGTTAATTTAAATTTGTGTTTATGAGGTCATCCTGGTAGAACTGTTAGATCTGTTTTGCAGGTATCCCATTGTCATGGTATTTTAATGTGCTTATTTACATGCAAATAAATTGTGGTTTTTAATTCGATTCGTTGGGATTCGTTTTGCCTCGTGAGAAAATCCACGAGTAAATTAGGATTTGTTTGATTTGATCAATGTAATAGACTACTATAGATCTAGGTTTATTTATTTTTCATAAATAAATTGTAACCGGATCGTGAGCTACTCGTTTTCCAGACGTCTTCCTAACCCAAAATGGAGGGCGTTTTAAAGAATTGTTGCAGATTCAGTGGGAGCTTTTCGAGACGAACGATGAAAGCAAAAGAAGGGACGATTTCTCAAGATCAAGATTTGGAATTTAAACCATGACAGTTGGATATATGTGCCCAACGTGATTTATTTAGTCTTGATGCTTGTTTTAAATTTGTGCAATTTTTATTTGTTAAATGTGTTTGCATGATTTAGAATTGTCTAAAAGAAAATCTCACTTTCGAAAATTACTAAGTATGTTTTGTTGACAAATTTTATTCCGGATAATAAAATTACGTTAAATTGACCTCCATGATTTATTTATTTGTGAATTCTTTTGGAGAAATTTCCCCAACAGAATGGCCAAAAGATGGATTTCACATGAATAAATTCCCAAAAGGATGATTGTGAATTATTATTAGTGGCGACGATGACCCTCCCAACGAGGCTCGTACAAAGAAAAGTAATAATTCTGTATTTAATCATGGTTATTACTTAAGTATAAAATTGATATGCATATACTTCTCCGAAGTCCCTGTCAATTTTATATTGGTCAAGTGGGAGCCGACTATTAATTTTGAATTAAAGGTTTGTAACTGTTCTTGTTTGTAACCTGCTTGAATGTGTTTAAATAGACAGTTCACCCAATGTGACCTATTTAAATTGTTTTGAGATGTCGGCTGATGCATGTTCATATTGTTTTGAGATTTTGATATGAACTATGTGATCGGATTGAGTGATAATTTTGTGCTTATACAAATTGTTATTTATTCAGTTCAGCATGTCGCAACCTTTTAATCCACTGAAATATACACTCAAAGAACATCAATTAACTGGTGATAACTATGACGTTTGGAAACGTAATATGAAATTTGTCCTAACTGCACAAAAACACTATTGTGTTCTCGGGGTGCCCAAGCCAAACAAGCCAACTGAAAGATCAACTGATGCGGAGAGATCTTTATATGATGACTGGGAGCAGGCCAACGAACCTATGAAGTATATAATCTTGACATCTTTGTCTGAGGATTTGAGATACATTTATGAAGGTGTTGAATCTGCTGCGGAAATTATGCAAAGTCTCTAAGATATGTTTTTAACAAAGAACCGCATGATCGATCAGTTTAATTGTGATGGCGTGACAATGTTGAAAATGATGAAGGGAACACCCGTAAGGGATCATGTTCTCAAGGTCAAGCGTCACTTTGACAAGCTTGCTTATCTCGGTGTTGAGTATAGTAGTGAGGTTCAAGTGGATTCATTGTTCCTAACTCTTCCAAAATGTTTTGATGAGTTTTACTTTAGTTTTGTGATGGACGATCACATGTTCACTATGGATACTCTTCAAGAAGCTTTGGAGACAATAGAGAAACATCTGGGACAAGAAGATGAAGCCACGGTGACCAAGAGTTTTTTTCTCAAAATCTAGGCCAACGGAAGGCAAGATTGATGGAAAAATTACTGGTCAAGGAAAACTCACTACCAAGAAAAGTAGAGAAAAGAAGGTCAAATGGTTGGGTGTCAGAAGGAATCCAAAGGGGAAGTGTTTCAACTGTGGAGAAAAAGGACATTGGAGGGATGCTTGTTCCAATCCCAAAAGGAGAGGAAAGAAAGGTAATTCTCACGCACTAGTTGTTGAAACTTGTTTAGCGGCGTATGCTACCCACTTGTGGGTAATGGATACGGGATCCACTGATCATGTTTGTTTTACATTACAGAGGTTCAAAATTGTAGGTCCCGAACGGGTTTTGTGAGGACAAAAGTCTAGAGGGGAGGGGTGAATAGACTTCTGAAAACTTTTTCTTGCGGATCAGGTGTGATTTGCAGATTGCCTGATCAGAGTGCTAGTGAGTCAGTTTGGGATCGATGTTCAATCTTCTTGAGTTGATATCCGTTTGATATCTGTCAGTTTAACCTAGAGTGCGGAAGCTTGTAAATACCCGTGTGAAAAACCAGTTTATCAATTCAGATTCTTAAGTCAGTTTTCAATCAGCTGACTAAGGTGTCAACCTGATCAGATCAGTTTCTTGGTGCAGACTGAGCTTAACTTAGAATATGTTTGCAATTTTAAACTCAGTTGTGTAAATAGTGTAAAGCAATAAATAAAGCAAGTAAATGCACACAAGATTTTATAGTGGTTCGCATTTAAACCCCGCCTTTACGCCCACTCTTCCCTTAACACACAAGGGCACCAACTTAACCAAAATGGACTTAGTTTTATGTGTTAGTCCAACACCCAACAGATGTTTATTGAGTTCACACTCAACCGAACCCGTAAATCGAAAACTAGAATCCTGAGTCCGAAATCTTGCAGAATAAACTTAACCTAACTTTGAGTTTGGGTAAAGGTTTGTTGTGGTTCCAACTGGAAATCTATCCTAGTGTTTATGTAGCCAAATTCTAATGGATAGGATTTCTTGCTAAGAACTATGGGATGAACACTCTAAGAATAATCTTCAAATATGGTGTTCTTCGAGCGGAGATTTTGCTGTAGTTTTTGCTTCTTTTGCGGTGTCTCCGTGTTTGTTCTTAGTGTTTTCTCTTCTTCAATTTTGAAGATCGATCCCATTTTATAGACCTCGAAATCAAAGAGTCGTTGGAGAACAATTTGAATTTCGGGCTATATTAGGTAGGCTGTAGGATATGATTGTGACGTGCTCCGAATATCGGTGTGGCCGTAGGCATGATTAGCGTCGTTTATGTCCGCAGCGTCAAATCTCAGATTATGTCGACTCTTTTTTGTGCACGCATGTCGATTTCTCCTTTTTTTTTCAGGTACGAGGCGGCACTTCAGTAATTTGTCCGTTAGACGATTGATATTCCTTTTGTAGAAGATTCGTCTTGTCTGGTGTACCATTTTGGTTGACGCCAGGTGTGAGCTGACTTGATCAGATAACTGATCAGTCTACCTTGTTGAGTCTTCTGATGCAGATTGTCTTAGCTCAATATGCAGACTTGGCTGATATAGGTCTTCGTGTCTTCCGGGTAGTCTTCGATCTTTCTTCAGTGTGACTCGAGCCTCGTGTATTCGGTCATCTTTTAGTCTTCGAGTTTTATTCTTGAGTCTTGAGTTTATCTGAGTCTTCAGGTTCATCCGAGTCTTGAGTTCATCCAGTCTTGAACATCTTCGCTTCTTCACCGATCTTGACTTCTTTTATTCAGATTTGTTCTTAACCTTCTGATCATCTGACCTTATCTGGGTCATCTGATGCTTCGACCTGACCTATACATATTGAGTTCCCCCTCAATATGTGACCTATCTTTACATCATCTATCTATACATTTCATTGGTCATCTTAATCGATTCTAAGTCATCTTGAATATCCTAATTAACCCGACCGGGTCCTATTACAACCTGTTTTGGAACTTCCATCAAAACTTAAATACAAATTTCCCAACAATTTCCCCCTTTTTGATGGAACCAAAACACTTAATCAGAAAAATAGATACCACAAATAGAAATGCAGATAATGAAATGCAGTACATATTTCAGAAGACAATGAGATGTTGTCTTAAAATCAGAGAGATGAAATATTTCATTCAGATAGGTGTGTGCATTATAGAATACATGAAAAACGTACCTATCATCTGATTCCAAGTTGTCTTCCTCAGGTGTACTTGAACATTTGCAGCTCTTTTGGGATGCCAAACATCTTGCACATCATTTGCATTAGCTTGTCCAGATCTTCTCTTCTATGGATCCCTCCTTTTTCAGCAAATCCATTGTAGGCTTTTTTGAACTTTACAGCATCTAGCTTTTTGTCTGGACGCAAAGGTGGAAGGAGTAGTTCAAAGGGAGGAGCTTCTGGTATTAGTGACATGATTTTTCCTTCTTTCATCACCGTCTGGTAGAAGTCTAGATACATCGTTTCTAACCAGTTCCTGAATTCATCATCATTTTCAGTCTGATCTTGATGAATCAGAATCTTCTCCAGGATGTATACATCACATAACCATTCACCTCTGATCTGATCCCATTCACACAAGCGAGATCTGGCCGCTTGGAACCTCTCGAGGATGTCTTTAACAGTCTTTGGAAGTTTGCATTCTTCTCCCAAGCAATCTCCTCTTTCTTTTCCTAAAATTCGTTCTTCCTCTTCCTTCTAACGGTAGATGTAGCGATGTTTCATGGTGTAAATTTTTAGATGATTCTGCTAACTTCAAGAACTTCTTTGATGGTGGCCTCTCTAATTTCTCTCTGTTTTGTTTGCTCTTGAACTTGTTTTAGTCAGAGTCATCCGCTTTTTGGTAGAGAATAGTTGGCCTTGTCTCGATCTTCCGCAGATTGCTTTCATCATCTTGCCTTTTCCTTTCTTTCTCCTCGAGTCACCGCTTCGGTTTCATCTTGTTCGTCTTCTTGACTTCTAATTTCTTAGCGAGTTCAAGAGGCTCTTGGCCCGATCATCGCCTTCCATTCTTTTCTCGTATTTTAACGAAGAAAAGTCTTCAATCTTGTCAACTCGCAATAACCTCGAAAGAGCAATTTTCTTATTTCGAAGGATCTCTTTGCTATGTTGCTCCGAACTTTTCTTTCACTTCAAAGAATGAGATCGCTCTTAGATGGAGTGGTTTGGAGTTCCCCCTCAAGTTTTTCGATTATCTGATGGTTTCGGTAGAGATGTAATTGTTACCAATAAACTTCGTCTATTTTTTTCTTTCTTCTCTTTATTTTCTTATCCTTCCCCTTTTTGGTTTCATCAAAGAGATTGGACATCCTCATCAAATGTTTGATCATGCGATGAATTGCCGTGAGATCTCCTCTCCGAGTTCCTCGACAACAAGAGGAGTGATCCGAACGGTGGCGAAGGTCTTGTTTTTCAAAAGCATCCGAGAGCAACTTCGATATCCCGTCTTTGCTCGCTTTTGAAAGCTACAAAGTGTTTCCAACCCATATCCATGTGGTTGTCAGTTTTCTCCAAAGATGCCCAGACATTTTCCAATTGTACCTGTGTCTGATCGAGCATATCTGTCTGAACTTTGAGTTTGTCAGACTGGAGATTGAGCTTCTCGGCAAGAAGGTTAACTAGTTGCATAACTTCAAAGAGGATGGCATTGTGCATCCCAACTGTGTGACTTCTTTCTCTGTCAACTAGTTTTGCTTGCTCTTCTTCAAATCGCTTCTTCAGATCTGCTGTGAGTGCTGCGAATTTGTCTTTAATAGCAGTCTTGATCCCATCCTGAATCTTCTCAGTATAAAGATCTAGGGTATCAGAGCTCATCTTAGCAGTCTGGTCAGATGTTGAAGCCTTGCCAAGTCGGGTCTCATCTGCAGCACCCATTCTTGGTTCATCGGCAACTCCCTCATGATCTGTAGGAGGTTGAACGGTTTCCTCCCTTGTTATTAGCAATTCCGAACCTTTCGTGAATCAACCATCTGATATCATCATCAGATGCCAATTCATCAGCACTTTCAATCCCACCATTGTTTAAGCATTTCAACTCCAAGTCTACAAAGAAATCTGATCCCAGAGTTATCATGAGAATCAGAAATTCTTCAATGCTTTTCAGTCTGATATCCCTCCAGAAGACAATCTCTTCTATTTGTTGCTGGATGCCAGAATGTTGATCCAATTCGGGCATAGATCCAGCAGATACTCCTTGATCTGTTGCTTCATTATCCTTATGATGGGGCTTTCTGGAGTAGGTGAAGCAAGCACGGTTCTGGTGTTGAAGGGATTATGAGAGATGGACACTCGCTTGTCAGATCTTTCAGCGTTTTGAGGGTGTTCAGTTTCCTGAACAGGTTCATTGATTGGTGGTGTGGGAGATCTGGGTGATCTGATAGGTGAGGGTGAGGGTGAGAAGGTTTTGTGAGGAGAGGGTGATGGTGATTTGGAAGTGGGCGTTGGCGATCTTGCTCTCTGGAAGATCGTGGTGAGAGGCAGAGAATCAGATGGTGATTCTTCCTCAGATTGCTCCACTTCTGTCCTTTTGACAGATTTCTCTCCTTCTGCTGCGACCATCTGCTCTTCCCTTACATCTCTGGCAGTGGGCTCAGAGCGGACTGCTATCTCCTCTTCTGATTCCACTTGCATCAGATCCTTCGTTCTGCTAACTTGCTGGGCAGAACTTGGAGCAGTCTTCAGAGGAGAAGTCACTCTCTTCTGACGTTTCCGCTGAGCATCTGGTTTCTTGGCCAGATCCTTCCTCTTCATCCTCTTTTCCGGAATGGTCGTTCCCTGCGCTTCAGAAGATGCAGTTGCCTTATCTTTTCCCTTCTTTTCTCCCTTGGGTTTGGGCACATAAGGAGTTGGATCTTCATCAGATTGTCCAGGTAGGGACTCATCCTTGCCCAATATGGCCTTGTGCTTTGCTTGATATATATTTGCTCCATTCTCATTCCATTCATAGTTCTTTGGCAGCTTATCTGACAGAATGATTGAGATTTTTTGTATGAAGGAGCACTTGGAAGATAAGCACACTACATTGCTCTGGGTCAGTTCGAACTTCCCGGAGTCTTTCCTCAGTCGTGCCTTGACCATACCCAACCAATCTATATCTGAAGTCTTCTTTATTATTGTAGCCATGACACTGATCTTATACGAAGTGACAGCATCAAGACTGTAAGTTGAGCACATGATCACCTTCTGAACGATCTCAAGGAGAAGGCGATATTTCCTCTTCAGATAGGAGGCTTTGACGTTTGTTTTGTTCTCCTTGTTTGCTAGTCTCAACAACTCGGCTTCAAGAAATTCCTATTCTCCTACATCAGTCGTGTAGGTCTCTGGATTGATGCTTCCTCGAGTTAGGTCGAATATCCTCTGGAGATCGTCATTCGACACTCGCACTTCCAGTCCGCCAACGGAAGAAATTAGGTCAGCATCAATGTCTTCATCCCTCTGTAGATTGTTTAGAAACTCCAGGGCTTCATGGGTGTGGACGATGTTCTGATGTGTAGAGCAATATCGTTCTAGCCCACACGCTCGCAAGCACTCCAGAATTTCCAGCAATTCAGGATCTGAGGTGATGGTGAATACTACATACTTCTCATCAATGATGTCTTTCTTCATCGATGCAAAGTTGCAGAACTTTTTCCCTTGGCCCGGTCGTGGAACAAGATATGCCATTTCTGTACGATATGCAAATTGATGTTTAGTTTGACTAAGATATTTCAATAAATTCAGTCAAACCAGTAATCTAAGCATCAATTTAGCAAGTAAGCATATAGATCTTATAAAAATTACAGAAACATATCATCACGACTTGTAAACCTAGGTACCAGAGTGAATTGAAATAATGCAGTATTTAAGCGAGAAATTACCAGAAATTGATTCATAGGATTTGAGAAATCGCAAAAATGGAATCAATTGATTTTGAAAGTAATTCTCTGAAGATTATGAAAGTTTTGATTTTTTAAGACCTTTGAGGAGACGAAGTAGTGGAAAGAAATTTTTTGAGAAAGATTTGGATTTTATAGAATACGAGGGAAAACCTTTTTGCACAACTTTCCAAAGTACTCAAGTATCCGTGTTTTGAAATCAGTGGCTGAGATTAGTCGGCCAAAAAGTATTTTGATCGCACGGTTGAGAAAAGTAGTCTTCTCATATTTCGGACTCGAAAATTCACAATTAAATGCATTAAAAACACATTCCCAAGTCCGCATTAAAAGTTTTGCAGTGCATGCGTCATAAAGTGAAAACAGAGTAAAAACCAATTTATTTAAATAACGCATATAAGGTATTCAGAAAGGGATAGATAAGAAAACGTATCTGACTGATTGATATTGTAATCAACCAGTTACCACTGTGATCTGATCTGGTACTTGTTGACCTTACTGATGGTAGCCTTATGCATTTCCCAACAATATTCCACTCATCTGATCAGATTCTTGCTTGAAACACTTCGTCACTTATCTGATCCACTTATCTGATACTCTTATCTTCAATCTTCTTCTAATCAGCCCGCATTTACTATGCACTGAAGTCTACTCCCGCCAAAACATTTACTTCGGGGAGTCAAAAAGTCACCTCGATTCCCAAATTGGCGCGATTTGACATTCCGTAATAATGGCATAGATACGTTGTGATTACTCACACCGTCAACTCATCCAACCATTAACCGCGTGGTCCTTACGCGTTGTCGATGCAAATTTCTCTTAAGGTCCTTCTAGAAAATAAATTTGCATTTATACCCCCTAAAAACAACTATAAATTAAACCATTCATCTTCTTTACAACACAACATAAACCATTCATCTTCTTTAGCATATACTTCATGCTTTTCCGATGAGTTCAGCTTCTCAAATCAAACCCGTGTGTTCCTTCACACTGCTTTCGTCGTCATCGAAGATTACACATACGATCAATGCAAAGTTACTTTACCACCGTGGAGGCGGATCAATGCAAAGCCTCTAGATTATCATCTGATGGGTAAAATAAACCAAGGTTTACTGTCCCCTTCAGATAGTTGAGAATCCGCTTAGCTTCTTCTAGGTGACTTTGCATTGGATTTGCTTGAAATATGTCACATACACCTACTACAAAAGTGATATCTGGTCTGCTGGAAGTCAGGTATAGTAGAGATCCAATGAGAGCCCTATATTCTTTCTGATTAGTTTTCTGACCATCCTCATCTGGATCCATCTTGAACCCGGTCATCATGGGAATTCTGGTTTCCTTACAATGTTGAACTCCAAACTTGGCCAGTAGATTCCTTGTGTACTTCGCCTGGCAGATGAATATCCCTTCTGTACTCTGCTTGACTTGTAAACCCAGAAAGTAATTCATCTGACCCATCATGGACATCTCGAACTTCCCTTGCATCAATTTGCTGAACTTCTCACACAGCTTCTTGTTGGGAGATCCGAAGATGATGTCGTCCACGTAAATCTGAACCATCAGGATATCTTCTCCATCTTCTATTCTGAATAAGGTTCTATCCACTCTTTCTTTAGTGAATCCGCTGTCTATCAAGAACTGAGAGAGTGTATCATACCAAGCTCGAGGAGCTTGTTTCAGGCCATAAAGAGCTTTCCTTAAACGGTACACTTGGTTGCCTTTTTCAAAGCCTGGAAGTTGTTCAACATAAACTTCCTCTGCTAGTTCCCCATTTAAGAATGCACTCTTTACATCCATCTGATACACAACGAACCCTCTGTGGGCAGCATATGCCAGAAACAGCCGAATGGCTTCTAGGCGAGCGACTGGTGCAAAGGTTTCATCATAATCAATTCCTTCTGATTGTGAATATCCCTTAGCTACAAGTCTTGCCTTATTCCTGGTTATGACATTATTCTCATCTCTCTTGTTCTTGAATACCCACTTCGTGCCAATCACGTCTTGATGAGTTGGTCTGTCCACCAGTTTCCAAACATGATTCCTCAAAAACTGCTTCCAAATCTCTCTTGCATGGCTAGAATCCAGCTTGCGTCTTGTAGAGCTTCCTCTACTGTAGTTGGTTCCTTCAAAGATAGATAACAACAGTACATGGCACTTTCATCAATCTGATGTCTAGTTTTGACTCTATCAGATGGGTCTCCGATAATCAGATCAGTTGGATGACTGGTAATCCAGGTCCTTCTACTCTGATTTGCGTCTATTTGGAGAACATCATCCATTTTTTATAGTAGTTCATTACTAGTGATTAGGAGTGGTGCAGAATTATGATCCACTTGATAAGAACATGTCTCAGCTGATGTTGGACTCATCATGTGTCGATGTCTCTGTCAGAGGGAACTTCAGAGTTCCCCCGAACCGGATGGTTCGGTTGATACTTTATCTCACCGGCATTACTAGCTTCTTTCAATCGATTCTTGCGCGTACCTTTAGGTCCGATTGACTGTTGAATCAAACAAGATCAAGTTCTGGGATATACACCGCGCGTGTGTTCACTTTTCTTTCTCCTTGATAATTAGCCGATCCATTTTCTGCGTATTAGGTAGCGGTTGATTTAGTACGGCTTGTTCTGAGGCAGCTTTCTCTTGTTCAGAAGATGTCTCATCAAAGACCACATGGGGTGTTTCTTCCACAACTAGGGTTCATTTGTTGTAAACCCTGAAAGCCTTGCTGGTTGAGGAATATCCTAAGAATATACCCTCATCTGACTTGGCCTCAAAAGTCTTCAACTGACTTTTCCCATTGTTGTGAATGAAACACTTGAACCCAAAAAATATGGAAGTATGAAACACGAGGTTTTCTGCCCTTCCACAATTCATAGGGTGTTTTGAAGTGAGTCTTAGTCAGAGAACATCTGTTCTGAGTGTGACATGCATTATTGATGGCTTCTGCCCAGAAACGGCTTGGTGTCGCATGTTCAGCTAACATAGTGCGAGCAGCTTCCTTGAGAGTTCTGTTTCTCCGTTCTTCTACTCTATTTTGTTGTGGCGTTCTTGCAGCTGACGTTTCATGTCAGATACCAAACTCGGTCTTAAAAAATCAAGAATAAAAGAATTCGTAAATTTCGTACCTTTATCCGATCCGATTTTTACTATCTTTGACACCCTTTTTGTTTTGTAGTTTCTTGAGCAAAATGGTCTTTTTCGTTGTTGTCGCGTTCTTCTTGTATAAGAATACAACAAAAGTAAACTTGGAATAATCATCCACGATTACCAGAGTATATTTGCGCCCATCGAGATCGACCGTGTAATCGGGTCCGAATAGATCCATATGGAGCGATTGCGCTTCTCTCATGGATCTTTGGTCCGTATTCCTTTGAATGAAGCTTTAACTTGTTTTCCCTTCTGACATGCGGCACATGTCTGATCCTTTGAGAATACTTCATTCGGAAGTCCCTCAACCAAAGGCACCCTAGCTATCTTGTTAAGAGTCTTGAAGTTCAGATGACTCATTCTTTTGTGCCAGAGCCAACTGCTACTCTTGGAACTCTTAACAATTAAGCATGCATTCCTCGGACAATTGTTCCAATCTGCTGTGTAGATCGTGCCTTTCCTTGAACCAGTTAGCAAGATTTGTTGAGTACCTCGATTTCTAATCATACACTTGTCACTCGAGAACTCAACGCTGAATCTGTTGTCGCAGAATTGTTATACTGATAGTAGATTGTGCTTTAATCCTTCGACATACGAGACTCCAGTTATTTGTACATCATCATTCTCTAAGGTTCCGAATCCTTTGGTAAAACCAAAGTTATCATCACCGAAGAGTACACGTGGGCCTTCTTGTTCTTTGTAAGAGCTAAGGAGATGTTTGCTTCAGTCATGTGCCTTGAGCCACCCACTATCGATGTACCAGATAGTTGCTTGTACACCTCCTTTCTTGGCCAGTCCCACGCTTGAACCCGTCGAATCGAATCTTTTTAGGTACCCCTTTGGAATTGGGTCCTGAGGGGTTAGTGGTGGATTTAGGGATCCACACAAACAGGGCACTTCTATTGTAATCAGATAGATCAGAAGGCCTGATTTGTCTCCCATACATATCAACATAATCATACGTCTCTTTATATGCTTTCTGATTTGTATGATTATTCGTGTGAGCCTTGGGTGAATCAGAAGACTTGAGATTTTTCTTTATATTTTGTCTTCCTTTAACCCAGTGGGGCTCAGGTGCAGTAGCCCTAGATCTCTGGTTATAAGGGTAGGTACGACTGCTACCATTAAAAGATTCATATCTCTTTGGCATAAATGGTCTTTGTAGTTTACTTATAGCTTGCTTATTAGGCAGCTGACCTCGATTGGGTCTCAGATTAGATTTCCTTTTTACAGGTTGTCTCTTCTGATACCTAATCTGCTGATCAGGTTGAGGTTTCTTTAGAAGAATTGGGTTCTTCTGTTGATTCCTCGGCTGATGCTTAATCAGTTGGGGTCCATTTATGTTCCCTTTCTGATTAGGCACTTGTCTTACATGCTCAGCAGGTCTCTTTCCCTTATCAGATACATGTTTAACTTTTTTGTGTATCTTTGTCAGAGACTCGTTTGATTACACCCTTCTGAAGTGAACCAAACGGGGCTTTTGAGGATGTAGAAGGGTTCTCATACCCAATTCCCTTCTTGTTAGTCGGCGTTCGAAAATAGGTGTTCATATCTTGAACGGTTTTTGATGACTTCGTGAAAACCTCTATTTTCTTGCGCAAAAACTATCCTCGATGAGATTTTAGACTCTCATGTAGTCTTAATAGCTCATCAAATTTAGCTTGTAGGATTTTGAAATCATCGACTTGTTTGTTTGTTGATTGCTAGTGATCTTTGATCTGCTTCTCCCGATCGAAAATTTAACCTTCGTAACGTTAAGTTCCTCGCCACCTTCGGCGGTTTGAATTTTCGATTCGAAATTGCTTTTCGACTTGGCAATTTCTCTTTAACAAGTTGATTATTTCTGATCCTTAGCTTGTCATTTTCAGCTTCCACTATTGTATAAGTGTCTACTGCATCAGAGAGATCATCAAGCAATTGCTCAGAGTAGAGTTGCAAGTCAATCTCTCCAGCAGGTGTACTAATAATAGCTGGTGTGGAAATTGAAAAAGCTGAAGGTTTAGAGGTTACCTCAGATTGGTCTTCCTCCTTGGCCATCAGGCAGATTTCATTATCATCTAAAGAGAATATCAGATCTTCATGTTCGAGGAAATCAACAGCACTGCTTATTAGATAGAAGTTTTCCACATATGAGTAGCCGTAATCCTCCTCGATAAGGAGATAGAATCATCAATTCTTGATGTGGTCGAACCATGGCTTTTCTCGCCTTTTGAAGTGTAGCTCTCTTTTGTTCCACTTCTCTTCTCTTTCTCGAGTCGTCCAGGCGTGGAGTCAAGTGACCGTGTTTCAAGCAATTGAAGCATGATCCACGATCCACGGAACTTCCTCCGCCAGTGAGACACTTCTTCAGTAGGATCTATCGGTGACTTTCCTTTCGATTGTAGTCTCCAACTCCTTCGAATCGTTATCTCTTCTCTCTTCTGACCGATCATCTCTTTTATCATCTCTGTGATCCCTTCGGTCATCAATCTATTCCTTTCTAGTGATCTGTCAGTTGGCCTCCTGTTCCTTTTGTCTTGATAATCCTTGTAGAATCTGCGATACTTACCGAGTTGAATATTTGATCTTTCAAGTTTCCTGGTAAGCAGAGCGATCTGTTTTGCTTGGCTTATGATGTTTCCAATAGGTTCAGTGGCCTTTGATCTGCTGCTGGTTGCTTTGAATGCAATTGATTTAGATGTGGAGGTTGAGGCTTCAAAGAGCATCTCGCCTTCATCTCTGCTTGCCCTCTTTCGATTAAATCGAACTCATGGGCTTTAAGGCTTAGGAATAAGCTACTTGGCTTCATCTTGGAAATGTCTTGGAAATCCTTGATTACCGTGACTTTCATGTCCCATTTCTTGGTGAGAGATCTTAAGATCTTATAATTGATGTCTTTGTCTGACATCTCTCTTCCAAGTTCTCGTAGCTTATTTACTGTCATGGTGATCCTCCCATCGAGCTCGTTGATTATCTCGTTGGGCAACATTTTGAGCTTTTCGAACTTCACCAGTTCAGCTTGTAGTCGGCTGTCTTTGATCTGATCATTTCCTTCGCATATCTCAGCAAGAGTATCCCACATTTGTTTCGCTATTTTGAGATACTTTATCTTCTCTTTGGTGACTTTATCCATCGTCTTCATGATTATATGCCTGGCGATTGTATCTAGGGTATACAACTTTCTTTCTTCTCGCATCCATCGTATCGACTTTTTTTTAACAAGACTTCGGTGCATGATCTGGATCTCCTCCAACCGCTGGGTTGTCGTGATATATGATGATGGGTCCTAGTTCAATGACTTCCATCATTCTACCGCTTATCGATCCTAGATGGTTGCACATGTATATAGTCCAATCTGCATACTCATCAATTGAAAACTTAGGCAAATCATGATACATACCAGAGGTCTTATCCATGCTGAGTGATTTTGAAAACGAATGAGTTTTCAAAATGGTTTTTCAAGATCTGTTCAAATGACCACAAAGATTCTTCCTCAAGAATCGATGATACTCAAAGCCGCGATTCAGAGAACCACCGCTCGATACCACTTGTAGGTCCCGAACGAGTTTTGTGAGGACCCAGTAAGTCTAGAGGGAGGGTGAATAGACTTGAAAACTTTTCGTCTGATCGGTGTGATTTGCAGATTGCTTGATCAGAGTGCTAGTGAGTCAATTTGGACTGATGTTCAATCTTACTGAGTGCCTGAGGGCAGATCAGTTTGATATCTGTCAGTTTAACCGAGAGTGCGGAAGCTTGTAAATACCGGTGTGAAAACCAATTTTATCAATTCATTCTTAAGTCGGGTTTTCAATCACCGACTAAGGTGTCAACTCGATCGATCGGGTTGCTTGGTGCGGTGAGCTTAAATTAGAATATGCATGCAGTTTTAAACTCAGTTGTGTGAATAGTGTAAAGCAATAAATAAAGCAAGTAAATGCACACAAGATTTTATAGTGGTTCAGACGAAACCCGTCTTATGTCCACTCTTCCCTTAACACAGGGGCACCAACTTAACCAACTTAACCAACTGGACTTAGTTTTATGTGTTAGTCCAACACCTAACAGATGTTTATTGAGTTCACACTCAACCGAACCAGAAATCAGAAACTAGAATCCCTAGTCTGAAATCTTGCGGTAACAAACTTAACCTAACTTTGAGTTTGGGTAAAGGTTTGTTGTGGTTCCAACTGGAAATCTATCCTAGTGTTTATGTAGCCAAATGCTAGTGGATAGGATTTCTTGCTAAGAAATATGGGATGAACACTCTAAGAATAATCTTCAAATATGGTGTTCTTCGAGCGGAGATTTTGCTGTAGTTTTTGCTTCTTTTGCGGTGTCTCCATGTTCGTTCTTAGTGTTATATCTTCTTCAATTTTGAAGATCGATCCCATTTTATAGACCTCGAAATCAAAGAGCCGTTGGAGAACAATTTGAATTTTGGGCTATATTAGGTAGGCTGTAGGATATGATTGTGATGTGCTCCGAATATCGGTGTGGCCGTAAGCATGATTAGCGCCATTTATGTCCGCAGCGTCGAATCCCGTATTATCTGCTCTTTTTGTGCACGTGTCGCTTTCTCCTTGCCCAGGGTGGCACTTGATGGTTTGTCCGATTAGGCGATTGATATTCCTTTTGTAGAAGATTCGTCTTATGCGGTGTACCATTTTGGTTGGCGCCAAGTGTGGTGACTTGATCGGATAAGCGGATCGTCTACCTTGTTGAGTCTTCGATGCAGTTGTCTTAGCTCAATATGTAGACTCGGTGATATAGGTCTTGTGTCTTCCGTAGTCTTCGATCTTGGTGACTCGAGCCTCGGTGTATTCGATCATCTTGAGTCTTGAGTTTATTCTTGAGTCTTGAGTTTATCCCGAGTCTTGAGTTCATCCGAGTCTTGAGTTCATCCGAGTTCTTCCGAGTCTTCTGTCTTCGTCTTCACCGATCTTCTTGACTTCTTTTCTTGATTTGTTCTTAAATTTCCTTGATCATCCGACCTTATCCGGGTCATCCGATGCTTCGACTGACCTATACATATTGAGTTCCCCCCTCAATATGTGACCTATCTTTACATCACCTATCTATACATTTCACCGGTCATCTTAATCGATTCTAAGTCATCGATCCAATGTGTCCGACCGGTCATATTACAACCTGTTTTGGAACTTCCATCAAAACTTAAATACAAAATTCCCAACAAAAATGACCCGACAACTTAGTGGGAGTGAGATTCTCATCACACTGAGCGATGCTACGAGAGTAGCAGCTGGAGCAATGGGAGACATGCACCTGTCTTTTGAAGACAAGTTTTTAG
The DNA here is from genome assembly GCA_037126765.1 of Stenogyne calaminthoides. Classification (NCBI taxonomy): domain Eukaryota; kingdom Viridiplantae; phylum Streptophyta; class Magnoliopsida; order Lamiales; family Lamiaceae; genus Stenogyne; species Stenogyne calaminthoides. Next base: position 16,596,258 of record JBBCBC010000008.1, on the reverse strand, counting down.
TTTTGAGAGATATTCTTTACGTTCCATTTTTTCGCAAAAACCTTATTTCAGTTTCTAAACTAATTAAAGATGGATATTCTGTTCATTTTTCTAAGCAAGTTACTGTTTACCGTAATGATGTGTTTATCTGTCATGGAACTTTAAGGAACAATCTCTATACTATTAATTGTGCACACCACTCACAAAATGCATCTTATAACACATCGACGGTTTCATGTAATAAGAGAAAAAATGTGAAACGAGACACTTCTATGGCATCTAAGACTAGGTCATATTAATCTAAATAAGATCCAAAGGTTGGTGAAAGATGGTTCATTGTCGGACCTACAATTAGAACCACTTCCAACCTGCGAATCATGTTTGGAGGGTAAGATGACCAAGAGGGCATTTGGAGCCAAAGGGGAATAAAGCCACAGAAGTGTTGCAAATCGTTCACACTGATGTGTGTGGTCCAATGTCAACCAAAGCTAGAGGTGGCTATGAGTATTTCGTGACTTTCACGGATGATTACTCAAGGTTCGGGTACATTTTCCTCACAAGTCGGAAACCTTTGATAAATTCAAGGAGTTCAAAGTCGAAGTGGAGAATCATCAGGAAAAGAGTATCAAGTTTCTATGATCTGATCGTGGAGGCGAATACCTAAGCGATGAGTTTTTGAACTACCTGTCAGACGAGGGCATTGTTTCCCAGTTGACTGCACCAGGAACCCCTCAACAAAACGGGGTTGCAGAACGAAGAAACAGAACACTCTTAGAAATGGTTAGATCCATGATGAGTTATTCAGATCTACCCAAGTCATTTTAGGGTCATGCCTTGGAAACAGTGGCTTACGTTCTGAATCTAGTGCCATCCAAATCGGTTCCCAAAACCCCTAATGAGTTGTGGACCGGGCGCAAGCCCTGTCTGAGACACCTCAGGATTTGGGGGTGTCCGACATACGTGCTAGACAAGGAAGCCGGTAAGTTGGATGCACGATTGGAACTAAGGTTGTTTATAGGATATCCTATGGGAACGAAAGGGTGCATGTTCTATGGTCCCGAAGATCAAAAGGTGGTAATAAGTACGCACTTTAGATTTTTGGAAGAAGACTTTATGAACAATCGAAAGCCCAAAAGTGAGATTACCTTAAATGAAATAAGAGGGCAAACTCCTATACCAACTATACAGGTTGATATACCAAGCGTCACACCGACACAATTGGAATCTCGTCGTAGTGGGAGGGTTGTTCGACAACCTGAGAGATTCATGGGGATAGGAGAATCTTCGGATTTGGTCCCCGAGGATAGTGAATCAGACCCCTAGTCCTACAAGGAGGCGGTCCAAGATAAGGATTCAGAATCCTGGCAAACTGCGATGGAAGCCGAGATGGGCTAAATGGATCATAATCAGGTGTGGGAGCTAGTTGAACCACTCAGTGGGGTAAAACCCATTGGATGCAAATGGGTCTACAAGAGGAAAAGAGGACCGGACGGGAGGGTGGAAACCTTTAAAGCTAGGCTTGTGGCAAAGGGATACACTCAGAAAGAGGGTATCGATTATGAAGAAACCTTTTCGCCTGTAGCCATGCTTAAGTCCATCCGCATTCTCTTGGCAATAGCTGCGCATCTAGATTTTGAAATCTGGCAAATGGATGTCAAGACAACTTTCCTTGACGGGATTCTTGACGAGGAAATCTATATGCAACAGCTTGTGTTTATGGACTTAAGCAAGCATCTCGGGCTTGGAACCAATGTTTTGATCATGTAATAAAATCTTATGGGTTTGATCAAAACGATTTCGAGAGTTGTGTTTATAGAAAGTGTGACGGAACTGCCTTGGTATTCCTAGTACTATACGTAGGCGATATTCTGCTCATCGGAAATGATGTAAAGGTTTTGTCAGACGTAAGGGTATGGCTATCAAAACAGTTTGATATGAAGGACTTAGGGGAAGCCAGTCATACTCTTGGGATCAAGATCACTCGAGATCGAAAGAAAAGAATGATCGGCTTATCGCAAACTTCATACATAGATACCATTTTGAAGCATTTCAACATGCAAGATTCCAAGAAGGGGTTTGTACCTTTCAGGTACAGAATTCATCTATCGAAAGACATGTGCCCTAAGACACAAAGGGAGATAAATGACATGAGTGGCATTCCTTATGTGTCGGCAGTAGGAAGTCTAATGTATGTAATGTTGTGTATGAGACCGGATATCTGCTACGCCGTAGGCATGGTAGCAAGATATCAGAGCAATCCCGGAAATCAACATTGAACTGCTGTTAAGAACATTCTGAAGTATCTGAAAAGAACTCGAGATAGAATTTTGGTTTATCAGTCAGACGGTTTATTTCCAGTGGGATACACGGACTCGGATTTCCAATCAGACCTAGATTCCAGAAAATCTACCTCGGGTAGTGTGTTTTGTCTAGGAGAGGAGCTGTAACATGGGGAAACGTTAAGTAGAAATACATCGCCGATTCTACCATGAAAGCCCAATATGTAGCTACTTGTGAAGCAGCGAAAGAAGCGGTGTGGCTCAAGAACTTCCTAGTGGACTTGGACGTTGTTCCGAATTTGCCCAGCATAATCACAATCTTTTGTGATAATGCCGGAGCAGTTGCAAATTCAACAGAATCGAGAGCCCACAAGGCCAGCAAACACATTGAAAGGAAATACCATCTTATACGAGAAATCGTTAAGAGAGGAGATATAGAGGTGACAAAGATCGCGTCAGAAGACAACCTAGCTGATCCATTCACAAAAGGTCTGCCTCAGTTAACATTCGAGGGACATGTGGAAGGAATGGGTGTCAAGAGCGTTGCCAATCTGCTTTGAGTATAAGTGGGAGAAAAGTTATTAGGTTGATGTAGGTGACAATAGATGTCACCAGATAATACATCAGACATGCTGTGGTATACTTAAAAGCAGACTTTGAGTATAAGTGGGAGATTGTTGGGGTTATACGTGAAAGTATGCTTTTACTTTGTATAACCTATGTAATAAACACTTATTTACTGAAATAAATTGTTTATCATTGTTGCTTTAAATATGATTGAATGTTATATATATTTATTGCAAATCGTTCGTAGCAAGCGTTACATTGTAGTTAACGTGGTGATACCAGATCACAGAAGATCATGTTAACGGTTCCTTTTATACGAGTGCGTGTTACACAACTTAGATAGATCCGAACAATCTATTGGTAGAAGTTGATGTGTAAGGCTCAGATTGATTTGTCTTGACCAAGAGATTACACTAGTGCATTCGATGCGCTGAAGCGGACCTACAGAGAGGATAAACTCATTCGCACTGACTTAAGGGATGAAGAGTTAGACCTCAATGGTTGTTGATTTCTTAATCTCTGTCACTTAATAAGGACTGTGTGTGATTAGTAGTTATTGCTTTGACTTATAAATGGGAAGAAAATCATTGCGACTTCGATACCCTATACCTTGGGCAATAATATTAATTACACGACAGTTGCTAAATTAATACAGAGAATTGTGTGCTTGCAAAAGTCTTGCTTGATTGGTCCCCTTGGTGGGCCCGGAACCTTAATCATACCAAATCTTGCAAGTGGAATTAATTTTCCAGTATGGATAATAAAGTTGGGTTGTCCTTACTCCAAGGATAAAGATATTAATTAATATAAAGCTTTTCATTGGCTTAATTAATTAATGGACTAAATAATCTTAAACACGGGAAATAATAACCGGGAGCCATATTACCGTAATATGGGTTAAGATCAGATAGTGCAATATTAATTATATAGTGGTATTAATTAATATTAATGGGCTTAATTATATTGTGGCTCAATATTCGAATTCAGAAGTCCATTGGAAGGTCCATCTTAATTCTCCTAAAGGCCCCTCAAGTAGCCCAAATTAAAGTCCAATAAATAAAAGGTGCTTAAAATAAAATGAATTTATTGTTGCAATATTTCCTATTTTTTTGAAAAAATTAAAGAAAAGAGGGAGAAGAATTTTCTTGAAAAGATTTTATGTAAAAGAGATAATGTATTCTTGGAATACCAGATTATCCCATAAATTCAATAAAACTCCAACTTGTCTTCTTTAATAGGGAATTTTCGAAAATTATGTGCCATACCCCTTTCCCCACCACCCCATCCCACCCCATATATAGACACACAATAATATTAAATTATTTTGATAATTTTTAAAAATATACAGAATATTATGATTAATAATAATGTTTAATATAAATGAACTATGTGTTTCTCTCATTTTCTTTTCATATCTCCAAAAATCATGTTTTTTTTTTAAAGAAATTTATATTCAACTATTGAATGATAGGCTCTCGCCTTACATCGTTGACCACCAGAAATTTACAACTTTTCGACATTCCCCATCCACAAAAAATCATCGCCCTCAACCGGGCAAAATGAGAAAGAAAATGTGCTACATGATTTGCGTTTCTCTTAACAAAAGAAAAGGAAGTCTCACCCAAACCTTGTACAAGTTCTAAAATATCATCAGTAATTACTTGAGTTTGCACATCTGGATCGTAGGTACCTCCAAGAGTTTTGATGAGGTTGCTTGAATCGGACTCCAAAATGAAGTTCCTCCAGTCCCAATTCAAGGCCGTCTGAATACCAAATTTGAGGGCTAAAGCTTCAATAAGAGTGCTATTCTGGGTGGGTGCCTTGAATCTCCTTGCTCCTGCTAATTTCACTTCCCCGAATGTGTTTCTGATCACAAATCCCAAGCCCACCATTCCATCCGAGAAAACTCCCACTTTTGTATTCATCTTGAGCTAACCAGGCGGTGGTTTGTTCCAAAATTCCTTTCCATCCTTGTTCCGCCGATGTGCTCGATGGTTTTTCTAGTTATCCTCAATCTCCTGTGATAACTCTTGAAGTTGTACACCCAAGTGAAGGTTTGTCTCAAGTAATAAAATTTCTCGGAAGTCCGAGTGTCGAACCACAGGGAGGTTTGGAAGAAAAGATGTCAACCAGTTGGTAATAATTCAAGGGTCTATACAATATTCTAAATACTAGAGCTTTGAGATTCTACTTTAAGTAAAACACTAGATTTATTCTTGGCTATCTTTGATAACTCAATTGAAATCTAAAAATCAAGTGATTTCAATCGGAAGATAAAACATTAAGAACTTGGAGAATCATGAAGACTTTCTTTTAGTTAATTTAATGAGTTTATAAAATTATTTATTGATATGTAAGGCTAAGCATTCATTGTGTCAATATGTCTACAACAAATCAAAGTCACAACATAACAAACCTTTTACATAATTCATTAAATAACTAAAAAGATTATACCTTTTGAAGATATTTATTGACAAGCCAAGAACATCACTAGTATCTTACTAAAGTTTCATCCCAAGCTCTAGCAAAATACTTAGCTATTCATACTATTACAAACACAACTTATTTTCTTTGAGAGAAATACTAGACTAATGATAGATGTATTACAAGAATTGGATGAATTGGATGTCTCTCAAAGGTTAACAAAGAGCCCTTTATATAGGCCTCAAGTTTGTACATTGTGGACTTTTGTACTCAATTTGGCAGTCTACAAAGATTAATTTTTTTCCAGCTTTCTATCTGTCTAAATCTTGACTTTATCCTTGCATAAGAATTGTAGTCCTTTGAATTAACTTTCCAAGGATACCAAAATGTCAGCAATTGGATTTGTAGTTTGAGATTTATGACCGAAATGGTGAGGTAGCTCAAACTGTTTTCAGATTTAGTAGCGAATTTTGTTGACAAATTTAACATTTACATTGATTCTTCTTTTCACCCTTGATAACTATGTTTTTTACCTTTTCAATCTGAAGAGAACTTTCATCTCAATTGATTAGTGATCCAATACAACTGGAATTGGGTCAATTGGATTAGTATAGCTAAAGATATTTTCCAAATACGAAAATGTGTTTTGGATCAAAACTGGTTTTAAATCTAGAAACAATGTAGTGTCGACTTTTTGAGTTTAATTGGACCCCAAACTTGCAAGATTGGACCAATATGAAAACTTATAGCTTTAGTACATTGTCTTAGGGGTATCCAACAAAATCAACATCCTATAATTTGGATAAGTATAACTCAAGTTATGACCTCAACAATCAAACAATACATCTACTAGTTATGTTACATTATATATGAAAATGCTACAAATAATATACCAAAATAACACCTGAATCATATATAATAAATACATATTTAAACACTATTCATACCCACCCAACTAGCTTATTACTAGTCCCTAGTGATAAAAGCGCGACATAAATTTCTAATATTCTTTATTACAAATTCCTTCTTATAATACATCCAAATTAACAAACTAATACATTTCAAAACTATTCAAAATCGAATACTATATAAATAGATATTTTAATAGGCATCCTCTATTGTGCTCAAGTTAAGTGACTGAAAGGTATGGAGCTCACATCACAATTCTACTATCTCAATGTTCTACTAAGGTTAACAACTTCATTGACGGGTTATTTATTTATTATTATTATTATTATTTTATTTTCAACAGGATATTCATTAGAGCAAACAACTCATGCTAGCGGATCTCTCTCTTCTCGCATCTCTCAAAGTGGCTAGTGTTTTCACTCAGACTCTAAATCATGAATATTTCTACCATAAGATTGGTTATACAACTATCCATCAATCAACAATACATGCAACATAAGTCAGAAGGTCTTTATTGGGTTGTAATGAGGCTTAGGGTGAAGCTAGGAACATATTTGGCTCTGGTCTTAAACTCAAGGTGATGTGTAACAATAAATTCCCTATGTAAAAATAATTGTGTTTATTCACATCTTTTAGTTTCTTCAATTCCATCATTCACCTTTCTACATCATTTTTCTTGAACTGCACTCTTTTTTTTTTTATATACAAACTGCACCAAAGCCAAATATGTTTCTACCTTCACCCTAAGCCTCATTACAACCCAATAAAGACTTCCGACTTATGTTGCATGTATTATTGATTGATTGATAGATGTATAACCAAGCTTATGGTAGAAATATTCATGATTCAGAGTTTGAGTGTAAACACTAGCCACTTTGAGAGATGCGAGAAGAGAGTGATCCGCTAGCCATAGTTGTTTGCTCTAATGAATATCTTGTTGAAATAATAATAATAATAATAATAATAATAATAATAATAAAAATAAATAAATAACCCGTCAATGAAGTTGTTAACCTTAATAAAACATTGAGATAGTAAAATTATGATGTGAGCTCCATACCTTTCTATCACATAACTTGAGCACAATAAAGGATGACTATTAAACTATCTATTCATATATAGTATTCGATTTTGAATAGTTTTGAAATGCGATCGTTTGTTAATTTGAATGTATTAGAAGAAGGAATTGGTAATAAAAAATATTAGAAATTTATGTCGCGCTTTTATCACTAAGGACTAGTAATAAGGTAGTTGGGGGGTATGATTAGTGTTTAAATATGTATTTATTATATCTTTTTCATGTGTTATTTTGGTATATTATTTGTAGCATTTTCATATATAATTTCATAAGTATAATGTAACATTGTTAGTAGATGTATTGTTTGATTATTGAGGTCATAACTTGAGTTATACTTATCCAAATTATAGGATATTGATGTTGTTGGACACCTAAGACAATGTACTAAAGCTATAAGTTTTCATATTGGTCCAATATTGCAAGTTTGGGGTCTAATTATACTCAAAAAGTCGAAACTACATTATTGTCCAGATTTTGAATGAGTTTTGATCCAAAACACATTTTCGTATTTGGACAATATCTTGAGCTATACTAATCCTATTGACCTAATTCCAGTTGTATTGGATCACTAATCCATTGAAATACAGGTTGTATTCAGGATCAAAAGGTCAAAAACATAGGCATCAAGGGTGAAAAGTAGAATCAATGTAAATGTTAAATTTGTCAACAAAATTCGCTACCAAATCTGAAAACAGTTTGAGCTACCTCACCATTTCGGTCATAAATCTCAAACTTAAAATCCAATTGCTGACATTTTGGTATCCTTGGAAAGCTAATTCAAAGTTCTACAATTCTTATTCAGGGAGCAAGTCAAGATTTGGATGGATAGAAGGCACACACTCTTGATTCGACAACAAGTTGGAAGTCAAGTTCGAATATCAATCTTTGTAGGCTGCCAAATTGAGTACAAAAGTCCAAAATGTACAAACTTGAGGCCTATATAAAGGGCTCTTTGTTAACCCTTGAGAGGCATCCAATTCACCAAATTCTTGTAATACATCTATCATTAGTCTAGTATTTCTCTCAAAGAAAATAAGTTGTGTTTGTATTAGTATGAGTAGCTAAGTATTTAGCTAGAGCTAGGGATGAAGCTTTAGTAAAATACTAGTGATGTTCTTGGCTTGTCAATAAATATCTTCAAATGGTATAATCTTTTTAGTTATTTAATGAATTATGCAAAAGGTTTTGTTATGTTGAGACTTTGATTTGTTGTAGACATATTGACACAATGAATGCTTAGCCTTACATATCAATAATTAATTTCATAAACTCATTAAATTAACTAAAAGAAAGTCTTCATAATTCTCCAAGTGCTTAATGTTTATCTTCCGATTGATATCACTTGATTGTTAGATTTCAATTTAGTTATCAAAGATAGCCAAGAATAAATCTAGTGTTTTACTTAAAGTAGAATCACAAAGCTCTAGTATTTAGAATATTGTATAGACCCTTGAATTATTACGAACTGGTTGACATCTTTTCTTCCAAACCTCCATGTGGTTCGACACTCGGACTTCCGAGAAATTTTATTACTTGAGACAAACCTACACTTGGGTGTACAACTTCAAGAGTTATCAAGTTTTTTTAGCTTAATCGATTCTTGAGTACATAATGGTTCACTAAACGTTGAACAAATTTCTTCAAATTCTTTTAAATGCAAATAAGGGTTTTCAGATTCAAAACTGTGAAAATTGGGAAGCAATTGTGTTTGAAAATTTATAGTTTTGATGGAAGTTCCAAAATAGTTGTTATAGGACCAGTCGAACCTGATAGTCGACTAATGATATGATAGGAAACCAGCTGAACATGTTAGACAGCTGATGTATTAGACTAGGTCACATTTTGAGGGGGAACTCAAAATGCACAAGTCAGGTCAAGCTCAGCAGCGAAGATCAGCAGCTAATATCAGTAGCGAGAATCGGAAGAAATAATCTGAAGACGCAGCAGACCAGAAGACCTATTTTTCGAAGACATCAGCAAAGTCGATTGGTTGAAGCTAAGACAACCATATCACTAGACTCAAGACGACTGATCAGTAGAAGTGTTGATCAGTTCAAGCTTAGTCAGGAAAGTGATAAGCATAACTACTTATCCAAGGCATACGATGTAAATCAGACCAGAAGAACGTCAACATAGTTGGCTTTACAAAGATGCCAAATAAAGTGTCCTTGTCAGTTAATAAGGGATCAACACGTATGTACGAACCTGACGTTGCAGGATATGGCGTATCAGGGCAAACGACTACAAAGGACAAATATGCACGAAGACGACATGGCCTTCCCGAGCACGTCAAATCAAGCCTGCAAGCTACCAAAAATAGAATGAAATTCAAATTACTCTCCAACGGCTCTTTGATTTTGAGGTCTATAAATATGGGATCATCCTTCATAGTGAAGACACGGAAATTATCATCGAGCTCAAGCTATAGCAAATTTCCGCACGAAGAACACTAAATTGAAGCTTTTTTTCTAAGTGTTCATCCCATTTTTCTTAGTATAGAAATCTTATCCTTTAGCTTTAGGCTATCCAAATACTAGGATAGATTTCCATGTGGAACAACAACAAATCTTATACCCAAACCCACAAAGTTAGGTTAAGTTTGTTTAGCAAGATTTCAGACTAGGGTTTCTAGTTTCTGATTTCTGGGATTGGTTGAGTGAGAACTCTTGAAACATCTGTTGGTTGTACTGTGTTGGACTAACACATTAAACTAAGTCCAAGTTGGTTAAGGTGGTGCCCCTGCTGATAGGGAAGAGTGGACGTAGGACTGGTTGTCCGAACCACTATAAAAATCTTGTGTGCATTATCCGATTTACCTGTTTTACACTTTAACACACTACCTGATTTGATATTGCATACATATTCTGAGTCTGGATCAGTTTTACATCAAGAAATTGATCTGATCAGCTTGACACTTTGTCATCTGATTGAAAACAGATAAGCAGAAATCTGATTATACAAAACTGGTTTTTCACACTGGTTAAAACTTATCTTCCGCACATCAGTTAAACTGATAGAGACGGAACTGATCTGCCCTCAGGCGATCAGTAAGTTGGATATCAGTCCAAACTGATTCACTCGCACTCTAATCAGGAAACTTGCTTATCACACATGATCTCACGCAAAACGTTAAAGTTTTGAAGTCTATTCACCCCTCCCCTCTAGACTTCAACCCTCACGAAAACCCGTTCGGGGCCTACAAGTGGTATCAGAGCAGTGGTTCTACGGACCACTGGCTTTGAGTATCATCGGTTCTTGAGGAAGAACCATTGTGGTCACTTGAACAGATCTTGAAAAACCTGTTTTTAAATTCATCTGTTTTCAAAACTCACAATCAGCATGGATAATACTTTTGGTATGTATCATGATCTGCCTAAGTTCTCTATTGATGAGTAAGCAGACTGGACCATACTCATGAGCAACCATCTGGGAGCTATAAGCAGCAGAATGATGGAAGTTCTTGAACAAGGACCCATCATCATCTACTACAACATTTCCAGTTGGAGCCCGAATCAGAAAGATCCCTTCTCTGATGGATGCCGAGGAAAGAAAATTGTCCAATTTGGATACTGTAGCCAGACATATTATTATGAAGAAGATGGACAAGATAACTAGAGAGAAGATCAAGTACCTCAAGACAGCCAAACATATGTGGGATACGCTTGCTGAGATGTGAGAAGGAAATGATTTGATCAAAGACAGCAGATTGCAAGCCGAACTGGTTAAGTTTGAGAAACTCAAGATGCTACCAAATGAAACCATAAATCAGCTCGATGGAAGAATCACTATGTCTGTCAACAAGCTACGGGAACTAGGACGAGAAATGTCAGACAAAGACATCAACTACAAGATCTTGAGATCTCTGACAAAGAAATGGGATATGAAAGTTACTGTGATAAAGGATTGTCAAGATATTGCGAAGATAAAGCCAAGTAACCTGTTTCTGAGCCTTAAAGCCCATGAGTTTGATCTGATTGAAAGAGGCCAAGAAGAAGATGATGAGTCGTCTGCCGAAGTCACACCTGCCACATCAAAAGTAGTTGCATTCAAAGCAGCTGGCAGCTGCTCAAAGTCTACTAAACCTGTTGGAAATATCATGAGTCAGACATAACAGATTGCTTTGTTGACCAAAAAGCTTGAAAGATCCAATATACAACTAGGAAAATATCAGAAGTTTTATAGAGACAATCAGAACAGCAGAGGAAGAGACAGGAGATCTACTGATAGATCACAAGAAATGAATATATCTGGTGACAGAAGAGATGATCATAGTGATGACCGCAGAGAAGATAAGAAGAGAGATTATCGTTTTGGTGATAGAAGAGACAACAGATCAGAAAGGAGAAATTCAGATTACAGGCAAACTGGAAAGTCACATGACAGATTCTACAGAAGGAATGACTCACCTGGTAGAAGAAATTCCGTGGAACCTGGAGCATGTTTCAACTGTCAGAAACCAGGTCACTACAGTGCAGACTGTCCTGACCTGACTCCAAAAGAAGGAGAAGACAAGCGGAACAGAAGAGAGCAAAGATACAGAGACAGAAAAGCCATGGTTGCTGATACATCTGGGATAGATGACTCTTACCTGCCTTCAGAAGATTCAGGTTATTCATCTGTAGAAGACTTCTGCCTGATGACCAATGCTGATGACTTCAACAGCTTCGACGATCTGATGTTCTCATCTGATGATGACATCTGCCTCATGGCTAAGGATGCTGATAATTCTGAGGTATCTTCTAAATCTTCTGTGTTTTCTGTTTCCACACCTGTTATGCTAAGCACACATGCTGGAGAGATTGACCTGCAGTTCTATAATGAGCAATTGCTTGATGATCTCTCTAATGCAGTAGACATTTATACAATAGTGGAAGCTGAGAACGATAAGCTGAGGGTAGAGAATATTCAGCTTGTTAAAGATAATGCCGCAAAGCAAAGTCTTTGAAATCAAATTAGTTGAGATCGTTTTGAAAAATGACTAAAAGAATCGGAGTTTCGAAAAGTCGACTCTTCCGATCGTGGTAAACCGTTAAGGAACATCAAGCTATTAACAAACATCAAGCTGATGATCTTAAAATCCTTCAAGCTAAGTTTGATGAACTCTTCCGACTGCATGAGAGTCTGAAAGTTACTGAGGATAGTTTGTTTAAGAAAATAGAGGTTTTCACGAAATCATCTAAGACCGTTCAAGATCTGAACAACTATTTTCGTACGTCAACTAATAAGAAGGGAATTGGGTATGAAAACCCTTCTGCATCCTCAAAAGCCCCGCCTGGTTCACTTCAGAAAAGTGTAATCAAACAAGTTTTTGATCAAGATACACGAAAAGCAAAATTTATATCAGATAAGGGAAAAGGATCACCGACCAGTAGCAAGAAAAAGTCTTGGGATCGAAAAGGAAATGGAATGGACCCCAACTGATCAGACATCAGCCGAGGAATCAATAGAAGAATCTTGTTCTTCTGAAGAAACCTCAGCTAAATCAGCAGAGTAGGCCTCAGTCTGGACCATCTCGCGAGGGACAGTCCCAGCTGAAGTCAACTCAATCCAAGCTGCCTAACAAGCAAGCTAACAGTAAACTGCTAAGACCATCTATGCCAAAAAAGATATGAATCTTTTAATGGTAGCAGTCATACCTAGCCTTACAATCAGAAACATAGGGCTGTTGCACCTGAGCCCCACTGGATTAAAAGAAGACAGATATCAATAAAAAATCCCAAGTCTTCTGATTCATCCAAGGCTCACACTAATGATCATACTGACCAGATTGCATATGAAGAGACGTATGATTATGTAGATGTTTATGGGAGACAAATTAAGCCCTCTATTTTCAACAAAGGTGCCAGATTTGTTTGGATCCCGAAAGGTATTTCTGACCCCCCAGGACCCGATTCTACTGGGGTACCTAAAGCCTGATCTGATTGTAGGTTCGCGTAGGTTTGACCAATAAAGGAGGTGTACAAGCAACTATCAGGTACATCGATAGTGGATGCTCAAGGCACATGACTGGAAACAAACATCTCCTCAGTTCATACACAGAACAAGAAGGCCCACGTGTACTCTTTGGTGATGATAACTTTGGTTTTACCAGAGGATTCGGAACCTAGAGAATGATGATGTATAGGTTACTGGAGTCTCGTATGTCAATGGTTTAAAGCACAACAACAGATTCAGTGTTGAGTTCTCCACTGATCAATGCACTATCAAGAATCAAGCTACTCAACAGATTTTGTTAACTGGTTCAAGGAAGGGAACGATCTACACTGCAGACAAGAACAGTTGTCCAAGAAATGCATGCCTGATTGTTAAGAGTTTCAAAAGCAGCAGTTGGCTCTGGCACAAGAGAATGAGCCATCTGAACTTTAAGACTCTTAACAAGATAGCAAGGATGTCCCTGGTTGAGGATCTCCCGAATGAGGTGTTCTCTAAGGATCAGACATGTGTCGCATGTCAGAAGGGAAAACAGGTAAAAGCCTCATTCAAGGGGATCCCATGACCAGCATCCAGCAGAGTACTACAACTGCTCCATATAGATTTGTTTGGACCAGTTACACCACTTAGTCTCAGCAGACACAAATACACTCTGGTAATCGTAGATGATTATTCCAAGTTTACCTAGGTTGTATTCTTGTATAAGAAGAATGAGACTACAACAAAGATACCTGAGCTGCTCAAGAAATTGCAAAATGAGAAGGGTGTCAGTATTGTAAAAATCAGATCCAATAAACGTAAAGAATTTCTGAACTCCTTTATTACTGACTTTTGCACTAAGTTTGGAATACAACATGAAACATCAGCTGCAAGAACACCACAGCAGAATGGAGTAGCAGAACGGAGAAACAGAACACTCAAAGAAGCTGCTCGCACAATGTTAGCTGAACATGCAACTCCAAACTGTTTCTGGGCAGAAGCTATCAACACAGCATGCCACACTCAGAACAGATGTTCTCTGACTATGATTCAATTCAAAACACCTTATGAACTGTGGAAGGGCAGAAAACCTCGTATTTCTTACTTCCATATTTTTGGGTGTAAGTGTTTCATACACAACAATGGGACGAGTCAGTTGAAAACCTTTGAAGACAAGTCAGCTGAGGGTATATTCTTAGGATATTCCTCAACCAGCAAGGCTTTCAGGGTGTTCAATAGGCGAACCTTAGTTGTGGAAGAAACACCTCATGTGGTCTTTGACGAGACATCTTCTAACCAAGAGAAATCTGCCTCAGAACAAGCAGTACCAGATCAACCGGTACATGATGCTCAAAAATGGATCAGTTAAGTATTAAAGATAAGGGATAAGATCACGTAACATTGTATGTTCCAAAACATGATCTTACTGATTCACCAGTCAATCGAAAAGGTAAAAAATCGCAATGAAGAAGCCGCACAAATTTGAGATAGTAACAACCTAATCATCTCGGTTCGTGGGAACACTGATGTTCCTATCGACGGACATCGAAGATATGATGATTCCAACATCAGCTGAGACTTGTCCATGTCAAGTGGATCCTATTATTGCACCACTCCCAACCACTAGTGACTCAATATCAGATGAGGATGATAATATCAAAACTGATATACATCAGAAAAGAAGGACTTGGTTGAATGACCATCCGACAGATCTGATAATTAGCAATCCGAATGCCCGAGTCCAAACTAGACACTAAGTTGGTGAAAGTGCCATGTATTGTTGCTATCTGTCTTTGAAGGAACCAACCACCATAGAAGAAGCTCTACAAGATGCCAACTGGATTCTAACTATGCAAGAAGAATTGGAGCAGTTTGAAAGGAATTAGGTTTGGAAACTGGTAGACATACCAACTCATCAAGATGTGATAGGCACCAAGAGGGTATTCAAGAACAAGAGAGATGAGAACAATGTCATAACCAGAAATAAGGCAAGTCTTGTTGCTAAGGGGTATTCACAATCAGAAGGAATTGATTATGATGAGACATTTGCACCAAATTTCCACCGAAGCCATTCGGGTCAAGCTTCGCATATCTTTCGCCCACAAAGATTTTATTGTGTATCAGATGGATGTAAAGAGTGCATTCTTAAACGGGGTACTAGCTGAGAAAGTTTATGTTGAACAACCTCCTGGCTTTGAAAAGGGCCGACCAGGTGTACCGTTTAAGAAAAGTTATTTATGGCCTGAAACAAGCTCCTCGAGCTTGGTATGATACACTATCTCAGTTCTTGATAGACAGTGGATTCACTAAAGGAGTAATAGATAGAACCTTATTCATAATAGAAGATGGAGAAGATATTCAAATGGTTCAGATCTATGTGGACGATATCATCTTCAGATCTCCCAACAAGAGCCTATGTGAAAGATTCAGCAAACTGATGCAAGGGAAATTCGAAATGTCCATGATGGGTCAGATGAATTACTTTCTGGGTCTTCAAGTTAAGCAAAGTACAAAAGGGATATTCATCTGTCAGGCAAAGTACACTAGGAATTTGTTGGCTAAGTTTGGAATTCAGAGCAGTAAGGAAGCCAAAATTCCTATGATGACTGGATTAAAGATGGATCCAGATGAGAATGGTCAGAAAACTGATCAGAAAGAATATAGGGCTCTCATTGGTCTTTACTATACCTGACTGCTAGCAGACCAGATATAACTTTTGCAATAGGTGTATGTGCCAGATTTCAGGCAAATCCAATGCAAAGCCACCTGGAAGCAGCTAAGCGGATTCTTAAGTATCTGAAGGGGACAATAAATCTTGATTTATTCTACCCATCAGATGATAATCTAGAGCTTAGTGGGTATTCTGATTCTGATTATGGAGGTTGCAGAATAGACAGAAAATCAACCTCAGGTACATGTCAGTTCTTAGGAAGTAAACTGATCTCTTGGTTCTCAAAGAAGCAGACATTTGTTGCCACTTCTACTATACTGGGGCGTAATATATGGTCGCAGGAAGTCATTGTTCCCAAACCGCCTCGCTTAGTCGGCAGATTGAGGAATTATAACATTGTAGCTACGAATGTGCCCATATTCGTGAATGTGCAATTACCAAAATCCAAAGATACATACAAGATGCAAGCATGTGGATGTCACATCATTTTATAAGAGATCATGTGGAATAGAAGAACATCGAAAAAAGATTCATAATCGATAAAGCAAGAGAGTCGATATCTTAACCAAGCCACTAGTGCATTCGAGAACTATGTAATGAGCTAGGACTTATGGACTTAGGAGAAAGTGCACCGTAAATGTTTGGTGGATCGTCTCCGTGACCAGATTAGTTAAGAGATCGCCAGATAAGAAGGATCGGGTTGAGTAATGGTACCTCAATCGACGATAGAAGATCACCGAACGATTAGAAAATGGTTAATAGTTGAAGGGGGAACATCAACTGATCAGATAGGATCAGAAGGAACCTGATCAGATAAGTGGGACATTGTTGGGAAACACTAAGGTTTATGCAGAAACTAAGATCAACAGAAATCGGTCAAACTTCAAGTGGTATTGGTGACATAATATCCACAACCGGATCGCGATTGCTTTCCTTATCTTACTGATTAATTATATGCATTTATCTAAGCTTTATTCGAGTTTACTGTACACATACTTTCATGACGCAAGTCCTGCAAAGCATTTAATGCAGACACGAGGAATATGTATTAAATACATTAATTACGCAGTTTTAAATCAAAAAGTTGTTACCTATTGTTTCCCTCACCACACTATTTCCAATCGTCTTAAACCGCCTAATCTGGACCATTGATCTAGATTATACAACACTTCAGTTCCGATTCAAAAACCTTTTATTTTTCCCCTTCTTTCTAAAAACCCTCATTCGTCATTTGCACACTTCACAAACATACATATTTCTCAGTAATTTTTTTTCTTAAGCAAAGCTTGAAAACTTTCTGCGATTTACGCATTTTTTAAGTTATATCTCCTGCGTATTTATACCTGGTAAATAACCTTAGGGTTTTCTTTTCAATTTGGGGTGTTATACATAAGAAACTTGATTCTAATCACTCTATTTTTTTGCAGAAATGGCTCCTAAGGTACGACAAAATTGCGAGAGACTCCCATTTTCATCCTCCTCACCGTAACCTCCAATCTTCAGAAACTTTGCCGATGAGATCATCGAAGACCGATGCGTCGATTTCTGGACTACCACGGATCCCGAGTCACTTGAAATTCTGAAGATGTACTGTTCGACGAGTGCGGATTCAATTATATTGGATGGGGCTCTCGAATTTCTCTATAATTTGAGAGACCATGAAGGGGTACTTTATTCGGAGGTCCAGGGAGAGCATTTGGAGATAACAGACGACGATTTTTATAGGATTTTTAGACTTCCGGCTCCGACAGACGACATCATGCCCGATGAGTATCTAGCCTCAGAGGAGAGTGTTGTCATTAAACATCTTCTATGCCCAGCGGATGCTCATCACTCCAAAGGTTTCAAGAAACCGATGCTAAAGAGGAAATGTCGGCTCTTGCTCGATATTGTCCAAAAGGTAATTGTGGGAATTACCTACAGCCTGGATGCGGTAACCCAAGAGAAAGCCAGGATTATGACTGCCATCATCCACAATGCAAAGATTAACTGGCTGGGGTTTCTGAAAAGGAGGTTGCTGGAAGAGTCAGATAAGTTCATGGTTGAAGATGAGAGAGTAATTCTCTCTGCAAAGATCACTTTGCTGCATAAGGTCTCTCTCATTCTAATTGACCTTATGAAGGACAGAGAGTGGAGTGAGGATGAGATGATCCCCTACAAGCTCACTCACAAGAAAATGCTGATCATCAATCGACTGATACCTGGCCCAGCTGATGATGTTGCAGAAGTTGTTGTTAAATCATCAATTGAAGTTCGAAGGGCTGGGAAAGGTGGTCATAAACGGAAGGCAACCAGCAGGAAACCAGAGAAGGGGGTTGTCTTCAAAGAGCCAGCTGCCAAGAAGGCAAAATCTGCACTAAGAATGTGGTTACCTTTAAAGGCAAAAGCGTAAAGAAAGCGGAGACCTTTTCGGTGGATGAGTCCTCTGATTTGGATGATGATCGCATTCCGATCAGTAGGCTGCCCAAAGGTCCAGGACAAGCTTCAAAGGGCCTGCATGGATCGAGCCAATACCCACAAATTTCTAAAAGGCCTCTCTCGATTCTCGCTCATCTCCGAGGCCTCATCACCGATCCCGAGGCTCCAAAAAAACATTGAGCCAAGACAAGCAAAGGCTAATCTATTGTGTAGTCTCCTCCTCTCCCATCATCCTCTCCATAGGCGGAAACCTTGTTATATACTGAAAAGATTATCAGAAAGCGGTTGGAGAAAAAGATCGAGAAATGATACCCGGAGCTCGCCCTCAAGCCTGATGCTAAAGCTACCGTGCTGGATGTGCCTACATGGAGGGACATCAGGTTGAAGAAGTTTGAGGATTTTGGGGAGGTGTTGGAACAGAAGGGTGGAATCTATCCATTTTTGGATTATGAGCTGCAGATGAGGAAGATTGCTGGAGTCGAGAGTGCTCCTGATCTTCTGTCAGATGATGCTGTTGCTGGGCTGATCAAAGACAGTTGGGTATGCTAGATACCTCTATTCATAGAGAGATGACCCACAAGATGGTTAAGTACAGCCGGGTCATGAGGAAAATGCAACATTCTGATGATGAAGAAGAGGTTGCTGATGTCGGACCGATCAGTATCGAGGAAGTCTTTGAGCAAATGGCTGACACAGAGCACACAAAAAAGCAGATCCGAATTATTGAGGAGCCTGTAGAAGCTGCCGATGACGCTGATGTGGGAGATGTGGCACAGTCCCCATCAGCTGAGGCACAATCACCAACACTTCATAGACCTGACCGCTGGAGAAAGTCAAGCTGAAGAAATGGAGGTCGAAGGCCTCCCGGCATCAGCATCTCAGGTCGTGCAGATTCTCCAAACTTCTCCATCATTTGAAGAGAATCTGATGAAGTATATCAAGAATTCCTTTCGGGCGAATATGGTGCACATGTTCAGGGACGATGTCAGTTTCTTCGTTCCCCGTCAGATTGAGAAAGCCATCCGCACTGAGAGAAAGCATGTATCATCTCACTGCATGCGCATATCTGAAGAGATGAGAGATATTACTGCTGACAAAATGATTGAAGTAAATGAGCGCATGGCGAAAATTAAAGAAACCAGAAATCAGCAATTCACTCAGATGATGAATGAAAAGATGGCCCAGCTGACCAAAATGTAAAATGAGCTTGGTGAAGCAACCAAGCGGGTCAACTCTTTTGTTGATAAGCTCGACACTCTGTTCAGCAAGGTCAGCAATGTAGTGGATACTGCCCAAACGTCTATGCTGGCAGTTGTTGACCAGGTTCGAACTGATACTGGTATTGAGTTTCCAGCTATGAAGGCGATGCAGCAATCTCTTATCCAATCCATTGGTAACCTCAACACTTAATTGAAGACACTTTTTTAGGGAACCAAAAAGGGGAAAGAAGAGAAAGATGCTGAAGTGCAAGATAGACTCAACCAGGTTGAAAATTTTGTGGCTGACATCTAGATAAAGCTTGATAAGAAAAGGATTCAGAAGGATGCTCAAATAGCTGCAACCTTGGAAGGAACAGAAGGCATCTCTTCCTCGACAGAATCAGACGAAAAGGCAAGATCAACAAAGAAGGGAAAGAAACCTGCTGCTGAGAAAAAGAAGAAACTACTAGATCTTGCCGAGAAATAAAAAGCTGAAGAGTTGAGAAAAGCTGAGCTGGATAGGAAGAGAAGGATGGAAGAAGCATCGAGTCTTGACAAGGCATACAAGTAAAAGAAGAAGAAAGGACTCGTTGTTGAAACTGGTGAAGGTTCACATTTCATTGAGCCTATTATGGATGATGATGTTGATGTGATTGTGAAGCCGGATAGGAACATGGTTGCTGAATGGAAGAAAATTAAAGGAGAATGGTATATCTCGGCATATCAATCAGGTTATTCCAACCAATGTCGAAATCAATGAAATATTCAGAGATTGGTTGAGTAACAAACATCCAGCATTCTATGAGAACGTCATGAGGGAAGCCAAGAAGCTAAGCTGCATACCAGTTGCCCCCGAAGTTGAGATCATGGAGTATAAGAAGACTACGATGGGAAGCTGGATAAGATTGCCTTCAACGCTACACTAAACATGTGCCTGGCACAAGATGATATTTTTGAAGAGGGCAAAGTGGCAGGGATCAAAGCAAGGCTTTTTGAAATGTGTGATGTTCCAGTAGAAGAGAGATATTGAAGAGATCAAAATATTTTTTTTTGTTAAGATCAGAATAGGATTTGTTTATTTTTGTACTCACAAAGTTGATATTTTTTTAATGAGAATCCTACTTTTCTGATCTTAAGACAAACTCTCTTTGTCTTCTTATTTACTGTCTCTTTTACTTTAAGTTTTAACATTGTTCAGCATACTTTCTGGTAAATGTTTTGGTTCCATCAAAAAGGGGGAAATTGTTGGGAAATTTATAGTTTTGATGGAAGTTCCAAAACACTTGTAATAGGACCAGTCGAACATGTTAGTCGATGGATGATATGATAGGAAACCAGCTGAACATGTTAGACAACTGATGTATTAAACTAGGTCACATTTTGAGGGGGAACTCAAAATGCACAAGTCAGGTCAAGCTCAGCAGCGAAGATCAGTAGCTAAGATCAGTAGCGAGAATCGGAAGAAATAATCTGAAGACGCAGCAGACCAGAAGACCTATTTTACGAAGACATCAACAAAGTCCATTGGTTGAAGCTAAGACAACCATATCAGTAGACTCAAGATGACTGATTAGTAGAAGTGTTGATCAGTTCAAGCTTAGTCAGGAAAGTGAAAAGCATAACTACTTATCCAAGGCATACGATGTAAATCAGACCAGAATAATGTAAACATAGTTGCCTTTACAAAGACGCCAAATAAAGTGTTGTCGGTCCCGAAAAACCCGATTTAAAACTCGTAAAATCTCAATGGGAGGTGACTTTAAAATTTTTCGAATGTGTTATGCAGATTTGCTAAAGTATGTATGACAGTTAATATGAAAGCAAATAAGAACACACGTATTTTTATAATGGTTCGGACAACTCGTCCTACATCCACTCTTCCCTTCATGGGGCACCAACTTAACCAACAAATATTTATGGAGCTCTCACTCAACGGGACTTATCTCCCTCACGGGATCTCCTATAGATGTTTAATGAGTTCTCACTCTCTCGGGACTTATCTCCCTCACGGGATTGCCTACGGGACTTATCTCCCACACGGGATTGTCTATTAACTACCTTACTTAACCACTAATTCTCTCTCAAGAAAGGGTTTGGGTTTGGTGTTATTTCCAACTAGGTGAAATTTTCCTTTACATAATTTTAGCCTTTAAGCTAAGGTTGGGAAAATCTCTCTAAGCTTATGATATGACATTTTTGCTTAGATACAATGAAGAACACTCTTGGGTAAATTTGGATATTTAATGCTCTGTGTTCTTGAATGGAGTTGCTTGAATATTTGGCTTTAATCTTCACTTTGCAGCATCCTCCATTCTCTTCTTTTGAAGATAGTGCAATGTATTTATAGCGTGGATTTAAATATTACCGTTGGAGAGTAATATTTAAATTCATACTAATAATCTTCCAGCTTTTCTTTGTCCTTTTGCACTGTTGCTTGCAGCTTTATGTCACATCCATATATGTGTTGTCATCTTCTCATTGAACAACTTTTTGTGTGTTTTTAATCGGATCCGATCAAATTTCCTTTGATTTCTAGTCTCTTGATTTTCTAGATCATGGATTTTCGATATGCGTCAATCTGAATCCGCAGATTTCGGGTCTCAATAAATCATTGTTCATCGATTCTTTGATTTCACTGCTCATCTGTCTTTTGATTTCCTTTGTTCATCGATCTTTGATTTCAACTCTTCGATTTCTGCAGACAGATCAAGATCACTTGATGTTAGACATCAAGATCGACTCTTGACATCGTGATTACATCGGACTACATCTGCCTTTGCATCGAAGAAATCGCATCTTCTTGTTCTCCTCATCAGTTAACTCGGAACTCATCCTACTCATCTGATCTCGATCAGTCTCGTTTGCAGCCTCGTCTGATCTCGATCATCTTCATCTGATTTCATGAGTTTCCCCTTAACTTGTTCTCTCGTTCCCCCTCAACTTGTTATCTGTAGATTAACTTAAATAACACAAGTTGATAATGTTTTGGCATAATTCATCAAAACTAAAATATCCCAACAATTTTCCCCTTTTTGATAATGATGCCAAAACTAACTAACAATAAAAATATATGAGAAAAACAGTGTTAGTTAAACAAGTGAAATGATGAAGAATATTGTATGCATTTTAAAAATGAGAAGATGATTGTCAACCTCCATGAATTTTAAAATTTATGCATTTTAAACTAAATGGGTTTTAACAAAAAAAGATCAGTTCAGGTGGTCACATTAAAATCTAGTGAACTTTTGAACCCCTGCTCTGATACCACTTGTTGGTCCCAAAAAACCCGATTTAAAACTCGTAAAATCTCAATGGGAGGTGACTTTAAAATTTTTCGAATGTGTTATGCAGATTTGCTAAAGTATGTACGACAGTTAATATGAAATCAAATAAGAACACACGTATTTTTATAGTGGTTCGGACAACTCGTCCTACATCCACTCTTCCCTTCATGGGGCACCAACTTAACCAACAGATATTTATGGAGCTCTCACGAAGAACACTAAATTGAAGCTTTTTTTCTAAGTGTTCATTCCACTGTTCTTAGCATAGAAATCTTATCCTTTAGCTTTAGGCTACCCAAATACTAGGATAATTTCCAGTTGGAACAACAACAAATCTTATACCCAAACCGACAAAGTTAGGTTAAGTTTGTTTAGCAAGATTTCAGACTAGGGTTTCTAGTTTCTGATTTCTGGGATTAGTTGAGTGAGAACTCTTGAAACTTCTGTTGGTTGTACTGTGTTGGACTAACACATTAAACTAAGTCCAAGTTGGTTAAGTTGGTGCCTCTGCTGATAGGGAAGAGTGGACGTAGGACTGGTTGTCCGAACCACTATAAAAATCTTGTGTGCATTATCTGATTTACCTATTTTACACTATAGCACATTACCTGATTTAATATTGCATACACATTCTGAGTCTAGATCAGTTTTGCATCAAGCAACTGATCTGATAAGCTTGACACTTTGTCATCTGATTAAAAACAGATAAGCAGAAATCTGATTATACAAAACTGGTTTTTCACACGGGTTAAAACTTTGCTTCCGCACATCAGTTAAACTAATAGACACTGAACTGATTCACTCTAATTAGGAAACTTGCTTATCACACCCGATCTCACGCAAAAAGTTAAAGTTTTGAAGTCTATTCACCCCTCCCCTTTAGACTTCAACCCTCACGAAAACTCGTTCTGGACCTACAAATTGAATCATACTAGGTTTGAATTTGAAATTATTTGCGTTTTGTGGGTATACAATACATGATGGATGTAATTACGTTGAGGTTCTAAGAAATCTCGCATGGAGCGAGCTTGTAAATTTTCATTATTGTGTCTTTCAATTTGTTCATCCACACTTTCATTTTCACCCATGTTTGAAGCAATACTACTTAAAATAACTATATGACTTCTTATTAAACGACCACTTATGCTATCACTAGTTCAATTATGCATAAACTAACAAAAAAACAAAGTAAATTTTAGTAACAATTACGCATACGACTAATAAACACAATGAAGTACAGAGATAAAGAGAAAGAAAAATTACCTACTTGAGAGGCAAAGCCTCACGAAGGAGGAATCGTTCTCCGCAAAACCTCCCCGGCAACAACGCCAAAAACTAGATAACTCTTGAAGTTGTACACCCAAGTGTAGGTTTGTCTCAAGTAATAAAATTTCTCGGAAGTCCGAGTGTCGAACCACAGGGAGGTTTGGAAGAAAAGATGTCAACTAGTATGTAATAATTCAAGGGTCTATATAATATTCTAAATAATAGAGTTTTGGGATTCCACATTAAGTAAAATACTAGATTTATTCTTGGTTGTCTTTGATAACTCAATTGAAATATAACAATCTAGTGATTTCAATCGGAAGATAAAACATTAAGCACTTGGAGAATTATGAAGACTTTGTTTTAGTTAATTTAATGAGTTTATGAAATTAATTATTGATATGTAAGGCTAAGCATTCATTGTGCCAATATGTCTGCAACCAATCAAAGTCTCAACATAACAAAAACTTTTACATAATTCATTAAGTAACTAAAAAGGTATACCTTTTGAAGATATTTATTGACAAGCCAAGAACGTCACTAGTATCTTACTAAAGCTTCATCTCTAGCTCTAGCAAAATACTTAGCTACTCATACTAATAGAAACACAACTTATTTTCTTTGAGAGAAATACTAGACTAATGATAGATGTATTTCAAGAATTTGATGAATTGGATGCCTCTCAAGGGTTAACAAAGAGCCCTTTATATAGGCCTCAAGTTTGTACATTGTGGACTTTTGTACTCAATTTGGCAGCCTACAAAGATTTATTTTTTCGGCCTTCTATCTGTCTAAATCATGACTTGCTCCCTGAATAATAATTGTAGGTCATTGAATTAGATTTCCAAGGATACAAAAATGTCAGCAATTGTATTTGTAGTTTGAGATTTATGGCCGAAATGGTGAGGTAGCTCAAACTGTTTTCAGATTTGGTAGCGAATTTTGTTGACAAATTTAACATTTACATTGATTCTGCTTTTCACCCTTGATGCCGATGTTTTTGACCTTTTAAACCTGAAAACAACTTGTATCTCAATGGATTATTGATCCAATAAAACCGGAATTGGGTCAATTGGATTAGTATAGCTCAAGATATTGTCCAAATACAAAAGTATGTTTTGGATCAAAACTCATTCAAAATCTGGACAACAATGTAGTCTCAACTTTTTGAGTATAATTGGACTCCAAACTTGAAAGATTGGACCAATATGAAAACTTATAGTTTTAGTGCATTGTCTTAGGTGTCCAACAACATCAACATCCTATAATTTAGATAAGTATAACTCAAGTTATGACCTCGACAATCAAACAACACATCTACTAGCTATTGTTGGTCCCGGTGGGAAAACACATTTTGCTCGTGCGGAAGCAAACATGTCGAGCGATGCATATAAAAATACAGGGTGAAGGAATGGTGATTCCAGATTTTTCTCTTTTAAGCTCATGTGTTGTGTTTTGCTTATAATCGAATGCGTATGACAAGATAAGAACGTAAAGCAGTAAAGAACACAACAACGTATAGTGGTTCGGAGACTCAAGCTCCTACATCCACTCTCCCTGTTCCTAGGGAAATTCCTTCAAACACTTCCTAAGGCTTTCTCGACTACCCCCAGAAGCACTAACCTTTCTACTTTGAGCTTTCGACTACCTCTGTAGTTTACTAACTCAAACCGACTTATCACCCTCCTGCCTCCGCCTCGACTTATCACCCTCTCGCTCGCCTCTAGATGTTTAACAAGTTCACACTCCAACGGGACTTATCACCCTCACTCGGGATTGCCTAACAACTACCTCCTTCACCACTAGTTATCTCTTTACGAGAATGGGGTTTGGGTTTGGTGTTGTCTCCAACTATGGTGAGATTTTCCCTTACATTTGTTTAGCCTCAATGCTAAGGTTGGGAAAATCTCTCTAAGCTTATGATACATCGTGGGTTGCTTAGATTGGGTTCTAGAACACTCTTTGAATATATTTGTATATCTACAGACTTGTGTTCTAGGGTGGGAATTCTTTGAGTATATGTCCTCTTAGCTCTGTAGCATCTTGTGCTATATTCTCCACGCATCCACCCTTAATTTGATGGAAGATCTTGTATTTATAGTGTGTATTTGAATGTTACCGCTTGGAGAGAATCACATTCAAATCCATACTATTCTTTGTAAGTTCTCCGACTTTTTTCAAAGCTAGTTGTCTTCCCTCATTGTCCACGCCACCGGATTCCAACGGCTATATTCCTCAGTTTCTTCGCTTTAACATTCAAGTTTATATCGAGTATTCATTCTTCGAGTCTTGATGTATCGTTGTGCCTTCAGATTCTCGAGTCTCGGTGTCTTCGACATATCGAGTCTTCAGTTCTCGATCTCATCTTGAGTCTTGATTCTCGATTTCATCTTGAGTCTTGATTCTCGATTTCATCTCCTGCCGAATCTCATTTCATATCGAGTCTTCGAAACTTCAATTTCATATCAAACCGGTTTCTTGAAAACTTCTTGAGTCTTGAGAATCTAACCTTGATCTATATCTACCGACTATACACAGTGCGGATAACATCTTGAACACTCTAAAAACCTAATCCCCGACTCATCTATCAAGATTATCCTGAACATGTCATACTCAGGGGTTTTGGGATCTAATCAAAATCTTCTTTATTAAATTCATTTCCCAACAGCTATGTTACATTATACTTATTAAATTATATATGAAAATGCTACAAATAATATACTAAAATAACACATGAAATATATATAATAAATACATGTTTAAACACTAATCATACCCCCCAACTAGCTTATTACTAGTCCCTAGTGATAAATGCGCGACATAAATTTTTAATATTCTTTATTACCAATTCTTTCTTCTAATACATCCAAATTAACAAACTAACGCATTTGAAAACTATTCAAAATCGAATACTATATAAATAGATATTTTAATAGATATCCTCTATTGTGCTCAAGCTAAGTGACTGAAAGGTATGGAGCTCACATCACAATTCTACTATCTCAATGTTCTACTAAGGTTAACAACTTCATTGACGGGTTATTTATTTATTTATTTATTTATTTATTATTATTATTATTATTACTATTATTATTATTATTATGATTATTATTATTACTATTATCATTATTATTATTTTCACCAGGATATTCATTAGAACAAACAACTCATGCTAGCGGATCTCTCTCTTCTCGCATCTCTCAAAGTGGCTAGTGTTTACACTCAGACTCTAAATCATGAATATTTATACCATAAGCTTGGTTATACATCTATCAATCAATCAACAATACATGCAACATAAGTCAGAAGGTCTTTATTGGGTTGTAATGAGGCTTAGGGTGAAGCTAGGAACATATTTGGCTCTTGTCTTAAACTCAAGGTGATGTGTAACAATAAATTCCCTATGTAAAAATAATTGTGTTTATTCACATCTTGTAGTTTCTTCAATTCCATCATTCACCTTTCCACATCATTTTTCATGAACTGCACTCTTTTTTTTTCATTTTTTTTTTTTTTTTTTATATACAAACTACACCAAAGTCATATATGTTCCTACCTTCACCCTAAGCCTCATTATAACTCAATAAAGACCTTCTGACTTATGTTGCATGTATTGTTGATTGATTGATAGATGTATAACCAAGCTTATGGTAGAAATATTTTTGATTCAGAGTCTGAGTGTAAACATTAGCCACTTTGAGAGATGCGAGAAGAGAGTGATCCGCTAGCAAGAGTTGTTTGCTCTAATGAATATCTTGTTGAAAATAATAATAATAATAATAATAAATAAATAAATAAATAACCCGTCAATGAAGTTGTTAACCTTAGTAAAACTTTGAGGTGGTAGAATTATGATGTGAGCTCCATACCTTTCTGTCACTTAACTTGAGCACAATAGAGGATGACTATTAAACCAGTACAATATTATTCAAGTCCCAGAATTATCTACGATAGATCCTCAACTCATTGATTCATTCAAATTTCATACCATACTTTGACCCCCTCATTATACACTCCATCTAACTTAGGTAGTTCCGACAAACTTTACAACCTAGTGTACCCCCTATCCCCTTATTTTTTCTTCAAGGTCTGCAGCACCACTCTACTTTTCGGGTTTTAGCTCTAATTGTTTCCGACTATGAACATTCGAACCACCGAAAGTAGGCAGCTGTCTCAGCACCCATTTTTTTTTTTTTTTTTAAACGCAAGACCGCAGCTTCACTCCATCGTTAGGTTTTAGCTCGCAAAAAGTTTTTTTTTTTCGAAACGAGCCCCTAAAAATGGGCAGCTTGGCCTATTGTTTTTCACACAAATTTTCAACTACTCCATTTCTCCATTCCACACAAAAATGTTCCAACCTTAAGGGGTACACTATGCATGCATCATTCATCAAACCACCTAATTAGACTACTTCAAATACAAGGGATCAAAGCACAACTCAACACTCCACTCATCAACTCATCAATTACTATCATAGGCTCAAATGGATTCCCTCATGAAATCTTCAACTATTCACAACCTCCACATGTATTAGTCAAAGCAAATTTAACCTAGGCTCCACAAACTACCACAATGCTATCCTATCACGTTTATAACCACATAACACTCGACTCATCATCGCGACTCAACATCTCCAATACCACTCAATCATTCACACTTAGCCATACCACAGCAACATCAAAAACCCACCACACCATACTACTTATCAGCAATAAAAACAGCAAAAACAGCACAAAAACACAGCCACAAAACCACAAAAATCAGCCACATATTTACAAAACAAAACACAACTCATGCCCCGATTCCCCCCACACTTAGACCAATGCTTGTCCCCAAGCAAAATAAACAAAACATTAACAAAGGGGAATTGCAAGACAAGAGAAGAAGGGACCTGATCAGTGGCTAGGGTCAGTCGCGTCATCGTCACTCGACTCGCGGGATGGACTGTTGCGGTAAGCAGAGGAAACAGGGAGTGCGGCGAGTATAGTGGGAGCAGGGGAGCGTGCGGAGGCGGAGATGGGTAGTTGCACAGGGGTGAACGAGTATGAGAGAAGGGGGGTAGGGATTTTGACTGCCCTCTCCCTTTTGACCGTGTGTAAAAATAAGTGGGCTGCTGAATTTTACCAAAAAAACAAACATGGGCCCAATGTATTCTCCCTCTCTGGCCCACTTTAATATAATTTCTTCCACAGCCCAATTCGACTCCCCTGTTAAAAAAAAAAAATTGACATGTCCTCCACCATACTCTACTTAATGAATCTGCAGGAAAAGACTCAAGCAAAAAAGGGTGAACAAAAACGCCGGAAATAAAAATAAAAAATACAAACAGAAAAAAAAAATAGAAAAATGGAAAATTAAATACGGGTTGCCTCCCGCACAACGCTGTTGTTTAACGTCGTTAGCTCGACGGATGTTTCTCTCAAATAGCTGGCGGGTCTCTCACGACCTCACACTCCACATCATCTTGCTGGAATCCCTCGAAATAGTGCTTGAGTTGATGTCCGTTCACCTTAAACGTCTTACCCGTCTCGAAGCTTTGAATCACTATAGCTCCATGTGGGAATATCTCAGTAACCAGAAACGGGCCTATCCAACGAGATCGCAATTTACCAGGAAATAATTTAAGTTGAGAGTGATAAAATAGGACTTTATCCCCGACATTAAATTGTTTCCTAGTAATTCTGTCATCATGAAAAATCCTCGTCTTCTCCTTGTAAATTAGTGCATTCTCATATGCGTCGAGGCGTATCTCCTCAAGCTCTTGTAACTGCAACTTCCTTTGCACTCCGGCCTCATCAAAATTCCAATTGCACTTCTTGATCGCCCAATATGCATGATGTTGTATCTCAACTGGGAGGTGGCACGCCTTGCCATAGACCAGACGATATGGAGACATACCAATTGACATTTTGTAAGCCGTTCGATATGCCCAAAGAGCATCGTCCAACCTAACACTCCAATCTTTGCGATTCGGCTGCACCGTCTTTTCCAGAATTGACTTGATCTCACTCATCTGATAACCGGTGAGGTGGTCACCACCATATTTTCTAAGACGGAAAAGTTGGCTTGCCTGCTCGTCTGGGGTGATAAGTTGTAGATAACTTATGCATCACTCCATATTTTCCATAAGGAAAAGGTCCCATCGATTGTCCGATTGCAAAAGTGTGTGCCTCGATCGCTAATGATGGCCTTCTAATCCCAAACTCCGCAAATATGTTAGATTTCACAAAACCTGCAACCACCTTGGAATCATTAGTTCGGGTGCCCATTGCTTCCACCCATTTAGACACATAATCAACACCAAGTAAGATGTACATATGACCATAAGAAGAAGGAAAAGGTCCCATAAAATCCATACCCCAAATATCAAAAAATTTCAAAGCTCATAATAGGGTTTTGGGGCATTTCATTACGCCGAAAGGTTACTTTTCTTTGGCATCGTCAAAAATAAGACTTATCGTAAAAATGTGAGAATCCCAAACAAAATATCTCGATTTCCACCAATAAAAAGCCACTTTCCAATACCTTATGGGTTGTGTGTTTTTTGACCAAAGTGACCCCCACATGCGTAATCGCTATCGAGTGGCAAAACGACAAGATTGATTCAACTTGAAGAGATGATTATCAATTGAATCCCCCCGGACACATCGCCTAATCACACATCAATTTTATCAATTTCATCAGAAACTTTACTTTAAAGACAAACCTCCACAATACAACCTCAAGGTTAGTCTTTTGAGATCCCCCTTGAACCAATTATTTAATCCAAAATAAAATCCCTGAAACCCATACCGAGGTCATCCCAAACATAGTGTTTTGCATCACTCTTATAGAAAGATATATTTGTCTCGGGGATCCTATAGATTTAGGATTTTAAACGGCATGTGAACGTCTTCCCGATCCTTATTTAATTTGATATGATTAGATCCCCGAGAATCCATCAGAAAAAACTTTAGCAAGTAGCGATCGATGTAATTAGCAATATCGCATACCATGGGGGTTTTCTGATCATTCAAGAATCAAATTCTTTTGAGGAGAATATATCCGGGTCACCCAAAGTCAAAGGGGTAACCACTTAAGATTTATTCCTAAGATCTAAAACGACCTCTCATCCTACATAGATGATGAAACTTCACAAATCATTGATTTAATCTTCCTTATTTCGATAAAATATATATCCAAAAGAAAATAAATGAATCTTATAGTTCGATCCGGAAACTCTCCAATTTAATAATCAAAGGATTGTACTTTGTACAACTTAATCAAATAATAAGAATAAAAAATAACCTTCTCCTCATCTCTTATCACATACATTGAGGTGGTGGAATCCTACCGGGATAGAAATGATGAGAACTTGCCACCACATTCTCGCAAGCCTTTTTATTAGCTTGATTTTTGTTGTCTTATTTAATAGTAAGCCCGATCTCCAAATTGAATTCTTGGAGTAGTAGAATCTATCGAATCAATGTCGGGGATGAAAAATTTTGCCTCCTAGTTTATCTTGCCAAGTAAGTATAATCAAAGAGGGGAGGGATTTGGAGATGATCCGAGAACACGATGATCGTTTGGACCCGAGGAAGTATTTAGAGCTTTAAATTTCTCTAAGGCAAAAACAATAGCAAACGAGCTCCTTTTCCAATCATTCATAACAATTGTAGAGTAATTTGCAATTGTTTTCAGGCCGAGTTCTCGAGGCATAATAGATCACATGTTTTATCAATTAAGGATCGGGATTCGTCCACACTATTCCGCTCAAGGTTGCCCCAAAATGGCCCCATTCACCGAATAATCGCTAAAGATCACACATTAACTCAAAAGGTAGCTCCACTTGGAGGTTTGGTGGTTGGATGATGGGTGGGTGGTCCTAATTTTGACGAGAAAAAGGGATCTTTTCAACTTATCGAATGCCACTTTT
This sequence comes from Stenogyne calaminthoides, assembly GCA_037126765.1. Taxonomy (NCBI): domain Eukaryota; kingdom Viridiplantae; phylum Streptophyta; class Magnoliopsida; order Lamiales; family Lamiaceae; genus Stenogyne; species Stenogyne calaminthoides. Next base: position 16,564,359 of record JBBCBC010000008.1, on the reverse strand, counting down.
GCACTTTTCATCGGTGAAATTTTAACGCCTTCTCTTTCTTCTAGGAGTGTACAGAGGGGATGCTATCTTGGAAAAATCCTTAATAAATCTCTTGTAAAAACATTGATGATGACCAAGAAAAGAAAATTGCTTTGAATAACTTCCCAGTAGTTACACTTACTGGATCCGGGGAATAAGGCAAAGGTAAATCAATTCAATCTTAGACTTATCGACCTCTATACCCCTTAATGAAACAACAATGCCCCAAAACTATACCCTTTTACCATAAAATGGCATTTTTCCCAATTCAAAACATGGTTATCAAAACAGTTTCAATGCATCTTTTTTCAAAAAATTGAGAACCAAGATTTTTCAAGACCAAGATCAAAAGAATCCCCATAAACACCTTTTAAATCATCCATAAAGACCTCGATTGATATTACCTACATACTGGATAAAAAGATGCTTACCATACACCGCTGAAAAGTCGCAGTGGAGATGGTTTGCAAAGGCCAAAAAGGGCATCCTCCAGAGAGGTTTAACGAACAAACAAAAAGATGAAACGGGCATGTGAGCTGTTTTGGTGAAATACGTGGTCTTCTCCTTTTAACGATCCTCCTGAAAGCAATGGCTATCTAAGAAAATATAGTATCCCGAGAATCCATCCAAGAAACAAAATAAAACTTGTGATCCTATTCATTATTTTATTAGCTTAACAAATCCGATTATGATATCAAGGAGGGGGAAGTGGGCCTTCCGAAGTCATCATTTAATAAAGATAATTGTACTAAATATAATTATGATGAGAAAATATAGAAATATATATCAAAAGGAAGAAAATAAAGGAGGGATCCTTATAGATTTAGCATTATTTTATTAGCTTAGTTTTTCTAATTTGATTTGATCCGGGGAATCCATTTTTTTCTTTGTGGGCACCAACTTTATCGGAGCCATTTAATAACGAATTCCTCTCATGAGAGAAATATCAAACTCGTCTTGTAACTAGATTCAAAATCTCATTCACATCTCAATCAATAAGAAACATCATCATTGGTGTTTCAAACTCCCGAAAGTGAATTATTTTTCCATTCTTGGGAACCATCTTGAGTGGGGTTGACCCACTTAGTCGTTCCCATGAAATAAATAGATCATCCCCAACTTGCACTAGAGTTTGATGATCTTCTTCTTCACAACTTCCATCTTTCAATGGCCCAATATTCAAAGGAAAAACAAAGACGATTCAATCGCCTTTGAGGCTCTTTCCATTCTTGTTCAGAACGGCCTGAGGGCTTGAAACTTCCCTCCATGTGAAAACATTTTCCCCATCATGCACATAGAGAGGGACCCTTAAGAAATTCCCTTCAAATCGCTATTGCATCCATCCTATGACCTCCTTCTCCTTGTCTACCTTCAAAGTCAAAACAGATCAAGGCCAACTTTTTTATCACCAATTTTCGGATTATGTTCCACACTCGAGACAACTTGGAAGAGATGATTACCCGAGGGAATTTGATCATCCCCAAGTATACATATTAACTTGAGGTAGAGCAGCTTCCAAACGAAGTTTGCTTGAGTTCGACAAAGTTTCGCCGCTCATGCTCTTGTGCATCCGACGGAATTGAAAGATCGAAAGAATTTTTATCAAGAATCTGGATTGAACTTAATGAATTTTACCTCATTATTTTCCACACGATGGTTCATTCCCATCCCGGTTTTTGAGAGTCAAAGTTCCGTAATCCTCGACGATTGAGAACTTAGTTCAAATTATTTAATGAAGAATAAAATTGATGAAAACCTCTATACCGAGGTAACCTTGATAACCTTCAATGGATGCATCAAGATGAATAAATAACCTAGGAATAATCTCCACCACATATGCTTTTTAGCTTGAACAGCTTTCCATCAAGTCTCGCTCCAAATTAGTAATCTCAAGTCGAATGGAAATGCCTTCGAATAAAAGATCTTTGCTACCCTTGAAAAGCAGCAACAAGTGAATTAAACCAGTGTGAACATAAACTAGAGAAAATCCTTTTCAATGAGAAAAAAAAAAAGGAAACAATTGGAATAATCTGAAGCTTAATAAGAGAGACGAAAAAGAAAAATAACACGAGGTAAAATTGCAAAGAAAAAGAATGGCTTTAATAAGAGACAAAAAGAAAAATAACACGGGTCAAATTGCAAAGAAAAAAGGATCAAATAATTTCTTGCAACTTCATTTTCTTGCACGAAATCCGAATTTTCCGAAACCAGAAAATACCAACGAAACACACTAAAATTCAGAAATTTAACAGAAAATAAAATCTCAAAAATATATCTAACAACGGGCACAAAAACAATTTCACCGTCCCCCAAGCAATTTAAAGGCAAAATTCAAAATTTGACCAAGACTCTCGAGGTGCGACAAAAATAAAATATAATAACCCGGACTATCCTACTAACTTGTAGAAGCGATAAATACGGGATCGATCCACATGGAGCACAGATTATTGAAATTATGTCAATTGATGAATTAATGAGATAACACACAAAAAGGGGGGGGGGATTGATTTGGATTTTTATACTAAGAGAAAAATAAAATAGCAAACTAATTAAATAAGATGAAACAATTAAAAATAATATTACTAAAGATTTAACAGATGAAATCAATGGGAAATAAATACCCCAACTCATGGTTCATTCATCCCCCATGTTAACACGACTATTTTAACCTCAACGTTTACTTTATTCGGTTTCAAGATTAATGTCCCTCGGGAATCAAAAGTGCTTCGATTTCCAGGTCCTATCCCTTAAGAAAACATTTTTAACTAAGCAGTCTAGGTTAGCCCATACATTTAACCCAGTTAAAAGCATTAAGCCCTAGGATAGAGAGCAAACAACTTCCCAAGTACACTTAGCGCGACCCGTAAGAACCTGATTTAATTCACCCTAGTGAATCCACTAGTTGTTACCAAGAGTCTCCACATATAACAATTACATGGATTACATGCTTAGACTTAACAGACATATTAAAACAATTAACCTAGGTGATCAGTCTAAATCAATTAATTCCAATACGCAAGAAATTGAACCAGATGAATTAAACAATCCCAAAAACAAATATTGTAAACATCTTGAATTAAATAATCACATTAAACATGGGTTCAGAAATTCCCGGAGTTGGGATAAAAGAGTTTAGCCGCTAACAAACATAATTATCGTACGCAAGTTTTTAATTCAGAAAGAAATAATGAAACAAACTTGAACAAAATCCTTCTCGTCTTCCAATTCGAGCCTTCTACCTTCTTTCCCAATAGTAGTAACGTGTGATGGCTGCTTCCTTCTCTCTCCAATCTAATATATTTTCCAATTGAGGGATCCCCTTATTAACTCTTCCGCGTGGCCCGATTCTATTCTTCCTCTAATTAAGTCGGCTGAATTAGCCCACGTATCTGCTCCAAATCTTCAGCATATCAATCTTCCATATATGTCCCTTGACCAAATCTTTCCATAATAAACTATTTAGACCAAATCTTTTTCATAACAACAAACTGCAAGCTGGATTCTTTCTCCACAGCATTCTGGAACATGGGCCTGCACTGGGTCGGCCAGTGTGGGCTTTTGTAACACCAATTTGGCCCAATAATTCTTTCGCCCAAAAATCACCTAAAGACACATAAAAACACACAAAACGATCAAGTGCGGAATTGTTCGATCAAATCACATATAAGTAATCTAACATGCCATTCTAACATAAACGAGCCCAATAAATTGTACTCTATCATATTAAAAACATGCACATTTTGCTACCTATCATGTTGATTGATTGATAGATGTATAACCAAGCTTATGGTAGAAATATTCATGATTCAGAGTCTGAGTGTAAACATTAGCCAATTTGAGAGATGCGAGAAGAGAGTGATCCGCTAGCAAGAGTTGTTTGCTCTAATGAATATCTTGTTGCAAATAATAATAATAATAATAAAATAAATAAATAACCCGTCAATGAAGTTGTTAACCTTAGTAAAACATTGAGATAGTAGAATTATGATGTGAGCTCCATACCTTTCTGTCACTTAACTTGAGCGCAATAGAGGATGACTATTAAACTATCTATTTATATATAGTATTCGATTTTGAATAGTTTTGAAATGCGATCGTTTGTTAATTTGAATGTTTTAGAAGAAGGAATTGGTAATTAAGAATATTAGAAATTTATGTCGCGCTTTTATCACTAGGGACTAGTAATAAGCTAGTTGGGGGGTGTTGGGAGAATAATTTAATAAAGATATATGATTTTGATTAGATCCCAAAACCCCTGAGTATGACATGTTCAGGATAATCTTGATAGTTGAGTCAGGATTCAGTTTTATAGTATTCAGGATGATATTTGCAAAATGTATAGTCAGCAGATATAGATCGTTAGATCTCAAGATTCAAGAACTCAAGATAAGTTTCAAGAAACCGAAGTTTCAAAGATGAAACTAAGTTTCAAGACTCCTGTGAAGAAATCGAGAATCAAGACTCAAAGGAAATCGAGATATCAAGACTCAAGCAGGAAATCGAGATATCAAGAATCAAGATGAAACCGAGGAACTGAAGACTCAAAGATGAAGACTCAAGATATCACCAAGATATCCTCAAGACTCAAGACTCGTAAGACAATCAAGACTCGTAAGACTCAAGACCAAGACTAAGAAGACGAAGACTCGTAAGACGAAGACTCGTAAGACTCAAGACACAAAAGATAAGACCAAGAACTCAAGATCAAGAATATCAAGGCACAAAGAATTATCAAGACTCAAGAATGCATCAATGCTCAAAGATAAACCCCAATGTTCCGAGGCAATCGAAAAATATCTATCCGGAAGGATGCAATCTCGAAAAAACCGCGATTGCTTAGAAAAAAATAGATATTGCCCAAGACATTCCATGCATAAAAAAGAACTAAGACAAAGTGTTGTTAAGGTTATATCAACTCGAGTTTGTAACCAAAAGAGCGCTTGAAGGTGTCTACCTTTAACCGAGACAAAAGTCAAAAAGAGAAGAAGAAAGATTGTACCATATCGACAATCGAGTAGTGACAGTCATTGAGAAAAGATGTCGGTACAAAAGTTCCAGATCGCAAAAAGTGTAGACCGGCTACATGAGAGGCTATTGCCTAAAAACGTGTTAGGGGAGTTTCAAACCCTAAATATAGTCGTTCCTCACACACCATAAGAGGAAACTCACGAAACTATCTCTCCAACGGATAGTTTTTCAAGAGTGACCTTGGTGTATGCCTATAAATACTTGTGACCCTCTACATTGTAAGGTTACGGGAAATTTATAAGTAACTCAAGAAGCTCAAACTTATTATCGCAAAGTTAAAGCACTTTCGAAAACTTAGAATTTCCCAAGTGCTTTTTATATTGAAGAGAGCTCACTAAACTAAGCCTAGCTTGATAAGATATATCCTAAGCTTAGTCTAGATATCCTAGCCTTTGCATTGTACTTCATTGTAAAGGATATCTCATCCTAGTTGGAAACCAACCGAGAAACCCCAAACCCTTGAGAATGTAGTTGGAGTGTGTTTGTTGGTGAGAAGAGTTGTAAAAGAGTTAGTAAACTACGGTGAGTAGTCAGAAAGCTCTAGAGGAGAAGTTAGTAAGCTACAGAGGTAGTCTGAAAGCTTGTTTGTGTTTGAGTAAGTAAACTACGGAGGTAGTCGAAAGCTCAAGGTCGGGTTGAGTAAGTAAACTACGTGGAGTAGTCGAAAAGCTCAGTACGAAGTTGAGTAAGTAAACTACGCGAGGTAGTCGAAAAGCTCAAGAAGTGATTAGTGAATTTCTCGAGGATCGAGAGAGTGGAGGGAGCTTGAGTCTCTGAACCACTATAAATTGTTGTGTTGTTTATTGCTTTCCTTATCTCAGGCTTAACTCGCTGCATTGATTTAAATCGAAAAGCATATTTTCACCGAGATTTCAAATGGAATTAAACCACCGGAAGTTGCATATAATTGAATCACAACCAATCACTATTCCATTCAAATGAAGGTTTTTCAAAGAAAGCTTAAAACGAGTATAAACTAAAGGGCCAACCATTCCGCACATCCGAAGTAGCTAGAATCGGATAGTTACCAAACCGAACTTACTCTTCCGAGGGTTCAAGAAGTTAGTTATCCTGATCCAAGCAACTCAGATCTCTCAAACTTAGGACTCGGTTGGGATTATCTCGAGGTTTTTGAAAAGCGACTCAGATCACCGCCTCAAGAGACTTTGACTCGAGTGATTTGTGCTTCAGACTAAATCTTCGTGACAAACCGACCCAAGTCCGACCTCAAGAAAAGAAAAGTTTTAAAACACCGAACACGTGTATTCCCCCCATACACGTGTAAGACTCGCTTGACCGGACCAACAAGTGATATCGAGCAAAGGGTTCAACTTGACCACCTGCTTTGTTGACCAAAGTTTTATTTCCCAAAAAAAAAAAATTGTGGTCTATCTTAACTGATCTTATTTTCTGAATTCTTAAAAGACTCAGATAAAAAATGTCTTCTAAGAAACTTCCCATGTTCTCAGTGGAGAACTATGATTTGTGGAGATTAAGAATGCAGGCTCACCTGTATTCTAAACATGAACGAATGTGGAGAGTGGTCTCTGAAGGGCCATTCCAATTTACTGTGGTGAATCCCAGAGGAACAGATAATGAGAGAAACGATCCTAGAGCAGAATTTCCTAAGTCTGATGACCAACTGACTCCTGAGGAGAGAAAGTTAGTTAATCTAGACTATATTGCTAAAGACACACTATACAGTACAATTGATGATGGTGTGATGGGAATGATCTCTCACTGCAATACTGCAAAAGAAATTTGGGATACACTAGCTGTAATGTGCCAAGGCACAGATCATATCAAGGAAAACAAACTTTCAGTTGCAATAGGAAAGTTTGATAGTTTTGAAATGGAAGAAGGTGAATCAATTGACAAATTGGAAGTCAGATTCACTAGTATTATGAATGATCTAAATGCACTTGGAAAGAAATATCCACAAAGAGAAATTGCATTGAAAATTCTTAGAGGTCTTTCTAAGAAATGGGATATACATGCAGTGGTGATTGAAAACACCAAAAACATTAATTCAATGCCCTATCAACAAGTCTTCTCTGAGCTGAAGGCCTATGAGTTTGTAATTGATAAGAAATCCAAAAAGGCTGACAGCAAAGATGATTCATCATCTAGTAAAAATGTGGCTTTTAAAGCCAAAGATAAAACCTGTAAAACTAGAGAGTCTGAGAACTCCCTTGCTAAGAATCAGGATGAGCTTGAGGATAAGCTAGCACTGATGGCAAGGAGGTTTGAAAGACTTAATAGTCGATATGGAAAATACAAAAGCTATTACAGAATCACAAAATACCGAAGAAACCCGAGGACAAACCAACTGAGAAGAGAAAGGACCTGAAAACTGAAGGATCTTCATCCAAAAAGAAGGACTCCAAGTCCAAGGAAGAAAGTGATCAGGATGATGATGCCAACAGATGCTATAATTGCCAAAAGAAAGGTCACTTCCAGTATGATTGTCCAGATCTGAGTGTTAAGGAGAGAAGAGAAAGGCAAGCTAAAAGAGACAAGAAGTTCTCAAGCAAAAAGGCCATGGTTGCAGAAGAAGAACATTCTGAGGAGGATCTAGCTCTTCGATGAAATATTCTCGACAAAGGAAAGTGATGACATTTGTCCGATGGCCATTGAGGAGGTAAACTCTTTTCTTTCTGTTGTTGCTCCTACACTAGCACAAGAGTTGTCAAGTTCAACTCAAAATAAATAATTTGACCTGATGGATTCTTTTGAGAATCACGAAGGACTATGTCAGTTTTACAAGAACTGCTAAATAAAACTCAAGAGCAGAATAAGGAACTGAAGGCTGAAAATCTAAAATGGAAAGACTCTAGCAAAACTGAGATCACTTCTCAATTAATGGGAGCTACTGATGAACTGGATGTTCCGAAAGTACAACTCTCGTGAGAAAGAGAAGTTGATAGTGACCCTAATCGAAAAGCTAGAGAAATCCAATCAAGAAATTCACCGATCGTAACTAAGTTCAATGACCTCTCTGAGAAGCATGAAACTCTACAGAACTGTGAGGATAGTGCACAGAAGAAGTTAACTCTATTGAATAATGCATCTAAAGTAATAGATGAAATTCAGAGTTAGCAGAGATCTGCCACTATAAAATCTGGATTGTGATACATTCCAGTGGAACCTCACAAGGTCATCCAATGTCGCATCAAGTAAATAGAAGACAATCTTTGTAAAACCAATGGCACCCACACTTCAAATCAAAGAAATGCCCAAGGTGCTAGACAAGGAAAAGGACCTATGGTACCAAAGAAAACCGAATGATCAAAAGTGAGAAAGCCCAAACCTCGGTGAAGGCTAGAAAACCGAAAGCACTCATTGGAAAATTTCAGCAAGTACTTCAAAGCCTCTCAGCTAAGATTGCAAACCTCCCGAAAAGGATCCACATCGAACCATCAGAGGAATCTTCGGAAGAGAAACACTCAGCAGAGACATTCTCAATCGAAGAGACCAAGTCCTCAAGATAATCGAAAAGACCCAAATTTCAAAGATGCATAACCCGAACCCCACTTGCCTAAGGGTAAAGGTTATCTAAAACCCGAGTCAACAAAGATTTAGACCGGTGCATGACAGAAGCCAAAGCAAATGAACAAAAGGCCCGAACCAAAGAAAAATTCAAAAGCCCATGTTCATGCTAAAGCTAGCACACATACACAGAAAACTGCTAAGGCACCCAGAGTAGTAAATGTGTATGTTGATGTTTATGGAAGACAAATTAGACACTCTAAAGTAATTAGAGTTGTCAGGCAGATTTGGATTCCAAAAGGTACAGCTAACCAGATAGGACCCTATACCAATCAAGTACCAAAAATAATCTGCTTTTTCAGAAAAATGAAAAGGGCACCGAATCGAATGAAGATATCATTAGCCCTATTGAAAGAAGATCTGAGATGTCATTGTTGGAAGATGAATTTCCTTCATGGACTTCAAGAGAAATCAAGCTGAAGAAGGAACTTCATCAGAGATCATATTGAAAAAGGACATCAGAATAGAGAAAATTCATACTGATAAGCAGAGAGCTGATATCTTGACTAAACCTTTGGCTGAATCAAGATTTCAGGAACTTTCAGTTGAATTAGGGATGTTAGATCCAGTGTATAGAGTAAAATCAAAAAATTGAAGGTTTTCAGATGCATGAAGTTTTCTCGACTTCTCTTGAGAAACTCAGGGATAAAATGGAAATACCAACCGAGTCTCAGAAACTCAAATTTATCAAGGTCAAGATTTCGAGGATTATAATCAACCCATTCAAGATTTCGATATTATAACGACATTTTATCAAGGTCGAAGACTCAAGAAGACCGATAGAGAGAAATTAGTCCAAGAAGTAATGACTCATGCGACTCATTTATTGCTTAAATGAAGCTCAAGAATCATTTGCAATAAATATAAAACACCTAAGGAATGGTTTTTGGGGGGATCGCTTTGAAATTCGAAGAAGGTCAACAAATCATTTAATGCTCTGTTACATTAATGACCAATGAGGATATTTTGGTGGCTTACTTTTTTCGGAGATCGATTTGTTAGAGATATCCCATTAATCGGAGATTAATCTCAACCGTTACTTTTCACCTAACCAACGCGAATTCCAACAATCTCCAAACTATTTATACCCCAAGAAGCCATTCAAGCAAAATTTGATCAAACCCTTCGTTCCCAAAATCCTCTGCAAAATAAATCCCCTTTGCCCAGAAAACCTAAACCCTAAATCTTCAATCTCTCAAATGGCTCCTACCATTTTTGACAAATTAGCCGAAACCAATAAACCTTGGTACGAGTTCGTTGTCTCGCTCGATAGCACAACCAACTCTAAACCAGAAGAGGAGGCTCTCCATATGATCCGTTTGGCCAAGCTCACTCATCTCGTCGCAAGCCGACCTGACCAAGAATACGCGAAAGAGGTAATCGAGTTCATCTGTAATATGAATATAGATGAAGAGGATGGTATGCATTCTGAGATTACTGTATCTCATTTAGAGCATTCGTCTAAATACATTGATTTTGAAAGGGAATTGTACATTATTCCAAAAAAATTAAATGATATTTTTGAGCTTTGTGATAGAGGAGAGGATCCTGCTGTGTATATGTTGGGTAGAGAGCAGAAGTATTTAGATAGGATTGCTGAGAATCCTGTAAAATTTGAGGCTACACTGCATAAGAGGCATTTGAAGCCACAATATAAAGTATTGATAGATATTGTGAGTAAATGCATCATGAGTCATTCGGGGAGTTTTGAGCAGATTAGTACCCCAAAGCTCCGAATAATGGCGGCGATCGAGGCTTCACCCACCACAGACTTCAACTGGCTCAAATTCTTGATTCAGATGGTGAGTGAACAGGCCAAACTCATAAGAAAGGTTGACAGGGGCGATCTCGATCAAAGGCAAGATCCACCATGCCACAAAAATAGCATTTATTTTGGAGATGTGCAGAGAGGAGGAGGACATCTTCGCCAATTCGACCCCATTCCCCAAGTCCAAGGTACTCTTCAAGCCCATTGCTGTGAAGAAATATGCCATCAGGGGGAAGAAAGAAAAGAAAGCAGAATCACCAAGCGCTGCTGCTGAAAAAGAAACTCAACAAACCAGGGGGAAGGTTTTGTTGGAGACCAAAAAATGGCGAAAGAGAAGATGAAGAAGCGAAAAACCTTCGCCCCCAAGCCGCGAAGATCGTGGTTCTCACCGATGAAGATGGCGGATTCTGAAGAGATTCAACTTGAGAGCCAAACCGCTTAGAATTCGCCATTACAAGTCTTGGCTCAGGTTATCTCTAAGGCACAGGAACAGACTGAGGAGCAGGTCTTCTCTTAGGTGCTTGAGACATCGCTCGATTAAAAAAAATTTCTCAGAAATTTTAAAGGAACTCAGCCTCGAAGATTCCTACCAAAGATGTGCTTGGCTCATGAAGAGCCAACTCGTAGTCAATCTGAGACATGCCACCAAAGCCCCCAGTAACCCACTCGGATGCAAACCGAGGACCTGGACCAAGACAACATTCTCGACAGAGTTGAGACTTCGGAGCGCCTTATTTTGATGAGCTCTGAGTGATCTACTTTTGATCCTTCACCGAATGCTTTAACCGAACCGATAGCCCAAGATGGAATAAGGTCGGAAGAAACCGAGTGGAGGAGCAAGGGGAACGGTTCATCCTTGACCACTACCCCCGAAGCTCACCATACCCGATCTCGCAAGATATCTTCTTCGGATTAAGGGCGACGGTTTTCATCCTCAATCGACTCTTCCCAGATGCTTAACATTGCCGCATTTCAGAGGGGAAGACCGGGTGGAATGAGGAGACAACATTCCCGACCGAGTTCTCGATTCAGAAGACAAAGCTCGATGAAAATTTCCCGATTTTGATGAGCCGGTTCAAGAAGATAGCTGAGAGGAGAGAGCTATCGGGTTGGTGCCCCAGTAGCAAGAGACAAATTTCAAGATGGGGACCAATGGAGATGTTGAGGATCACCTCGATGGAGAAGGAAAACTTTCTTGCCGATCAACTCGAAATCATTCAACCTTTGATCGAAAGTTAAGACTCTTCGTGCACCTTTGCACTATTAACAATTATGCCAAAGTTATCAAGTTTCTATCTTTAACTCAATTGTTCGATGAACAGATCGAGGCTCGCTGGAGACCGAGCTCGACGATGAAGTCGATGCTCAAAAGTGCAGACCGACCCTCGTGTGTGTTCAACCTCGTGATGATCAATCGCCCCTGAAGGTGCGACAATGTTCCCCGAATCGACCTCACTCCCATTTTGGAGAGAAGCTTGAAAAGGTTGAGCCAATGATGAACAAGATCGATCGATGGAAGAGACATTAGCCGGCCAAACTCGTAAGATGGAGAATCCGAGTTCATCTTCGCACTGTGCAAATACAAAACACTCGACCTCAAAGATGACCTCCATGGAAGATAAGTTTAATGAGAAGTTTTAGGAGTCAAGGCCGAAATGAAAATTTGGCCAAAATAGAAGCACCGTGAGAATAACATCAATTTCTAAAGGTGAAACTAAGCAGAGAAGAATGAAGTCGATCAAATCTGCTATTTGATTTAAATGAGCTCAATGCTCATGACCAAGATGACAGAGATGTTTAAAGATGCTCTCTCCGCCAGCTTTTTTCCATCTCTCCTAAGAGTTTTCTATGGCTAAGAACCACCTCAAGAGGCCGAAAGATGAACAGGATCGCTAAGCGGAGAGAGGCGTACTGTAAGCAAAGAAAGCAATATCACATGGACACAAAGACTTCCAGATTTCTTCCAAATTACGGTGCCAAGAAGGGGGGAAAGACCGTAAGAAGACTTCAGAAGTAATTGCACGCATTTTGGAGAAAAAGGCACAAAAAGAAGCTTAAATGAATAGCCTATCCAAAGCCTTTGAAGGAAGTCGGTCATTAAAAACTGTTCACCAAAGGAGAAGCCGATCTACACTGTGTTTCGAGGAAACCATGCTTGAAGTAGCAAGAGAGAAACTGAAAGTGCTAGATCTAAGGTTGGAACAAGCCAGTCACATCGAATTGCCTATGAAGAGGAAAGCCTCGGGCATTGTTGAACCCGAAAGCAAAATTGCTAAGGCTTCTAAGCCGAAAAACAAAGTTGATGGTTGAATTAGAAGAGTCTGAAGGTCAACATCAGAAGAAAGTCTTCAACACCAGGAATGCTCTGAAGACACTCCAGATAGAACAAGCTAAGAAAGCTATCGCTTCGCCTCAAAGCGTACAAAGATCGTGAAAAAGGTCAAGAAGAGCAGAAAAGAAGGAGTGGTTACAAAAATTTTGCGAGCAAACGGAGAGGGACTTCCAAAGCACTAAAATGGCCACACACTGACAAGTGGATGCCCATCCAATTCAATGATAGTTGGGAAGAGGTCAAGAGAACTTTCTGGTTCTATTATGAAGTGCTCAGAGAATGGAAAGGGGAAAGCTCAGATCCAAATGAAGCCTTTATTGAATATCTACTAACCTTATATCCTAAATATCTCCAAAGCTGGATAAACCTTGCGGATGAAGGAAAGGTGCATATAGTAGCCCCCGGCCCATATACCTACCCTCTTCCAAGACTTGATAATGGCCTGGTGAATGAAAAAGCCATTACTCAAGAAATTGCTCAATATCTTTGGATGATTAGGGTCGGCAGGAACAAATCCGGATATCATCAAGGAAAGAAAAGCACTGAAGAAGAGGTATTTCGGAATGTTCAACCTGGAGGTACCCGCTGATGAAATTGAAGAAGATGCAAACTGAAGAGTAGAAGATTGAAGAGCCAAATCTGAAGACTGAAGACTGAAGACTTACCTGAAGACACTTGTAATTTTTCTATCTTTTATGTCTTTTATTTTTGTTCTGATAAATTTCATTGTAACTTGTAACAGCCTACTCATCATCAATGAAAATTTATCATTTATGCTCAAAGATAATATCTCATTATCTTATTTACATGTCTTTTACTTTTGATATGCTGAATGGTGTCTCTGAATGAATTGTTTATGGGAAATTGTATAAGTATTTGGTGATGATTCCTTTGAGAGATTCATTACTGAAGAAATTGTTGAATGATTAATTACTGGGAGATTCTCAGAAATTGTTGAGAGATTCTCTGTTCAGGAAATTTTTGAGACATAACCAATCTTGTAATAGGATAAACTGAAACCTGAGTTTAGGTTGTATGGTTGTAACAAGATAGGTTTTGGCATCATCAAAAAGGGGGAAATTGTTGGGAGATGAATTTAATAAAGATATATGATTTTGATTAGATCCCAAAACCCCTGAGTATGACATGTTCAGGATAATCTTGATAGTCGAGTCGATTCAGTTTTATAGTATTCGTGATGATATCTCGCAAAATGTATAGTCAGAGATATAGATCAAAGTTAGATCTCAAGATTCAAGAACTCAATATGTTTATGAAGAAACCAAATTTTAGTATGAAAACTAAGTTTTCAAGACTCAAGAAGAAATCGAGAATCAAGACTCAAAGACAGAAATCGAGATATCAAGACTCAAAGGAAATCGAGATATCAAGACTCAAAGATGAAATCGAGGAAATCAAGACTCAAAGATGAAGACTCAAAGATATCACCAAGATATCTCAAGAAAAGACTCAAGACTCGACTAAGACATCAAGACTCAAGACCAAGACTCAAGACTCAAGACTCGTAAGACGATGACTCATAAGACTCAAGACACAAGACATAAGACCGAATAATCAAGATCAAGAATATCAAGACACAAAGAATTATCAAGACTCAAGAATGTATCAATGCTCAAGATAAACCTGAATATTCCGAGGCACTGAAAATATCTATCTGAAGGATGCAATACTGAGAAAACCGTGATTGCTTAGAAAAATGGATATTGCCCAAGACATTCCATGCAGACAAAAGGAACTAAGACAAAGTGTTGTTAAGGTTATATCAACTCAGAGTTTGTAACCAAAAGAGCCGTTGAAGGTGTCTACCTTTAACTGGAGACAAAAGTCAAAAAGTTTAAGACAACATCGCACTATATCGATAATCGACAAAGATGTGTCGCCGAGAAAGATGTCGGAAGTACAAAAGTTCCAGACTGCAAAAAGTGAAGACCGGCTACATGAGAGGCTATTGCCTAAAACGTGTTAGGGAGTTTCAAACCCTAAATATAGCCGTTCCTCACACACCATAAGAGGAAACTCACGAAGCTATCTCTCCAACGGATAGTTTTTCAAGAGTGACCTTGGTGTATGCCTATAAATACTTGTTACCCTCTACATTGTAAGGTTACGGGAAATTTATAAGAACTCAAGAAGCTCAAACTTATTATCAAGAAAGTTAAAGCACTCAAAAAAACTTAGAATTTCCCAAGTGCTTTTATATTGAAGAGAGCTCACTAAACTAAGCCTAGCTTGATAAGATATATCCGAGCTTAGCCCGGATATCCTAGCCTTTGCATTGTACTTCATTGTAAAGGATATCTCATCCTAGTTGAAACCAACCGAGAAACCCCAAACCCTTGAGAAGGTAGTTGAGTGTGTTTGTTGGTGAGAAGAGTTGTAAAAGAGTTAGTAAACTACGCTGAGTAGTCGAAAAGCTCTAGAGGGAGAAGTTAGTAAGCTTCAGAGGTAGTCCTAAAAGCTTGTTTGTGTTTGAGTAAGTAAACCACGAGGTAGTCGAAAAGCTCAAGGTCGGGTTGAGTAAGTAAACTACGGGAGTAGTCGAAAGCTCTGGCCGAAAGGAGTAAGTAAACTACGAGGTAGTCGTAAAGCTCGAAGAAGTGATTAATGACGATTTCTCCGAGGATCGGAGAGAGTGGACGTGGGAGCTTGAGTCTCTAAACCACTATAAATTGTCAGTGTTGTTTATTGCTTTCCTTATCTCGTGCTTAATCAAGCATTGATTTAAATCGTAAAGCATATTTTCACTGAGATTTCAGTTGGAATCAATCCACTGGAAGTTGCATATAATTAAATCATAGCCTAATCACTATTCCATTCAAAGGAAGGTTTTCAGCAAAGCTTAAAACGAGTATAAACTAAAGGGCCAACCATTCACGACATCCGAGTAAATTAGCTAGAACGGATAGTTACCAAACCGAACTTACTCTTCCGAGGGTTCAAGTAAGTTAGTTATCCGATCCAAGCAACTCAGATCTCTCAAACACGTGACTCGGTTGGGATTATCTCGAGGTTTCAAAAGCGGCCAGATCACTGTCTCGAAGAGACTTTGACTCGAGAGTGATTTGTGCTTCTCAGGACCAAATCTTCAGGACAGCCTGACCCAAGCTGACCTCAGTAAAAGAAAAGTTTTAAAAACACTAAACACGTGTATTCCCCCCCATACACGTGTAAGACTCGTTTGCACCGGGACCAACAGGGGGTATGATTAGTGTTTAAATATGTATTTATTATATTTGTTTCATGTGTTATTTTGCTATAGTATTTGTAGCATTTTCATATATAATTTCATAAGTATAATGTAACATAATTTGTAGATGTGATGTTTGATTGTTGAGGTCATAACTTGAGTTATACTTTTCCAAATTATAGGATATTGATGTTGTTGGACACCTAAGATAATGTACTAAAGCTATATGTTTTCATATTGGTCCAATATTGCAATTTTGGGGTCCAAATATACTCAAAAAGTCGAAACTACATTGTTGTCCAGATTTTGAATGAGTTTTGATCCAAAACACATTTTTGTATTTGAACAATATCTTGAACTATACTAATCCTATTGACCCAATTTCAGTTGTATTGGATCACTAATCCATTGAGATACAAGTTGTCTTCAGGTTCAAAAGGTCAAAAACATCGGCATCAAGGGTGAAAAGCAGAATCAATGTTAAATTTGTCAACAAAATTCACTACCAAATCTGAAAACAGTTTGAGCTACCACACCATTTCGGTCATAAATCTCAACCTACAAATCCAATTGCTGACATTTTGGTATCCTTGGAAAGATAATTCAAAGATCAACAATTATTATTAATGGGAAAAGTCAAGATTTAGATGGATAGAAGGATGAAAAAATAAATCTTTGTAGGCTGCCAAATTGAGTACAAAAGTCCACAATGTACAAACTTGAGGCCTATATAAAGGGCTCTTTGTTAACCCTTGAGAGGCATCCAATTCATCCAATTCTTGTAATACATCTATCATTAGTCTAGTATTTCTCTCAAAGAAAATAAGTTGTGTTTGTATTAGTATGAGTAGCTAAGTATTTTGCTAGAGCTAGGGATGAAGCTTTAGTAAAATATTAGTGATGTTCTTGGCTTGTCAATAAATATCTTCAAAAGGTATAATCCTTTTAGTTATTTAATGAATTATGCAAAAGGTTTTGTTATGTTGAGACTTTGATTAGTTGTAGACATATTGGCACAATGAATGCTTAGCCTTACATATCAATAATTAATTTCATAAACTCATTAAATTAACTAAAAGAAAGTCTTCATAATTCTCCAAGTGCTTAATGTTTTATCTTCCGATTGAAATCACTTGATTGTTAGATTTCAATTGAGTTATCAAAGATAGCCAAGAATAAATCTAGTATTTTACTTAATGTGGAATCCCAAAGCTCTATTATTTAGAATATTATATAGACCCTTGAATTATTACCTACTGGTTGACATCTTTTCTTCCAAACCTCCCTGTGGTTCGTCACTCGGACTTCCGAGAAATTTTATTACTTGAGAAAAACCAACACTTGGGTGTACGACTTCAAGAGTTATCAAGTTTTTTTAGCTTAATCGATTCTGGAGTGGTTCGCTAAACGTTAAACAAATTTCTTCAAATTCTTTTAAATGCAAATAAGGGTTTTCAGATTCAAAACCGTGAAAATTTGGAAGCAATTGAATCATACAAGGTTTGAATCTGAAATTATTTGCGTTTTGTGGGTATACAATACATAATGGGATGTAATTGCGTTGAGGTTCTAAGAAAACTCGCCTGGAGCGAGCTTGTAAATTTTCATTAATGTGTCTTTCAATTTCTCCATCCACACTTTCATTTTCACCCATGTTTGAAGCAATACTACTTAAAATAACTATATGACTTCTTATTAAACGACCACTTATACTATCACGAGTCCAATTATGCATAAACTAACAAAAACAACAAAGTAAATTTTAGTAACAATTACGCATACGACTAATAAAAACAATGAAGTGCAGAGATAAAGAGAAAGAAAAATTACCTACTTGAGAGGCAAAGCCTCACGAAGGAGGAATCGTTCTCCGCAAAATCTCCCCGGCAACGGCGCCAAAAATTAGATAACTCTTGAAGTTGTACACCCAAATGTAGGTTTGTCTCAAGTAATAAAATTTCTCAGAAGTCCGAGTGTCGAACCACAGGGTGGTTTGGAAGAAAAGATGTCAACCAGTAGGTAATAATTCAAGGGTCTATATAATATTCTAAATAATAGAGCTTTGGGATTCCACATTAAGTAAAATACTAGATTTATTCTTGGCTATCTTTGATAACTCAATTGAAATCTAACAATCAAGTGATTTCAATTGTAAGATAAAACATTAAGCACTTGGAGAATTATGAAGACTTTCTTTTAGTTAATTTAATGAGTTTATGAAATTAATTATTGATATGTAAGGCTAAGCATTCATTGTGCCAATATGTCTACAACTAATCAAAGTCTCAACATAACAAAACCTTTTGCATAATTCATTAAATAACTAAAAGGATTATACCTTTTGAAGATATTTATTGACAAGCCAAGAACATCACTAATATTTTACTAAAGCTTCATCCCTAGCTCTAGCAAAATACTTAGCTACTCATACTAATACAAACACAACTTATTTTCTTTGAGAGAAATACTAGACTAATGATAGATGTATTACAAGAATTGGATTCCTCTCAAGGGTTAACAAAGAGCCCTTTATATAGGCCTCAAGTTTGTACATTTTGGACTTTTGTACTCAATTTGGCAGCCTACAAAGATTGATTTTTTCATCCTTCTATCCATCCAAATCTTGACTTTTCCCATGAATAAGAATTGTTGATCTTTGAATTAGCTTTCCAAGGATACCAAAATGTCAGAAATTGGATTTGTAGGTTGAGTTTATGACCGAAATGGTGAGGTAGCTCAAACTGTTTTCAGATTTGGTAGCGAATTTTGTTGACAAATTTAACATTTACATTGATTCTGCTTTTCACCCTTGATGCCGATGTTTTTGACCTTTTAAACCTGAATACAACTTGTATCTCAATGGATTATTGATCCAATAAAACCGGAATTTGGCAATTAGATTAGTATAACTCAAGATATTGTCCAAATACGAAAATGTGTTTTGGATCAAACTCATTCAAAATCTGGACAACAATGTAGTCTCAAATTTTTGAATATAATTGGACCCCAAACTTGCAAGATTGGACCAATATGAAAATTTATAGCATTAGTACATTGTCTTAGGTGTCCAACAACATCAACATCCTATAATTTGGATAAGTATAACTCAAGTTATGACCTCGACAATCAAACAATTCATCTACTAGCTATGTTACATTATACTTATGAAATTATATATGAAAATTCTACAAATAATATACTAAAATAACACATGAAACATATATAATAAATACATGTTTAAACAATAATCATACCCCCCCCAACTAGCTTATTACTAGTCCCTAGTGATAAATGCGTGACATAAATTTCTAATATTCTTTATTACCAATTCCTTCTTCTAATACATCCAAATTAACAAACTAACGCATTTTAAAACTACTCAAAATCGAATACTATATAAATAGATATTTTAATAGACATCCTCTATTGTGCTCAAGTTAAGTGACTGAAAGATATGAAGCTCACATCACAATTCTACTATCTCAATGTTCTACTAAGGTTAACAACTTCATTGACGGGTTATTTATTTATTTATTTATTTATTTATTATTATTATTATTATTATCACTATTATTATTTTCAACAGGATATTCATTAGAACAAACAACTCATGCTAGCGGATCTCTCTCTTCTCGCATCTCTCAAAGTGGCTAGTGTTTACACTCAGACTCTAAATCATGAATATTTCTACCATATGCTTGGTTATACATATATCAATCAATCAACAATACATGCAACATAAGTCAGAAGGTCTTTATTGGGTTGTAATGAGGCTTAGGGTGAAGCTAGGAACATATTTGGCTCTGGTCTTAAACTCAAGGTGATGTGTAACAATAAATTCCCTATGTAAAAATAATTGTGTTTATTCACATCTTTTAGTTTCTTCAATTCCATCATTCACCTTTCCACATATTTTTTTAGGAACTGCACTCTTATTTTTTCTTTTTTTCTTTTTTTTTTTATATACAAACTACACCAAAGTCTGAGTGTAAACATTAAACTATCTATTCATATATAGTATTCGATTTTGAATATTTTTGAAATGCGATCGTTTGTTAATTTGAATGTATTTGAAGAAGGAATTGGTAATAAAGAAAATTAGAAATTTATGTCGCGATCCTGAGTCCATACCATTACTCACACTTAACTTTTATCACTAGGGACTAGTAATAAGCTAGTTGGGGGGTATGATTAGTGTTTAAATATGTATTTATTATATATGTTTCATGTGTTATTTGGTATATTATTTGTAGCATTTTTATATATAATTTCATAAGTATAATGTAACATATTTAGTACATGTATTGTTTGATTGTTGAGGTCATAACTTGAGTTATACTTATCCAAATTATAGGATATTGATGTTGTTGGACACCTAAGACAATGTACTAAAGCTATAAGTTTTTATAATTGTCCAATATTGCAAGTTTGGGGTCCAATTATACTCAAAAAGTCGAAACTACATTGTTGTCCAGATTTTGAATAAGTTTTGATCCAAAACACATTTTCATATTTGGACAATATATTGAGCTATACTAATCCTATTAACCCAATTCCAGTTGTATTTGATCACTAATCCATTGAGATACAAGTTGTCTTCAGGTTCAAAAGGTCAAAAACATCGGCATCAAGGGTGAAAAGCAGAATCAATGTAAATGTTAAATTTGTCAACAAAATTCGCTACCAAATCTGAAAACAGTTTGAGCTACCTCACCATTTCGGTCATAAATCTCAAACTACAAATCCAATTGCTGACATTTTGGTATCCTTGGAAAGCTAATTCAATGGTCTACAATTATTATTCGGGAGAAAGTCAAGATTTGGAAGGATAGAAGGCTGACAAATCAATCTTTGTAGGCTGCCAAATTGACTATAAATGTCCACAATGTACAAACTTGAGGCCTATATAAAGGGCTCTTCTTTAACCCTTGAGAGACATCCAATTCATCCAATTCTTGTAATACATCTATCATTAGTCTAGTATTTCTCTCAAAGAAAATAAGTTGTGTTTGTATTAGTATGAGTAGCTAAGTATTTTTTTATAGCTAGGGTTGAACTTTAGTATAATACTAGTGATGTTCTTGGGCTTGTCAATAAATATCTTCAAAAGGTATAATCCTTTTAGTTATTTAATGAATTATGCAAAAAGTTTTGTTATGTTGAGACTTTGATTTGTTGTAGACATATTGGCACAATGAATGCTAGCCTTACATATCAATAATTAATTTCATAAACTCGTTAAATTAAATAAAAAGAAAGTCTTCATAATTCTCCAAGTTCTTAATGTTTTATCTTCCGATTAAAATCACTTGATTGTTAGATTTCAATTGAGTTATCAAAGATAGCCAAGAATCAATCTAATGTTTTACTTAAAGTGGAATCCCAAAGCTCTAGTATTTAGAAT
The DNA here is from genome assembly GCA_037126765.1 of Stenogyne calaminthoides. Lineage (NCBI taxonomy): Eukaryota > Viridiplantae > Streptophyta > Magnoliopsida > Lamiales > Lamiaceae > Stenogyne > Stenogyne calaminthoides. Next base: position 16,543,052 of record JBBCBC010000008.1, on the reverse strand, counting down.
ATTGTATAGACCCTGAATTATTACCCTCTTTTTGTCGACATCTTTTCTTCCAAACCTCCCCGTGGTTCGTCCCCTCGGACTTCGAAAAAATTTTATTACTTGAAAAAACCTACATTTGGGTGTACAACTTCAAGAGTTATCAAGTTTTTTAGCTTAATCGATTCTTGAGTGGTTCGCTAAACGTTGCACAAATTTCTTCAAATTCTTTTTAAATGAAAATAAGGGTTTTCATTCAAAACCGTGAAAATTTGAAAGTAATTGAATAATACTAGGTTTGAATCAAATTATTTGCATTTTGTGGGTATACAATACATAATGGGATGTAATTGCGTTGAGGTTCTAAGAAAACTACATGGAGCGAGCTTGTATATTTTCATTAATGTGTCTTTCAATTTCTCCATCCACACTTTCATTTTCACCCATGTTTGAAGCAATACTACTTAAAATAACTATATGACTTCTTATTAAACGACCACTTATGCTATCACGAGTCCAATTATGCATAAACTAACAAAAACAACAAAGTAAATTTTAGTAACAATTACGCATACGACTAATAAAAACAATGAAGTACAGAGATAAAGAGAAAGAAAAATTACCTACTTGAGAGGCAAAGCCTCACGAAGGAGGAATCGTTCTCCGCAAAACCTCCCCGGCAACGGCGCCAAAAACTAGATAACTCTTGAAGTTGTACACCCAAATGTAGGTTTGTCTCAAGTAATAAAATTTCTCGGGAAGTCCGAAAGTGTCCGAACCACGTGGAGGTTTGGAAGAAAAGATGTCAACCAAGAGGTAATAATTCAAGGGTCTATATAATATTCTAAATAATAGAGCTTTGGGATTCCACATTAAGTAAAATACTAGATTTATTCTTGGCTATCTTTGATAACTCAATTGAAATCTAACAATCAAGTGATTTCAATCGTAAGATAAAACATTAAGCACTTGGAGAATTATGAAGACTTTCTTTTAGTTAATTTAATGAGTTTATGAAATTAATTATTGATATGTAAGGCTAAGCATTCATTGTGCTAATATGTCTACAAATAAATCAAAGTCTCAACATAACAAAAACATTTACATAATTCATTAAGTAACTAAAAAAGATTATACCTTTTGAAGATATTTATTGACAAGCCAAGAACATCACTAGTATCTTACTAAAGCTTCATCTCTAGCTTCTGAAAAATACTTAGCTACTCATACTAATACAAACACAAATTATTTTCTTTTTAGAGAAATACTAGACTAATGATAGATGTATTACAAGAATTGGATGAATTATCAAAAATGGGTTAACAAAAGAGCCCTTTATATAGGCCTCAAGTTTGTACATTGTGGACTTTTGTACTCAATTTGGCGACCTACAAAGATTGATTTTTTTTGCCTTCTTCTCTCTAAATCTTGACTTTCTCCCCGAATAAGAATTGTAGGCCTTTAGATTATCTTTCCAAGGATACCAAAATGTCAGCAATTGTATTTGTAGTTTGAGAATTATGGCCGAAATGGTGAGGTAGCTCAAACTCTTTTCAGATTTGGTAGCGAATTTTGTTGAGAAATTTAACATTTACATTGATTCTGCTTTTCACCATTGATACCGATGTTTTTGACCTTTTAAACCTGCATAAAACTTGTATCTCAATGGATTATTGATCCAATAAAACCGGAATTGGGTCAATTGGATTAATATAGCTCAAGATATTGTCCAAATACGAAAATGTGTTTTGGATCAAACTCATTCAAAATCGACAACAATGTAGTCTCAACTTTTTTGAGTATAATTGGACCCCAAACTTGCAAGATTGGACCAATATGAAAACTTATAGCTTTAGTACATTGTCTTAGGTGTCCAACAACATCAACATCCTATAATTTGGATAAGTATAACTCAAGTTATGACCTCGACAATCAAACAATACATCTACTAGCTATGTTACATTATACTTATGAAATTATATATGAAATTGCTACAAATAATATACCAAAATAACACATGAAACATTTATAATAAATACATATTTAAACACTAATCATCTCAAGACAATATTCATAGCAATCCGGGATATCAACATAGGATCCGGTGATGGTTCTCGTATGCCAGAGCGTTCCTCGCTTTCCAAATGTTCAAGAAAATATTGCGATGATTGTGATCCCCTGCCTTAAGGCTCAAATTAGATCCCAAAAAGGCTTTAAACCGATTTGCGTGAGGGTCCGAGGCCCTGCAGTGGGTAATCTTGTGCGTTGCACGCTCTCCATAAGAATGGTTTGACCTGGGGAACTCTGAATGCCATAATTTTTCCATGATGTGGCTCGAGTTAGCGAAAGCAATTAGGCGCCTCTCTTGAATAAAGAGTGGTAGCGAGTTGATAAGCCCGATCGAACGGTAAATTTATCATTTAGTGTATGATTCCAAATGATCTTATCGGGGCCTTCTAGCACTAATTGGGGATATTGAGAATATTAGCGCATCCTTCTTAGTCGTGAATATTTGAAAGATTTTCCCCAATCTCAACGTGTACCATCGCCTGCCATCAATTCTTTTATGGCGTTTCTCAATTTCCTCGATTATCACCTATGAGGTGCGGGTTGTACCTCACCCGTCCCCAAGCCACCTATTCCCCAAAGCGCTTGGATGAGGTGTCGTCTCGATTCTCCAAGTCGTCCCCTCACGCCTTAGGCAGCGTTAACCAAAAGATTCTCCAAAGGTAACTTCGGTTGATAGCCAATGATTCTTGAGCCAATCTCACATTCCCCGTCAGATAATATCTTTTTAAAATTTGTGAAGCCAAGAGAGTCATCGTTATCTGAGAGTCTCAATATTGTTTAGCAACCATAGCTTGGGTGAAGTAGAACATCTTGCGAAAAACCTAACCCCCCCACCGTTTTCTTCGTGCGGATATCTTATCCCACTAAGCTGATGATTTTTAATCGATAGAATTGGTTTCCCAATAGAGCAAGGCCACCGCTTTTTAATATCCTCACATAGAAATTTGGAAGAGGAGTAACTCATCGGCGTAGTTGGGAGTTGCTTGGACCATCTTCAAAGAGGAGGATTTTCCTTCCGAACTTTTTAGTGACTTTTAACTTCCACCCTTTGAGGTGAGCCATGATCTTTTCCATCACAAAGCAGGAAAACTCCCTTTTTCCTCTTCGACGATTGTTGGAGGCCCAAATACTTGAATATTGGTGATCAATTTTACCCCAAGTTCTTCCTCCCAAAGTCCTCCCATTTCTCTTCCCGAAACCGTTAAAAATGGTAGTAATTTGGAATTTATCCATATTTATCCTTTATTCCGATGCCCTTCCATTGGAGATGATCTCCTTACTTTTTTTCAACCTCCTCGTGAGTGGCTCGGGAAAAAGGGATGTTATTGTCTGTGATAAAAGAGATGAGACCTTTGAAGGCCCCCGTGCAACTTTGATCCCAAAGATCTCTCCCTCGCCTCGACTTATCTAATGAGAGAAGAAAAACCTTCTGCTTGGATAAAGGTCAGAGATAAGGGAAGGGGGTCCCACGGCGAAGGCCCCGTCGAGAGTGAAAGTATCGATGGGGATCCGTTAATCGAGGAATAAGAAACAGTAGTCACATCTCATAATCAACTCAATACACCTATTATCAATCCAATTTTACATATAGTCCTGAGGAAGAAGTCCACTCAACCCTATCATATGCTTTCTCCATATCAAGTTTAAAGACAGCAAAGGCCACATTTTTTAACTTTGTTGGGAAATCTGTATTTTAGTTTTGATGGAAGTTCCAAAACAGGTTGTAATAGGACCAACGGACTGTTAGGTACCGATAACTTAGTAGAGAGTAAGATGACCCGTGAAATGTATAGATAAATATGTAAAGATAGGTCACATATTGAGGGGGGAACTCAATATGTATAGGTTAGGTCAAATGCTCGGATGACCCGGATAAAGGTCGGATGATCGGAAGAACAAAACAAGACGGAAGACAAGAAAAAGGAAGATCGGTGAAAACGGAAGAACACGAAGACTTCGGATGAACTGAAGCTTCGGATGAAATCGAAAGACTTCGGGGATGAACTGAAGACTCGGATAAACACGAAGACTTCGGTAACCGACTTTGAGCGACCGATCACTACTATACTTGATCAATAGCTTTAAAAGTGCATCGTATTCTAAGTTAAGCTTCTTCTGCACCAGTTGATCGATCGAGTTAGCGTAGTCACCGATTGGCCGACTTAAGAATCGATTGATAAAACCCGTTTTTCACATGGGTTAAAAACAAGCTTCCCGTGACTCTCCGTTAAACCGACAGATATCAAGTGATCGCCCTCGGAGCACTCGAAGATTGAACATCGATCTAAACGATACACTAGCACTGACGAAAGTGTCTGCCGTCTCACACCATCCGACGAAAAAGTTTTGGAAGTCTATTCACCCGCCCTTCCAGACTTCCACAAAACCCCGTTAAAGGACCTACAAGTGGTATCGAGCAAAGGTTCTACAAACCATCGCTTTGAGGTCATCGATTCTCGAGAAGAATCTTTGTGGTCACTGAATGGATCTTGAAAAACCGTTTTTCAAAACTTCGTTCATTTTCAAAATCACTCGGCACACGATAATACCTCTGGCGTGTACCGCGGTTGCCTAAGTTTTCAATTGATGAGTATGCGATTGGGCTATATATACGTTAAACCATCAGATCGATAGGCGGCGGAATGATGGAAGTCATTGAGCGAGGACCCATCATCATATATCCACTATACAAATCAGCGTTGGAGGAGATCCGGATTTTTGCACCTAGAAGTTTGTACGAAAAAAGCCCGATACGATGGATGTAGAAGAAAGAAAGTCAGATATACTCTGAATGCAATCGCCAGGACATATAATCATGAAAGAGCGGGATAAAGTCACCAAGGAAAATAAAGTATCTCCAATAGCGAAAAACAAAAGTGAATCTTATTAAGCGAGATGTCAGCGAAAGGTAATGGTCGAGATCAAAGATAAGTGACACAAAATTTGGCCCTAGTTCTAAAAGCTAAAGATGTTGCTCTAAATGAGACCATCAACGAGCTCGATGGGAGGATCACCCATGTCGTTGAATAAACCACGTAGAACTCGAAAGAGATGTCGATTAAAGATATCAACCACAAGATCCTAAGATCTCTCACCAAGAAATGGGACATGAAAGTCACGGTAATCAAGGATTGCTACATTCAAAAGATGAAGCGAATGATAGCTTGTCCTAAACGCCCAAGCCCACGAATTCGATTTAATGTGAAGAGGACAAGCGGAATGAAGACGAGACCTTTCTTTGAGCCTCAACATCTAAATCGATTCGCGAAGCAACCAAAGCAGATCAAAGGCCAACGAACCTCGTTGAACATAATGAGTCATGCAATGACGCTCTGCTTACGAAACTTGAAAGATTAATACTCAACTTGGTCGAGAGATTCTCACAGACTATCGAAGACAACAGAAGAAACAGGAGGCCAACCGGACAGATCACTAGAAAGAAATCAGATCTGATGATCAAGAGATCACAGAGATGAAAAGAAAAGAGATGATCTCGGAAGAAGAGAGAAGAGATAATGATATGACATGAGTTCAGATATTACCATCGAAGGGAACAACCCGACAGATCCTATAAACGAGTGACTCACCCGGCAGAGTGGAAGTTCAAAGAGATTGAGGATCATGCTCAATCAGGAAACCCTGCAGTCACTACAAAGACCGGATCGCCTCGACCGATCCCTGAGAAAGGGGCGAAACGGAACAAGAGAGCAACGCCTCAGAGATAGAAAAGCCACGGTCAGCGACATCCGAATCAGGATTCCTATCCGCCTTCCGAGGATTCTCAAGCATCATCCGTAGAAGATTTCTGGCCGATAAGCAATGCAAATGGATTTCACGTAACATGAAGATCTGATATTCTTCAGATAACGGTGAAATCCGATGGCCAAGGAGGGAGACCAACTGAGGTAACCTCCAAAACCTTCTTTTTTCTTTTTTTCACACCTCGCTTATTAAAAGACACACCTTTGGAGAGATTGACTTGCAGCTACTTACCAGCAATTGCTTGATGATCTCTCTGATGCGAGACACTTATATAATTAAGGAAGCTAAAAATGATGAAGTTAAGGATCGAAATAATCGACTTTGTTAAAGAGAATACTGTCGGTAAAAGTTCTTCGAATCGAACTACTAAATCGCCAAGGTAAAATCGAGAACTTAACATTTCAAAGTTAAATCTTCCGAAAGCGGAGAAGCAGATCAAAGATCGCCTAGCAACAACAAAATGAAGAAGTCGATGATTTCAAAATCTTCAAAAATAAATTTGATGAAGCTATTCACTACATGAGAGTCTAAATCTAACGAGGATAGTTCGCAAGAAAGAAAATAGAGGTTTTCATGAAGTCATCTTAAACTGCTCAAGATATAAACACCTATTTTTGAACGCCACTATCAAGAAGGGATTCAGTATGAGAACCCTTCACATCCTCAAAAGCCCCATTTGATTCACTTTAGAAGGGGTCATAATCAAACGAGTCTACGATAAAGATATACAAAAAGCCAAACATGTATCCGATATGAAAAAGACTGTGAGCAAGTAAAGCAAGTGCCTAATCAAAAGAGAATAGAAATGGACCCCCAAGGATTAAGCATGACCGAGAATCAACTGAAGAACCCAGTTCTTCGAAGAAACTGCAAGCTTTGACAAGCAGATTAGGTATCGTACATACAAACTGTAAGAAGGAAATCTAATCTGAGACCCAATCGTGGTCACCGCCTAATAATAAGCTTATAGGTAAATTGCAGAACCATCTATGCGAAAGAGATATGAATCTTTTGATGGTAGCATCGTATCTACCCTTATAAACCAGAGATCTAGGCCAATCACTGAGCCAGACCGATTAAAAAAAAGACAAAATATAAAGAAAATCCCAAGTCTTCTAAGTCACCCAGGTTCACACGAATAATCATACTAATCGAGGAAGCATATAAAAGAGACGTGATTATGTTGATTTAGATGGGAGACAAATCAGACCTTCTAATCTATCTGACACCATAGAAGTGTTCGCTTGTGTGATCCTCAAATCCACCACTTCAACCCCCAGACCCAATTCCAAAGGGTACTCTAAAGCCCCGATTTGATTCAAAAGTTCGTGGGACCGGCCAACAAAGGAGGTGTACAAAGAACTATCCGGTACATCGATAAATGATGCTCCAGGCATACGACCGAAGCAAACATCTCTTAGCTCTTAAAGAACAAGAAGGCCCGGTATGTACTCTTTCGGTGATGATAACTTTTGGTTTACCTAAAGGATTCGAACCCAGAGAATGATGATGTACAAGTAATGTGGAGTCTTGTATATCAAAGGATTAAAGCACAATCTTCTGTCAAGATTCTGCGACCACGGATTGACGTTGAGTTCTCGGCGACAAGTGTCACGATTAAGAATGAGTACCAAACAAACCTTGCAAAAAGCGTTCAAGGAAAGGCACGTATCTACACGCTACATTGGAACAGGTTGTTCGAGGAATACATCTTAATTGTTAAGAGTTCCAAAAAGTGGCAGGTTGCTCACAAAAGATCGAGTCATCCCGAACTTCAAGACTCTTAACAAAGATAACTAGGATGTCTTTGGTTGAGGGACTTCGAATGAGATATTCTCCAAAGATCGGACATATGCCGTATGTCGGGGGAAAACAAGTTAAAAGCCTTATCTGCGGAATACTGGATAGGGCATCCAAGAGAAAATCACGAATCGCCCATATGGATCTATTCGGACCCGATTACACCAAATCTCGGGGACGGTAAATATATTCTAATAACGTGGATGATTATTCTAAGTTTACTTCGTTGTATTCTTATACAATAAGAACGAGACACCAACAAAGATACCTGAGCCGCTCAAGAAGCAAAAATGAGAAGGGTGTCAAAGATAGTAAAAATTAGACTGATAAAGGTACAGAGTTTCTCAATTTTTATTATCGATTTTTGCACTAAGTTTAGTATACAACATGAAACGTCACCGTAAGAATGCCACAACAAAACGGAGAAAAGAACGGAGAAAATGTAATCTCCTAAGGAAGCCGCTTTACTATATTAGTCAACATACCACACCAAGCCGCTTCAAGCAAAAAAAGTAATCAATATCGCGACGCCATACTGTAATGACAGTTCTCTCATTAAGACTTACTAAAAACACCCTATGAACTATGGGAATGACAGAAAACCCTCGTGTTTCATACTTCCATATTTTAAAAAGTGTTTCATAATACATAACGGGAAAAGTCACAGAAGACTTGAGGGCTAAGTCGACGAGGCATATTCTAGGATATTCCTCATCCAAAGAAGCTTTCCAGGTTTACAACAAACTAAACCTTGGGCCAGGAAGAAACACCACATGTGGTCTTTGATGAGACATCTTCGAATAAGAGAAAGCCGCTTCTAACAAAGCCTGCATCTGCATCAACCGCACCGACATTACGTAGAAAATGGATCAGCTAAGATCAAGGAGAAAGAAGTCAACACACAAAAGTGTACATCCTAACTTGATCTTGTTGATTCAACAGTCAATCGTACCCCTAAGGTACGACAACTCAGAGCGTAAAAGAAGTTGTTACACCGAGACAGATTAAATCGAACCATCCTCGTCTGTGGAAATCCCCGGGTTCCTACTTAATGACATCAACATACGATGAGTCCAACATCACCGAGACATGTTCTTATCATGGATCATAATTCCTCGCACTAATTCCCAATCACTAAAGTAATGAATCAATATCGATATGGGATGATGTTCTCCAAAATATTTTATTATCGTAATGTATGAATTTGATTACCACCATCCAATCGATCCGACATTTGAGACCCATCCGACAGAGTCAAAATTGTACATCGATTGGTGAAAGTGCTATGTATCACAGTTATCCGCCTTGAAGGAACTAACTATGTGAGAGGAAGCTCTACAAGACGCAAAACCGGATTCTAGCTAAGAAGAATCGAATCGAATGAAGAGAAATCAAGTTTAAAATCGGGATGCACTAACTCATCAAGACGTGATTGGGCACGAAGTGGTATTCAAGAACTAGAGAGATGAGAGTAATGTCATAACCAGAATAAGGCAAGACTTTGTTGCTAAAGGGTATTCACAATCGGCGAAATTGATTATGACGAGACCTTTTGCACCCGCCGCCGACCAGAAGCCATTCGGCCGCAAGCTCGCATATTGCCCATGAGGGTTCAGCATCAGTAATTTATGGATGTAAAGAGGCATTCTAAATGGGGTACTAGCAGAGGAAGTTTATGCTGAACAACCCCTGTGCTTTGAAAAAGGCAACCAAGGGTACCGCAAAGTAAAAAGCTTTTCACGGTCAAAACAAGTTCTCGAGCTTGGTATGGTACACTCTCTCGGCTTTGACAGACAAATTCGTTCACTTTAAGGAATAGTGATTAACCTCATTAATAGAAGATGGAGAAGATATTCGATGGTTCAGGATGATGGGATCTACATCATCTTCTGATTCCCAACAAGAAGTTATGTGAGAAGTTCAAGAAATTGATGCAAAGAGAAGTTCGAGACGTCCACGATGGTCGATGAATTATCGGTTTATGTCAAGGTAGTACGTAGATGAATATTCATCCGCCAAAGTAAGTACACAAGGAATCTATCGCAAAGTTTGAGTTCAACATTGCAAGGAGAAGTTTAATTCCTACGACGACGGGTTCAAGATGATCCGTATTAAGATGGTCGGAAAGTTAATCAAAGAATACAGAGCCTCGATTGATCACTACTATACCGATCGCAAAAGGGTGTATGTATGATTTCAAGTAACCAATGCAAAGCCACCTAGAAGCGCCTAAGTGGATTCTCAAGCATCCAAGGGAACAGAAACCTTGTTTATTTTAACCCATCGATGATAATCAGAACTTAGTGGGTATTCTCATCTTGACATGAGGTTGCAAAATTCCATGCGAAGTCAACCTCGTGTTCATGTCGGCCGAAATAAATCGATTCTTGGTTTCAAGAAGGCACATCGCTATATATCTACTAATGGGCGTAATATACGTCATAGAACTCAAGTTGTTCCCAAATCGCCCGCCAAGTCAAAAATGAGGATTACAACATCGTAGCTAAGAACGCATTTCATATTTCGCGACAAGATTAGTACAGTAATCATCAACTCGTTTACATACAAGATGCAAAGCAATGGATGTTTACATCATTTTATCAGAGATCACATGAAAAGAAGAATATCAGATGGAAAAGATCCATAATTACAAGCGTAAAGTCGATATTCAACTAAGCCGCTTAGCCGAGATCGTATTCGTGAGAGTTATGCACGAGCTAGGCTTTCGGATCTTGGAGAAAAATGCACCGTATATGGTTGAAAGGACCAATCTCCGTAACCCGGGTTAAAAGACTAACCATTATGAAATCGCTGAGTTAGGGAATCTCAACCCATCGCATTTACCAGACGAGGAGCCGATCCGTTCGGGAGATATGAGCGATCGTAAAGTCGATAAGCAGCCATCCGGGTTCGATAAGAAGTTAGATCGGGCTTCACATATATCGCATTAAGGGGGAATCGATCAGACAGTATCACTTTTGTAAGCCTATTGCTTACAAATGGGCAAAAGTCATGAGAAGCTACAGATCGCATAAGTCGAAGAAGGAAATACAACAATGAAATAACATAATTTTTCATTAATAAAGACCCGGAGGTCGATTTCATAAACAAGGTGATATCACAAGCCAAGTGCTACATAATCTATCAAGTGGGTCTTACTAAGTACAAGAAGACCCGGAGGTCATAAACTATAAGCTCTAAGACAACCCTAGGCAGGAAGGAGAGAGAGATTTAAGAGCTAATGTTTTAGACTCTCCGACCAGTGGGCAGGAAGGTTTCTAGAATCTTGGAAAGCCACTCTAGAGCTTCGGAAGGAGGAGCAGAGCGAGCCTTGAAGGATCTTTAAGCTAGG